>OZ037775.1:21554401-21686901 GCA_964035525.1 Porites cylindrica | reverse complement strand
ATGATTATCATGTTCCAAATTGTCATTCCCTCTAATTAGATTGACAGGGTTTTAATGTTTCCATTTTGTGAAAGGCTTTTAAGAAATATTAACCGTATTTTAAATGGCTGGATGATAAGATTTTATCGCAGTAATTGACGTCAACGAAAGTGATCCTCAATATACAGAACATGTTATAATTTTTTACGTGATTCACTGAAACGCAGTTCTCAAGAGCGTTCCGATCGATAAAAGCAATAAATAAGCAAGACCTCGCACCTGCAATATCTCCACAAAATATTAAAAACAAGTCCAGGGAACTACTTGACAATAAGAAGAGAGCGGGGAGTTTGGTGTACAAGAGCAGGACATGCGCTGCATGGAAAAATAAAACCAAGTCCAGCGTTAAAAGTGTTTGAGGTGAGAAAAAAAAAACCATACATAAAATGCCAAGTTATAATTATTAATCAACGAATGACAATTTTTGTTTTCTTAGCAATGTTTCTTGCAAAACATGATGTCGTAATTTGTAATTTTGTTTAAATACCTGAAGATGATCTGAACTAATTTTCATGGTTAATAGATTTGAAAAAAAAAATTGAAACTGAAGTTTAAACTTATTTACCTGAACATTTTATAGTTGGTAACTGGGGGGAGTGAGGTACCAAAACGCTGAGGCAGTAACTCCTTAACAATCAAACTCATGACAAAATACCACTAAAAAAGAAAAGCAGCCGTCCTAGCCCGCGACCAGATCTAGTCCTAAAGGTTACACTGAGCCACTGGCCTCTAAATCAGAATTTCGTCAACCTCATATTCCCGGCACTGCGCAATACTCCTCCCAGCCTACTTTTGATTCTTTATTTTACGATATTATATTTCATTTTCGTGTGAGTGAGAAAATATTTCTTCAGAAAATATAGATTTTTTCGTTAAATTGAAAATAATGACAAAATCCTTCCAGTGAGATAATATTCTATTCAGTTTATAGCAAAGGACTATCTAATAGGAATTAGTTGCATGTCAATGTCAAGGGGAAGTAGGGGTATGGGTAGTGGCCTGAATACTTAACCCACAATACTAAGCGTACCATCGTATGTCAAATCAAGTTAGCCGCGAATGAACTAAGGTGAGAATTTATTAGTTTGCATCTCAATCAATCTTCTAGTTTAAGAGTTATCTGTTTTTCAGTCCTGGAGTCAAACCAAAATGGCAATTATATATAATTTTATAAGGAAGTTCTTAATTTTGTGACTTAAGGCTAAGAAATGTCAGTACTAAAATACATACTTTCATCCAAGCTTTAATTTTCAAGAAGCAGCAGTCATATTTAGCCGACAATTCCGTGCATACGGGATTGTAATGACAAGGAATTGCGAGATGGAAATAATATTTATTTCATAACGGCGGGAAATTGCTTTCTGGCGCAGCGAGATTCCTACAATGGAAACAGCTGCGCGTTCAGTGCTAAGAAAGATATAATTCAACTCACACGCAAAGATAATTATTGCACTATTCCCCGAAAAAGAAAATCTTTCTATGCTTTTCTTCCGAAAGAACTCCTAAGTGGCTATTCTAACTTGCTCAGTTCCCTCGGGTAGCGTCAGGTTGTTAAATTGTAAATTTTGATGCACAAGTACTTGCATGTTATATGTCAATAATCGTCCTTCTGGATTTCGCTACCCATGCTAAGCCCGGTGGGGACCTAGAAGCCCGACTGTTTAGATATTTGGCAAAATACTGAGATAAATATTAAAATTGATGTTGGGAAAAGGGATAAATAACCCTTCTCTTTTCTTTTTTCCTTGTTTACTTGCGTAACTTCATCAATCGAGCATCCGAATAGATTGTCCACGGTAAGTTATGAATAACCATTGTTCAACAATTTTAAGGATTCAGTTGCAAAAAAAAAAAAATCAATATCCCCTTAAAACCTTTAGTGGTCATCTCCTCAGTCTTTAATAACTTTTTGCTGTTAAAATATCGTAAATATGATTTCTATAGTTTTAGCCTGACCTTGGTTTATACGGTGCAATGACAATGTCTTGAAAATTCAGCAGAACTATTTAAACTCACCATTGCTATCTGTGAGTAGCTTAAAAAAAAAGCTTTTTCATGTTCGGTTTGTTACTTGTCAGTTCTTTTTCGCCCACTTTTCCCATTATTTTTTATTCATATATTTAATGATCAAATAATATTTCAGCTTTAAATCCTGCACTAACACTCTCAACAGATATGTGCGTTAATCTATTGTTAATAGTAGCTATACCAGTTTAACTCAGCTATAAGAATTACATTATGTCGCAATTCGATGTGAAGCCTACAAAACATCGCCCCAAGTGACCATAATGTTGTACCAGTGTTTTGTCACGCCTTAGTGATATATAGCTGATTCAATAAAGGGTTGCTTAATGGGCATTGGTAATTGCACATTGGGAATCTATTGTTTGGTGGTCGCTCAAGCAAATCATTGCATTGTTCTGTATGGCCAAAGGAAAAATGACTTATTGCCAATGACCAATTGTCAAGGCAACCTTTTATTGAATTAGGTATATATAAATAATCTCTTGATAATGTCTGATTGAGAACTAAAATTTCGCCCATGAATAAATACGAATAAATGAATAGGTGTTAAGTGTACTTTGTTTTTATTTAACTCATTCTTTTCTTTCTTTTTTTAAATATCAGTAGCTCCAAATTGATATCCTAGCACTGTTAGTAAGCATTACGGAAATAGAAATCTTGCAAAAATGATCCACAAGGGCGATTGTATCGAACGAGCGACTTTTCAGTAAACAGACTCACTCAAATGAGATAACACGGGCTGCAATAAACTTTAAAAAATAATAATAATAATAAAAACGTAACAATGTAAGACCACACCTTCCAGGAAATCTCTAGCTAGGGGTCTGCAGTCGCCGTTAATCACTTGTGTTCAAACCTCTTGACCTACAATAGTTTCGTTTACAATCACTCTTTCCGAGCATGCCAACAACAATTTTTTATGGTAGTCAGCCGGATTGGTCTGATTTTTATGGCAACGAATATTGAGACTGATAAGAAAAGGGAAATTAACCTACGCGCTATAAAGGACTAAGGAAACTCTTCGCACCGGCTTATAAGTTTATTTATTTGGCCAGTAAATTAATAACAGTCACAAACTCTTTTACATTCATTTTGAGTACTGCACATCGAAAAGTTATTTTATTATATATCTAAAAACAAAAATAACTGTTGTTTTTGGCATAGGGAGTATGGCCAGTACCTTGCGCATGCGCAGAGCCATGTCAACCCGACAGTAACTGCCACGAACAGCTGTTTTTAAGCATGGCTTAGCCACAGGCTAAAGGGCTTGACTTTTAGTCCAGACCCCGCCGCTAATTTACTGCCGAGAAAAGTGCAAATGGCGACACACTCGTTTTTGCACGGTGCACAACATTACGACATCAAACGGAGCAGGAATTTTCACCGGCGCCCTTGGCCAGAAATACAACAATTCCGTTTAATATGGACGCAGGTTTGTACTCGTGCGGCGTATTTATTGACCTAAAAAAGGCCTTCGACACAGTTGACCATATTATACTACTATGCAAATTGAGTCACCACCGTATACGTGGAATTATTAATTTCGCGTTGTATTTGACTGATACGACCCAGACTACTCAAGTTGGAGCTAGCATTTCTAGCAAAGGGGAAATATTATTTGGTGTTCCTCAAGGGTTTGTACTAGGGACGTTGCTTTTCTTAATCTTTATTAATGGCATTTACAGTGTTTCCTCGAAACTCAACTTCTATTTATTTGCTGATGATGCAAATATATTATACGCAAACAATAATTTGAAATCTATTGAATCTGTTGTCAATGAAGAACTAAGGGAAGTCTGCTAATGGCTTAATACAAACAAATTATCACTAAACACAAGCAATCTAATTCTGTCATTTTTCATCCCTTTCAACGCAAGCCTGATTACAACATAACCTTAAAAATGTATGACAATGACTTAAATTATCTGATAACTGAATAAAAAGGGTCCTTGGTTTTGTGATATAGTTCGCTTGAATTTCTAAGTTTATGCATGACGCGGCATTTACCTGATGGCCGAGAGAGCTGTCATGTACGTTTAAAAAGTGACTTGTTTCGGGGAATTTTGCCATCGGAACAGTTCATGTATTAGATAAAATATCACTTTAATGTTTGTTTTATGTTTCATTCAGGCTTTTGTAGCAAAACTCGGTGACAAATTCCGGCCGCCATGTTGGTGCCGATCCTGATAGGCACCAGGATGGCGTCTCCATACAAATCTCTATAAATTTTGATAAAACATTTCTTCGGATATCTCCTATGTAAAATATTACCCTGACCTAAATCTTAGCGAGAGCTTTTGCATAGTGACCTCCTTTCATTTTCCAGGTTCTGGACTTTATCTATTGAACAGTATTGATTTTAACTTTGAATGACTTGACACTGAAAACCAGTAACGTTTCACATTTTTGTTTTATAGCGAAGCTCCTGCTAGACCGATCAAAGCGCTCACCAGCAGAGCCCCTCATAGCTTAGAAAATTTGGTTATTGATCGATCGGAAAAATTTTGGTAGTCACGTAAGCGTACGTCTGTCAGTCCGTCCGCACCACAGGTCAACCAATACGAAAACTGACACTTTTTAGCTAGTGTCATTTGGGAGCCTGCAACCTGATATTGCACATTCATGCTGTGGTCAATTGACAGCTGTGAAAACAGGGTATCACCAGTATCACATGTAGGTTAGGTGTTGTTTCTTTAAAGTTATCCGCTGACATGTTACCAGTTTTCAACTGATCCCAGGCTCAAAGCCCGAAGTGGATTTCTTTGCAATGGTTGCAAGTGTACTGCCTGAAGTAAGCTATAAGCTTCGCCTTTAGTCGTATGGACTAACTGCATGGGGAAAAGGTGCCAATTCAAGTCTGAACAAAAATCTAATATTGCAAAAACGAGCCCTACGGTTAACGTACTTTTCTGACAAGAGAGCTCATGCCATACCTCTATTCGTCAGGTCTGGTGTTTTGCCTCTGAATATGCTGTACTTTCATATTCGGCCATCCTAATGCACGATATCTCCAATAACCGGGCTCCTTCTAAAATTTCTGACAAGTATATTGTCTGAAGTAAGCTATAAGCTTTGCCTTTAGTCTTGGCTAAATCTATATAAATTATTATCGTGACGATTATTTACAAAGTACAAAATGAGCTTCTCAAGAAAAGATAAGTCTTATTCCACGAAACAAGAACTTTCCATAAAAAAATAAATAATTTGTGCAAAATTTGCATAGTTTTCATAATAAATCAATGATATTTGAAGAAAATACTATCTTCTTCAAAACAATGCATTTATGTTCAGAAATTGAACCATTTCGTATCATCATCAGCATTTCCTGTAAATGTGGCTGAAAAAGAACAAGACTGAAATTAGTTCAGTACGAATTATTATAAACTCCTGCGTCAATCAAAAAAAAATTTAAATGAAAAATAAATGCCTGCTTGGTATCATTTTGGACATAAAGAATTCTTAGTTTCTAATGACAAAGAGCCTTCTTTACGTTATAGAAGTTGCAAATCAGATAATTAAAGTAAATATATGTTTGAATTCAAGAAATATTCATTGAGATATATAGATTTTTTGTTATCTTAAGAAGCACAGGGAGGTCTTTATCTATATATCCACCTTTAATTGGTATAACCATGAAAATTAGCGGTGTTTTATGCTTAAAATTAAGAAATGTTATCCTAAACCAGACCTTTGTGCCATGCCGCTTGCATAAATTTAAGTGAAAAACAAATTATAAATGTCTAATCTACATACATATAACAAACCTTTTTGAAAATAACTTTTCAAAACAACGTTAAAATAGGATATTATAATTTCATTCATTTAGTTTGGTTGCCTTAAAACAAGTACATCATACCGGGTGAATTAGAAATCTATCACATGAGGTGTTTAGTAAAGCGATTTACTGTTGTTAGGAGTAGATAAGGATTGTGGCAACATTAATTGTTGTCCATAATTTTAACGTTTTCTGTCGACAGGTGCTTGATGATTCATCTTCAAAAAAAAATCTAATGTTTACATATATTTTTTTATCTCCTTAGTTACTTTTGAGGAAAATCTTGTCACTCTTAATGGCAAGCAATATTTGCAAGCGAACAGTAATAAAAATGTAGAACATAACATTTTGGCCAAGAAGCATGAAATTTGCGATAAATTAGGTTTCTATTAACTTTTTGGTGATGTGCATTAAGTTGTGATTACAAAAGAAAACTGCAAACTACAAGAAAATTGGAAAATGTCTGAGGCTTGCTGCTGTTTATTTCTTATTTATGATAATGGCTCTCCTTTCCTTGCTTTGAAAATCATCTTGCCGCCCTCCACGTGTGGTCAAATTTAAAACAATGTTTTGCTGTTCGCTTAGCTTTTGCTCAGCGGGGGAGTAAAAGGTAGATATTTTATCAAGGAAAGTAACAAGCGGCGAACAAAATTACCAGCAGTTTGAGGGCATTCGTCAATACAAGTTTTTTGTCGACTTGATGTGAAAAAATACTCAAGGAAGGTGGTGGTTCAGTCAATGAACTCAATAGGAAGGTTAGAATTTGACTGTCGCAATGTCTATCTCAATATTGTGTAAATGACCCGAGGTTACCCCGCGTGACACAGCCAGGTAATCTTTGCATGTAGCCTTCAGTAGTGTTGATTTATCTATTAGCTTTTTTAGGAGCTTCTGCGACGATTGATATTCCCTGCAGAATGAAGAGAACACGCACGGGCTTGCAAATGGCTGCCGAAAAAATTGATAGTGAAAAATAAAGTATCGCAGATAATATATCCGATTACATAATCTAACAAAACGAAATGCTTGCCACGTCCTCTAAAATCTAGAACTTACAAAACTATCACTCCACAATTTACCTGAATAAATTTCAAAGGATATAAAGAAACGACTTTTTCTGGCATTCATGAGGGTGCGAAAACAATCAATTGTTTGTTGTCAAAAAGAAAGGTTTCTCTTGTATCAAATTACATAAAAATATAACATTGAATAATAATAATAATAATAATAATAATAATAATAATAATAATAAAGGATAAAATTTGGCGCCCTATTTTCATTTTAAAGTTGCTTTTTTTAAAACGTAAATCTCGTTCTAAAAGGTATTAGATTGTTCAAGTTGGAGTTGCATAAGGAAGCTGATAGCTGATATCTCATAACGCCCAGCGATGAGTATCAAATGGCCGAAAGCCACTTTCAAAGAAGCTGCATAATACCTATATTCAGTTGTGTATTCAAAAAGATAATTTACACAGTCAGAGCTAATATTTATCCACAAAATATAAATTAATTGCAGCTGATGTTCAGTGCTTTATAGTGTTTGTTAGTTTACGCGAACAGTCGCTGTAAGAAACACAATCAGAAACTGTTATCAAGAGGCGAGTACTCGCCAAGTAGAAACTAGGCACGCATATCATATTTGTTTTGGACAAGAGGGAAGAAACAAAGAGATATAAAAAGTTATTTAAGACTCAGTAGTTTACAACAAATGACAATTCGGCCGACTATGCTGAGAACAAGAAGATAGAGTTTTAATAGACCATTCCACGGTTTTTATTCCACGTTTTGATAAAGACTAGTTAACGAATATCCAGTAAAAGCGAGGAAAGATATAGATCCGCAAATTCGCGCGAAATTTTACAGACGCTTGTACGTTAGGCGGCACGAACTTGCCCCCACCTTACAAACGTCTGTAAAATTCGGTGACTTTGCCGAACTATATCTTTGTTAGTTTTCCACGGATTGCGTTCAAAATTAATATTCTAACTAATTTTAAAGCGTTCTTTTCAGCCATGTCGACGGATTTTCGCGAACTGGTCCTAGTAAAAAAACCATGGAAGGGTCTCTTTTCTTTCAAATACGGGCTGAAGAAAAAACGCAATACCAAATTTTTCATAGTGTTTATAAGCACCCTTAGAATTTTATAAGATTCTTTAGATCACTGTAATTGTAATTTTCTTTTTACCCATGTAATCTGTTAGGATCTCGAAATAACTTCAAACTCCTCTTACCCAGTTCCGTATCGACAAGGTCGTAAGGCAGTACGTTAATTTTGTAAGTGCATACTATTGTCTAGAAATACTGAGATTGAAATTCATTTCTATTTATCGCTAGAATAACTATGTTGCTACTGTAATGTAATAAGAAATGATTCACACGGTACAGATGGGCATAGTTACTACTCAATGTTCACAGCCATTTTTATAAACACTCGAATGAAACTTATTAAAGATTTATAATCCGACAGCGACCTGTCAATAATATTTTGCGACTCGAGATTAAACGTTTGAGGCATATGATACAAAAGTTGACTTTATATCTGAAAGTTTACTTTTTATCTTTCTATAAGTACAATATTTATGGGGCATAACTGGTCAATTGTATAGATCCTTTCCTACTGTACGACTCTGCTTTATCCATACTTTTCCATTTGAAACTTTTATTGACATGCTAAACTTCGCAAGTTGAGGATGCGCCATAATCGAGCGACCTTCTAACTGAATATAGATTTAATAAATAATATGAGTCAACAGAATCTTAACGTCACCTGAATTAATCCCATGGCCTTTGCCTGCCAGTAAACGTTTGCCTCATGTTTAGCACGTGGCTTATTCGGAATATTTCTTCACTTAAAATATTTTGAATGTGGTTAGTGACGTCACGGCTGCTCCTGTTGGGCGACTGGGAAAATACACGAAAGTAGTCCTGTAAACGTGGTCTCAAAGCCCTTGGTTTGTTTTCTTAACTGCTTTGTTTGCTCGTTTAATACCTCCATATGTTACATAAACTCGTTACTGAAGAGAAAAAAAAGAAGCTATTTGGGTTCTCACTGCAAGTATTAACATTTGCTTGTTTTTCTATCGAACAACTTCTATTTAACACGCATTGCAGTACAAGCATCTAGAAACATTCTATTAAACACACATTCTAGTTACAGCAAATAATGCCTCCTCAGTGCTAACTAAGTTAAGAAGTGCGACGGTATAATCAAAGCGTAGTGTATTAATTGATATTTTATACTTCTTTTGACAAACATAAGCAATAATCCTTCACTTGTTTTATCTACTAAGTTGCCACGCTTGCCACGAATGGTTCATCAATTAATTAGAGTATATCCTCCACATTAAGCAGTCACCAGCTATATAAAGGATCATGAAAATTCAGGCAACAGACACTTTCCTATGAACTGCAAATCAGAAACATTTATCTTACAAACCAAGGGGACAAACGATCCGTTTTCATTGGTGTGCTCTTCGGGTGTGATTCAACTAAAGTAAGGTAACTGAAATCCAAAATCACTCATAATCCATAATTCTATTACAACAAGTTTCAAATTTATCCCTTCTTAGTCAACAATATGATTCTTTTTCATATGTAACGTTAGTAATTACTCCTCTCCTATGACTGAAATTGACACCCAAAGCACAATGACCCGGTAATATCTTTCGGTTTCGTAGTTTGGGCTCAAGGTTATAAACCCAAAGGTACATACGCATACTCAAACCAAAGTGAGCCTCTTTCTTTTTCTCCCTTGTTTTCGTAACTTGCAGTTTAAAGCATTTTGAAATATTTTCTCTCCATACACCGCCATTATTATAGTTTTTATTAACTATCACGCTTTTTTTCAGACTTGTACGTGCAAGGACGTCACGAGCGAATATCAAGGGTAGACACATTAAAGAACGAATACTTGCATTCTGACGTTAATAATATCATGGTCACAGGGAAAGGTTTTGGGGAAGACCCTCCTGACCTTGGTTTAAATGTCGAACTAACTGTAATGACGCGGACACGCTGTCGACAGGTGGCGAGAGAGCTGCGCAAAATAGGAGACAACCTGGAATACCGGCACCGCCGTCTAAATCCCCCAGCAAACGGGCAACAACACGAAATAATCAACATTGGAGAAACCCTTGTAAACATTGCTAGATTTATTTTACCTCGACATGTAATGGAATATTTGGGTCTCAACGAGTGAGCTGTTTCCTTTCTGTTTTCTGTTTCACTCACCTCACACAACTGATGGCGAAAGAATCATACATTATAATTGTTATCATACAATTTTTTTCAAACGAGAATTCTACCTGAGAATTAGACAAAAAGACGGAATGATCACGTGATCGGCAGTTATGCAGGATTTTTGTGGTAGAACAGCATGGCTACAGGGCGACGTTTGCCGTCTGATTCGAATTACTTGGTCATTATTTGTAAACATTGTAGCGACTGTTATAGAATTGAGACTGGTTGTAACTCATGATTTATTCGGAGTCAGAAGCGTTAAGTGCTATTATTTTAAGGATCAATTTCCTATTCTACGCAGTACTTAAGAACTAAACCACCTATCACCTACAGTCTACGTGGCTTTTAGCGGATAGTCAACGAAGAAGTCAGTGTAGTTGGAAGAAAGTAATGCAATTGTATGCCATTTAGAGACAACATTTTTACATGACTTCTCTTAGACTACTTGGGAACAATGTAAAAAACTAGTATGTTGCAAATTTCACGATAAATTAGTAACATAATTTAAAAACGGAAACTCTATAGGGCTGCTGCTAAGTATATTAAAATGGCTTACAATTGTTACGAAATTTGTTCAGTGTTCTCAGTCAATGTATTTCGGAGGGTCTGCAATACGCCAAAGCATGTCTAAGCTAAGGGATCAAGTCTTAAAGGGCTATAAGTCACCTAGGGGCCGGTTTGGAAATCACTTCACCGTCGACATCATCAATCCGCCGCCATCTTGGAACTTCATGATACTGGAAAAGGAGCAAAATGTTGGGAAAATCGATGAAAGTTAAAACAGTGCTTATATGTTAACTCCACTGCTAGAAATTTGAAATTATTTCAATTTGGAATTTAACTTAAAGTAGAGAAAATAAGGTGAGCATCTGTCAAAGAGGAGATGTAGTTGAGTCATACCCAATAGTAAATAGAATGATGGAAAAAAAAAACAAAAAACAAAACAAAACAGAGAAAAAAAAAACAATGCTGAGCACCGGATGGGAATCAAACCCACGACTTTCCAGACACCAATCGGATGCATACCCACAGCTGGAAAACAGTTTCTCAAACTCATTAATAATTCATTAAGAAAATACAAAGGAAATTAATGTTTAATGAGTGTTTGGAAATCAGATGAAAAACTGCTCATTTTTGCATCCTTAATTTGTCCTTCTAAAATCATTTTGTTTTAGAAGTGTTATCAAGCATTCGACCAGTGTTTCATCACCAGATGAACTGAACACCTCGAAGTTTGTCAAAAATACATACTCCGCTGCGCGTGGTATTTTCAGCTCTTGTCTTATAAAGCAAATGAGATATTTTCAGTTAAATTCGTAGAACAAAAATCATATTGCAGTAACTATTTTAAAAAAAGTTCCAAATAAAACTGCAAACATTATTTAAAGTGGCCGATTTTTCGATTTTTTCATCTAGTTTGAAGAGGTTGAACGTACTAGTCGAAATCTCACTCGTAGAAATGGCCGAAATCTTCTGTTTTACGGGTACAGGAGAAGTTGAGAACGGAAAGAAACCTGACGACTTTATCCCCAGCAGTTGGAAGCCATATGGACAATGTGGTGTAAAAAGTCCTTGTTGATGTGACGTTTGTTACTTGATTTGGGTCGACCCACCGGAGCCGACACAACTATAAATGCTAATCACATACCAGCCAGAACTGCAGACAAAAAAATTATAAAAAAGAAAGGAAAAACAGAACAAAATCAAAACAAATTCTTATTTGTGTATATATACTGAGAGGCTTGTTATTACAAAGTCGTGAAATCTTACAGACGTTTGTATGATGGGGCCAAGGGGATCTGTAAAATTCACGCGACTCTGCGAAGCTATAGCTTGGTTATTTTTCAACAAATCAGGTTCAATCTTGGCATCTTTACGAAATGATTTTGACAGATTTTCGCTAACTTCTCCTTGTCAAAAGCTGAAAAGGCCATGAAGGGGTTTATTTTATCAAAAGTATTTTTCTGGGCATTTGTTCATTTTTAGTAGTGATTGCTATTGTTTATCTTAGGGACACATTTGCTGGTAAATTGGTAAAAATCAACTGAAACACAAGTGAGATAGGGTAAGAGAAAAAGTTGAAATTTTAAAAGTATTAGAAGGTTATGTTGGCAGCTTTCAAAGCCAGATCTAGCAACATATGAAATGATCATTTACATGCTGTCTGCCGTGTTGGATGACGTCACTGGATCCATTTGCATACGTATCCAGTAATGATAGCATCGTCTTGTAGACGACATAACAAGCTATCTACTAGAAACTTGTGTATGAAATATCGTAAAGTAACGAAAACGCTACGGGGAAGGCATTCCAACAACTCCGTCCCCGCCTAGATACGTTACGAATATCGCTAAATGTTATTTTTCAACATTATGTTTGTGATATAGGAAAGAAATGACAGATGTGGACCTAACGTTGAGATATTCTGTAAGGACTACTTTACAATATACACCCGAGCACTTCGGAGACGCAGCTGACATTAAATACGCAGATCTACAATTTAAAGAATGAATGTGTATTTAGCCCGGCTTCCACGCTACCGTGCGTTGTATTTTTAAAATGTTTATTGGCCACTCAAATTTTCCTATTTTTATTAAAATTGTGCGGGGATAACATCATAGCTATTTAATAAACAACAAAACAAAAAACGGCAATACTGAACAACAACCAATAAAATAAAATTGACATAATTTCAGATACTGAGAGGAATATTCGATTCTCCGGGGAATTCGCCATCAACGTAAAATAGTTCCGAGCCTAACAGGTTACCAAGGAACGATATACGTACAACTAAAGAGGACTTTCCATTTTCCATTTGCTGTGGGGAAATGACTTTTTATTGTTGCTGTTTTTTTTTCTTACTTTGGCAACTGCAATTTTTAGTCGGCAGCAAAAATTTAATTCAGGATAACATGTACTGTCAAGGCAGTTGTTATTCCGTCTTGTTCGCCTTGACTTTCTGTAATTTGCAAATGCTCATCATGGCAACTATTGAACAATATCAGTTAGCTGGTGACATTGACTCACTAGTTTTCAAATTTTCGAACCAAGGTAAAACTTACAACGGCACAGAGAGTCAAAACTCTAGCCTGCATCACTACAAAGGTGGTGATGAGTCAATTCTCTTTATCAAAGAAACGAGATGTCTTCAATGTTTTTCAAAAGAAGGAGAGTTGTAGATAATTGTATGTTTGCGTGCTGCAACACGATGACTTAATGGTATAAATTATAAGGCTTCGGTAATGACGCTACTCTTAAAGATTGACGAGTTCGAAAGCGTGTTCATCAAGTGCAATAAACATTAATTTGGAGCTGCCTTGTTATGTCACGGAACTTTCATGGGTAGCTCTCTAGTAGCTTATCGTGAGAAAATTTAGTTTTCTTTAAAGTTGTTCCATTTAATTCCAAGCCCGGCCATTCTTACATATTTAAAGACACATATTCGGTTTGTTTTTGTATGTTGAAGAATTATGTCATTTTATGTTGACAGGTGAAGAGTTATTGTGTTCGTTATGAGTGCTTTTACTCACAAGGAAAACACGGCGAAATCAAAATCTCAGCAGCTTGTTCGACAAAAAGATACATGCACACGACATTTAAGTACTAAGACAGAACAGGCCCGAATAATTGGCTTCAAGCGTTCATTTACACTAACTCCTTGAGCGAGGCATGGAAAAAAGGGTCAGGAAACAAATATAGGTAAAAAAAATCACTCAACAAGACATCTATACAACTTCAGTAGGAAGAAAGAGACGACAATAGCTCCTTGAGCTAAAATAATCTATGCATTGGAATACAAATAAACTCGTTGCATTATTGAATTATTGCAACATTTACAGTCGGTAACAATAACTCTGCAGTTTTATCGCTACAAACATAGCAAAGTCAGTTTCCATCGTTAACAATACTTTTGGAAAAGGTCAGTATAAAATAATGACTTTACTTTCACAGGGAAATTGGGGTTGGGTTAGGATGTAGGTAATGGGTTATAGCAAGTAGCGTAAAAGTAGTTCATTTTAGGCCACAAATAATGGGACGTCAATAAATGTTACTGTTTTTGATCTTTACTTTTGTTCTTTTTCAACAACAAAACACATTATGTAAAAAAAATTACAGCTTTCTTGATATTCCATATTTACTATACTTGGCGAAATTTTTTCTGTGGTATTGTAATGCCGAGAAAGCCGTCACTGAAAACAAAAAACTATGGAAACAGCTACGGAATGAAACTTTTTCCACTCTATATGATGTTTAGGGAAAGTTTCCTTCGTTTATTACATAACACAAACGATTGTATAAGAAGGTTCGTTAGATGATCAAAGTGTGCTACTCGTTCTTTGAAGCTAGGAACTAAAAAAATTGTCATATAAATCATGCATTTGGCGGCTCCAAATAATTGGATTTTAATCTATATTTTAAACTTCACACACGGTTTCTCCGGTACAAAAAAAGAAAGACGATGAATTTAGTAACCCAAGAAGTAAACATTTTGTAGAAAACAACTTAGAAAAGTTGTAACTTTGCTTTATTAATTAAACAACTATTTTACCACAAACAATATGATAATTATTGACAGCGAGAATTCTCCCAAAATGGTGCCATAAAGCCTGCCTCCAAGGTTTTTAGGTCCTTGAATGCGCAAAAATAGACAGAAATGCTAGTCTTTCAATATACACATATATTTTTTTCTTTATCGACGCCATTGTTTATAGGATCAAGCCGAAGGATAAGACAAGAGATACAGTGAAAGCTGTCAATTTAATCACGCAATGTTTTGAAACCACTGATTTCCTGTAAACCTGAATTGAATAGGAGGCATTTCAAAGTACATGACTGACGAGCCGTCTCGAGTATCAAATGAGTTCACCTGAACACAACAACAAGATCCATCAATTACCTCAATTTTGGGAGAACAGGTCATCCTTAATATATACATTAAGCCAGGGCTAAAAGCGAGCCTCTCGTTAATATACTTAAAATTTACTCAAACAGAAAATATTTTCGTATAATGCTAAGCGACGGCAACAAGAATGGTAAAAAAAATCAAGAGCAGCACTCTTTTTTTGCACATTTCTTGGCCGTTGTTGCTGCACGATTACAGCGTGAAACTTCCTAGTTCACGTTTTATGAAGGAAATGTCGTATGTGGTCACAAAAAAAAGATGTTGCTTGTGTTCCTGTTCGATTTTTTTCTTTGGCTCTCGATCCCGCTCATTTGCACCTTGCTGGCAGCTAGCATTTCTCATTTTTTGACCGCCGCTATAAAATTTTCATGTTTTTCTTTCAACGAAATTCGTCCTCCTTTGTTTATTTCGCTTTCGCTCACTTTTTCACGATCTTTTATCCACGTCAGTGAAGACAAAAATTTAGTCAATAAAAAGACTCGGCTTTGCCATTGAGTTTTCTCTGTGGAAAGTCTAGGTGGCAGTCACTTGACTACCAATTTTTTTTGCATCTATACGTTTCCATTTTCTATAGGAACGGGAGTCTCCACTTTAACCACCGATCTAATAGCCCTGAAAGCGCAGTTAAAATCAGCTTAAATCGGCTTACATATGTGAGGGGAAAAAAGCGGTCTTAGAGCCTAAGCCCGCGAGACGGTTATGTGATATTTGTCAGCGGATCACCGATTTCGACAGCTATAAATTCATATAATTATGTTATTCACCGGCTGGGAGGTCCGTATTGGGAGAAACTGTGCCCAAGGTCTTGAGTACCGCTGGAGGCCGTAGGCCGAGGGCGGTACTAAGAGCGAGGGCACACTGTTTCTCACAATACGGACCGACCCAGGCCGGTGAATAACATTTTTATTTTTTTCCAACTGAGTTTTAAAAGTTTCAGGAAAATTTTTCTTCACTCTCCAACCTATGTGTGTTGAAGTAGGACGTGTTCGTGTCTGAGAATCGTGCAGTGCAGTTTCTGAAATCAATGAAGTATCGATGACTTTTAATCAATTAGGCCTACTAGTCTCAATGAGATATCTCTGTCAGTTGAAGTGCCATTTCTAAATCTGTGATAACCTAACGTCAGTTTCATACGTGTATATAGCCAGCAGAATAACCGCTCCGCATAGCCTTCTGATGCGCTTTCGTGTTCATCAGCAAAACCTAGGAAAAACTATTCAAGCATACAAGATGATTATCAAACAACTCACTGACCCGGCGGCAGGTACCGGTCTGGAGCAAAAACTTAACAGCTATGTGCACGAAAATTTGGGAAAACATTCAAGTTCTCAGGGAAAAGTGAATCGAATCAGGTGTAAAATGCTCGCTTCGAACCGTGGTAATCTTCTTGTGCAAAAATCTAAACTAGATTACCTCACATATCTATTTTTTTTTGTGCTACGACTTTCTCATCCAATCCCCTGCTCAAGACTTGCTCAAATAATTCTTTCGCTAGAGTAGATAATACGGGAGAATACTTCTGATTGTCAAATAGGTTTCCAGTCAAGTTTAACACGGCTCCGTCTTTTCTCTTAACATTGAACGACCGTTCGACAATAAAAAAGATCGTGCCTCAAAGATGTTGTAGGTACAGGGAATCTCTTATTCCCTTGTTGTAGCAGTAACGTCTTAAAGGCAAATCTCTCGGCAAGACTTGATATGCCTTTTTTTCTACTGAATAAAACATACGTACATCTTGGGAAGCTTCCGCCCCATTAGAAAGAGAATCCGAGAGAATACTAGCTGGTTATCAGTCCATTTAAACTTGGTAAAAGATTAAGGCCAGCTGATTCAATTTGACGCTTTTCAAATGATCCTTTACAACAATATATTTACCAGTATATTAGATATAAAATTCATTCTAAGTGCAGCGGTTTCAAACCGATTTAGTTCAACATAAGCAGCTGGAAAGGTAGTATACATTTTTTGTTCTTTACCAGCCACTGACCAAAGAATTGGATGAATATATTTTACTCGTTCGTGAGATGCTGGAAAGTGTTGTGTATTGCAGATCACGAAAATCGCCCAATGCCATGGCAACGAGTACTATGTATTTGGGCCACAAATATTTTAATCATATTTTTGGCTATGAGCTTTTAAAATTAATTGAATTTGGCTATATTAGAAAGGGCAAGGTGAAAACAAAAGAGCTCACAATGCTATGTTGATGGATTCGGCAATCAAAAAGATAATTCCCTCGTCCATACCGTGACATCCTAAATTGAGTTGGTTTTGAATCAAAACAATTCCATTTGAGGGATAACTGAATATCGACATCATCTCGCCAATGAAACCTCAAAATCACGCTTGTTAGTCTACGAATAACAATATAAGCAGCTTTACGGTTGATATTAAGCCTACAAGGTTAGATCTGTGGCAACCAAAGTAACGCTCTAACACGAAAAAACAATCCACTTTGCGTGATGAAAGGGAAAGAAACGTGTAAAAGACGTGTTAAAAGGTGTGAAATTTGCACTAAGACCGCTGACCATTCGATAAACAGACTACATGTTTGTATATATGCGAGAGGTTTCAAAACTTATTCTACGGTCTTGTAGTTATCTATACGGATCCCTCGACCTTAGGTTACAAGTTGTTCAGTTGATCTACTGTGACTCAAGACGACTTTGTCAAAGGTACTTAAAATGATTTGCACTCTGTTAGTACGACACATTTTTAACAGTTTTATTATCGCCAGTACTTTACACTACAATTACTACCCCCACATATGTCACAACTGTTCTCCGTGATTTACAACGTGTGTGATTATTCGTCAACTCAAATAACAGATGCGTCAAAGAAGAATAGTGCTTCAGTTAGTCAGACAGTAGGGTTTAAAATACATATACATGATAAGCATATAAAATTGAAAGTACACTAAATGAGAAAATGAAAAAAAAATGGCAGAAAATGGCGAAAGACCGTCGAATTAGCCAACGAAATCAATTAAAATATAATTCTTGCTTTTCCCATCGGACGCTGTAAAAAGAGGCAGGTTGTAAACAAACAAAGTTGATCTGCCACCCTTTGATACAAGGTATCATAAACATTTGAAGGTACATAGTAAATGTAAGATATTGCGACACAAGTTTGTTATCTAAACTAAACGGCTGGATATAAAACACTTAATATTTTTTTCAGTTGAAGTACAGCTCAGAAAATAAAGAAAGGAAGAGTAGCATGGGTCATATAGAGGTCCAGACATTAAGTCCTAGGTCCGCCTACGACGATGAAGAGCCTTTGACACAAGAAATGCACGAGAGATGCAGATACGTTGCAGAAGAGCTCCGCCTAATCGGAGACAGTTTAGAAACCAGCTACACAGAGAGAAGGAGCATAAACAGATTTGCAAGAGTAGCAATCGGTTTCACGTTGCTGGCCATCTCTTCAAACATTGTGTTAAGACAAATAATTGCGGGCTTTCTGGCTCGTCAGTAAGTTGCTCTAAGCTTTTGTCAACATTATAACGTTTACCCTGTTTACGTAATATTTCTCGTGGCTCAATAGCAAGTGGTTGCCCTATAGTCAGCAGGCAGACTTGAGATTGGAGTTACCTACTTTCAACGCCAACGGTGGTTAGGAATTAACCTTGCTGTTACTTGTTTAAAACACTGGACAGTTTTGCATAAAAAGAGTTTGGAAAAGCTGCAAGCCTTGCAGTACTGAATTAAGTGACCGAATTCAGGCATCTAATGACTGCAAAGAAGCAAGGGACATTTTTCACTACTGGCGTTTCAACTTGCCGTTGAGAACGTATTCAACATACTTCTAAGATCAGTAATCGCGTTTTTGAAGACGCAGAAACCCAGTATTTATTTTCAGAAACATTATAATTATCCAGAAACAAACTGTTTTACGACTGTTTACCTATTTTTTGCGTCGTAATCATGATTTTCATGGTTATGTATTCTTACTAGAACGTATAGCCACGAAGAGTTAATAACATCAAACTTACAGTATCGTACACAAAGATATATATCTAGGATATTTCGTAACTATTATCTAATATATCATTGCAAGAACCATAAAGGTTTGTTTCACTTTGAGAGGCTGAGAAATGAGCGAGATAAGCTTACGGACATTAAATTGAAACACCAAATTTGTTTTCAGTGTACACTGTAATTAGTAGAAGCGAAGCACTCAAAAACATAAACTACACTCTAAAGCTTAAGATTGCTTTTTTCTGTTTTATTCCTAAATCTAACCCACAAAATTTCAAAATTATGCCTTCAAACTTTTTTTTCCGGAAGGCGATCTAATACCAAGTTAAAAAGAACAGTGAAATAATCTATCCAGGAAAAATTGCTCTCTTGTGAATTGATTCTATGACGTCACTGAACCGCAGAATTTGCTTTAGTAAACAACGTGTCCAAAAACATCGATCCTCCGTATTCACTACACACCGTTTTACAAATACTTTTTTTCTTCTAAGAAACCCAGATAAATACAGCCACCGAGGCTTTTGAATATCACTGTGTATATTGTTTCGTTAACGATTTTGCAACAAATATGATAGATATCGCACCTAATATTATCTCAGTGTGCGCGGCTGATATCACTAACTGCTAGACCTAATTGTAACCGTGTAAATCAAAATTTCTCCTTTTTAAGTATTTAAGGAAGTTATATTTAAGAACTTGATTACACATTCTCTTTTTTTCGCCAATTTCTTTTCTTCAGTTCTATCGGGTCAAACGTTTAAATAAAGTAAACCTTCTTTGAAAAAATGAATAGAAGTGAGTTCAAACATGCCTTATAGTCATTGTCATTACTCTCCAAATGGACAGAAAATCAAAGACATAGCCTTGAACTACGAAGTAAACTCCAAGGTTCCTGAGTTTAAACGTAGCTGATTTTGTAAACTATCATACACGTCGGAAGATTTTTAAAAGTTTTAGACTATATATCCCACCAAGCGATGTCAATGATACATACCTCCATTTCTTTGTCTTAAAAGATTTTCACCGTCTGGGGGTCCTACATTACGAAAAAGTGCGCTACAGCTTAATATTTCGGCAGACTTGTAACTAAAACAATCTTTGAAAATGACTCGTATCTCCAATGTTCCATGCATCTTTAGAGTCAAATTATGGACTTGTATTTTTCTTCCAAATTTTAGCCTTTGGCTTGGGCTCTCTAACAGACGACAAATGGCTTAAAGGTAGACATAACTAATAAAATATGCATAATAGGACAATTTTGAAGACAATGATTTGCGTAATAAAGACGTTTCCAAGGCTAGAGGTGTTAAACACCAGCTGTGGCTCTCTGAGTCTTGGAAATGAAACTGCTATATATTTGCATTTTAGAGTCAGATCATAAATTAAAGTTATAACTCTCTCTCTTTTTTCCCCCTATTGAAATTGACTAGAAATAATAAGAAAAAATCTAGATATTATCTGAAATTTTAATACTAAGGCCCAGTTCAAACGTCGAACTTTTCATTTACCAAACGTAAAACCTACTTGGGTCGACCAAAATTATAAAGGTTCGACGGTTAATTCAAACGTCAAAGTTTATTACAGTCGGAACCAATCAGGTTTTTATGATGTACAATGATCTAGCATGCTTGCCAGCCAAAATAAATTATAGTAATTTACACATTAGATTTGGCATATGAAAAATTCGACGTTTGAAACGGAGTCGCGCCACAGTCGAAATCACTCGACCTTAATTCATGGTTCAACCCAAATTAGACATAGCAGACTTTAGGGTCATCCTCGGTGTAAAAACCTGTGAAGTTTTTCATTGTTTTCTAGCTATTATTTTCCTTGGCTCTATTGTGTTGACGTCTCACGGGCTAGCTTATTTGTATTAATTGATTTACGTCACTTGTGAGTTTTACAAGTTTTTTTTTTACACCGAATATAAACCGGACTTAATTGCCTCAAAACGTCGAAATTTTCCTGTACTTAATTGAAGGGATTTGCGGGTTCGGTACATGATCCATGAATAGTTCGACGTTTAAAATTAAACCGGCCCTGATTCAGTTGGTCCTCATGACCACCAGGCTTTCTGTCTATTTATCTACTGTGTTTAATGCCCCGTTAACGCGTAGTTAATTAAAATCGCTCTCAGCATTTAAATCGTCGCTTGTAGGGAATTCGGATTCCGCAATCCGTGAAATTTTGCCTATGGAATCCGGAATCCGAGAAAATTTTGCTTGTGCAATCCGGAATCTTGGGCTTTGGAATCAGGAATACAGCTCAAGGAATACGGAATCCCACTAACGATTGAAATCCACTGACAAAGACCGGAATACGGTACTTGGAATCCAGAATCCAAAACTGTCTTGGATTCCCTTAATAACAATAATAATAATAATAATAATAATAATAATAATAATAATAATAATAATAAACGCATTCTTCATATATATATATATATATATGTCTCGATGCTTTTTACAACTAGAAGAAAGAGCTCTCGCGAAACAGGTAGGTTTTCAAAGCCCTTTTAAAACTATCAACAGAGTTACTTTGTCTCATGGCAAGCGGTAGCTGATTCCAAAACTTCGGAGCAATTGCCGCAAAAGATCTCTTTCCGTAAGCAACTGTAGTAGTCTTGGGGATAACTAGGAGGTTGGAATCACTAGAACGAAGAGAACGACATGCAGGGAGTGTAATGATGTAACAGTTCATTAATATACACCGGGGCAAGGCCATTAACAGACTTGTACGTAATCAACAGTAACTTAAAAGTTACCGTAAAATTCCGAAAATAAGCCCCTCCAAATATAAGCCCCCCAAAACCGGTAACGCAAAAAACCCTCCGTTAACTCGCCCCTCCAAATATGAGCCCCTCGGGGGCTTGTACTTGGAAAATTGCCGTCAAATACAAGGTAAAACAAAGGAAAAACAATAAATTTACTTCCAACTGTAAGGCTAGCCCTATCGATTGTGAAACGCAAATTTCCCTCCTTAGATAAGCCCCTCCGAATATAAACCCCTCAAAAAGGGCCTTTGAAAAATATAAGCCCCGGGGCTTATTTTCGGAATTTTACGGTATTCTGTCATTAACAGGAAACCAGTGCAACTTTTTTAAAACAAGAGTGATGTGATAAGTCTTCTTCATGCACACAGTTGCCGCGGTATTCTGCAATCTCTGAAGTTTCTCAATTTCACGAGAGGGAATTCCATAATGCAACTATTACTAACAACAATCCAATTTCGATAAAACGAAGGAATGGACAATGCGCTCAGCATCCGCTTGCGAAAGATATTTTCTGATTCTGCCAACAGAATGAAACGAACGCGAAAGAGCGCGACGCAGGTGTTGTTGACAGGGGGAACAAAGGTGAGGTGTGAATCAAGCGTGACTCCAAGGTCTTTGACAACACTAGTAGGCTGAACGTAATGATCACCGACTTTACTCGAACAAATCGGTTCAGCAGGTGAAAAACGCGAAGAGAAATTGATTATCTCAGTCTTTGACAGATTACATTTAAGCATATTGCATAAATTCCATAACATGGGGCGATTTTAATGCAAGTTCCCATAATGATCTGAACACTCTTCCATACCGACAACTTGGATAAACTCTCCGAACTGTACGCTCAGCATGCTGATCTATCCGTTGGTTAATTATTTTCCGATTGCTAGCATTGGATACTGCTGAGGCTATTCAAGCCAGTAAATCAAATGACATGACTAGTTGACTACTGCGGTCTGTTAGATCATTGGCCAGTCAGTGTAAAACGCAGACCGTGGGGCTAATGTGCTCCGGTCCCAGAGGTTTTTCCTGAAATTTTTCTTTCCGACAACAGAATCTAATCATACTCTGACCATACGCGCAAGTGCGGCAGCACCTGCATCATCGATTATAACAAACGCCACAAAAGCAAGTCACGTTTGGGGGTTTGTTCCCTCAGTTAAGTGTTTATCCTGCATTACTAACAATAAGTGAAAACGTTTGGCCTCATGATTTCGAATAAGGCACGCTTATTCTACGTAACATTACTCTATTCCTCTCTATTCTGACTTCTCAACGACTAGCACTACGTAATAAGCTTTAATATGAAATGATTTTGTCCTCAGATTAAACAGCATCAATGACGAAGCATTAAACATTCGATAGTGATGGCCTAATTGTTTTTCTGGTCTGTTTCACAAGTGTGAAAGCTAAATTTTGCACCATTTCTTTGTCTAAATATGTAAGTTTGCTTAGCAAATGTCATGCGTACATTTTTCTGCCAATCGCTGGAATGGTTAATATGGTCATGGAATCTACTTCATTTTGGCCGCCATTAGACTGTTTACGTTGGCAAATACTAATAAAAAACAGTAATAAGCCTATGCGCTCCTGAAAATTGCAATTGTCCAGTAAACAAGATTTCAGCCGACGTCTGATCCGGAACAAAACCTATCTGGCTCTAAGTACTATATCAGGTTAAGAACCGAGAGGAAACGCGTGACAGTGATTGGAAACATGTCCAAGCTTCGTCACTGTTTTGATAAACGAGCTTGAGACATGTTCTATAGACAACCAAAGTAAATAATTCTTGCCGGCTGGTTAAGTGTACAGTCAAAATGAGACAGACAAAGCATTCATTATTTACTCTTACTAGACAATAGAGCCCAATCTTAACTGTCTTCAGTGAATAACAATGGTCGGTTCTGATCTGTATATGACGAAAAGCAAACTGGAGTTCAGACGGCAGTAAATACATAGTGTTGTACGTTTATTTAAGCGTATCTTTGATACCAAAAGAAACGTAACTTCAATACGTTTAGTGAAAGGCCTGTCTTACTGTACGACCTTGCTACCTTAAGATTCGATTGTTTTTTCCAGAGGGTCACCATTGATCAGCTGATTGATAACCAGCACACGTTGTGTTCACCATCAGTTCATCTTTCATTGCATTTCTTTATCTTTCGGTACTTTGCATTGAGCTCAGTTGCAACCAAATGTTCCACGTTTTTGTCCTATAGCAATTTCTGGTAGTATGGGCATTCCCCATAGTCTTGAATTGACATTGAATCATGCCAAAAACATGGCAACAATACTGGGTGCAATGCTGTAGTGAACATCTGATTTGATGATAACCGTTAGCATGTGTATCACGTGTAACTGCATTCTTCGGCTCGAGGCCGCGTGCTGCAAAACTACCATGACTTGTTATAAGTTTTTTTAAAAAACGCGCGAGAAAAGCATCAATTATCTTTTTAAACAAAAAGTTGGTCTCCGTATCATTTGTCTCATAAGACAACACCAATTAAGCGATTAGAGTAAGAAAAGGTATTTTCCGCGGATTACCTAAAGCCTCCTTGAACAATTTCCTGGTGTCTTACATCAAGATATAATAAAATCTCTTTAAGCTCTGTTCTGTTCTCCCTTTCTTTCAAAAGGGACCAAACTAATTAACTTTTACTTGACTGACCGACTGTTTGCATAGTGAATTATTATGAGCAGACACAAGGTAGGGAGTCCAACATAATTATTTTGTACAAGAAAGTTTTCCAATTCAAACGTGAATAAATTTTAAACGTCTGGAATAGTTCTTTGTTGGTTAAAGACTTTTGTTTAATGTGAATTCCACTTTTTTATTCTCTCTAGTAAACAAAAGTTTCGACATTGAAAGATATTCTACTACGAAGAAAAAAACTAGAGCAAAGAGTTTTCATTTGATAATTAGTCACACCATATCCATATAATAGTTTTCCAGATCTTCAGTACGTTTTATTTACCTTAGGGAACATTAGGACCGATATAGTAAGGGGAGTGGAAAGAAAAGAACACTGTTGATCTCCAATGAATGACATATTTTTCACGATTAATTAAACAAACTCTTAAAACCTCTGGCCCCAAATAAACTGCAGTTTCATGTCAAACCCATCACCGCGGTTCTACCAGGCCAAGTTTGTAATAGACACTGGCAAGACCGAGGTGATTAATTAAGAAAATAAGTTATGTGCAGTTGATTTCTTAGAGGCAAGAACAGTGTCGACACGAGCACTGGCAGATGCTACTTTATCAACCTGGGCTCGACACAGTTGTCAGTGTGTTAGGGCAAATATACATACATAATCATTTAACATAAGCAAATTTTGTCAACTTAACATTAGACCAAAAGCCGCCGTTCTTGGATTGAAGAAAGTCAGTTCTGAAAATTTCCATTAATGGGAACGGCTGCTAAGTGTTTGTATAATGTCAATAAAGTAAACAAACTTAGCAGAGGCTAAAGGGTCTTTATTTCCCCTCAGTTACATACCATTTCGAATCAGTCACCACAACCTGGACTGGTTTTCAAATTAAAATAACAAAATTGTCAAACAAATGTTATCATTATCGACCTCCAATACGCATCTCTAACCTCGAGCAACAAAAAAAAGACGGCTCCAACGTTTGGAAAACTATAGAGGTTATGACAAAAAAGGTGTCAGGAAAAAGGACCCGAACGTCAGGGCTTGAAGAGCCTTAGTTGGAATATAAACAATAAAGGGGTCACACAGAATTAATTATCACTTTTTATCAAAAAAAAAAAAAAGTTTATCAGTGCCAAATTCTACAGCTCAAACTGAATTTGAGAAAACTTCCGATCAAGATGATCTTTCTTCTGTAGCTCCGCCTGCTTGGAATCACAAGCTGAGATCTTACTGTAGTTCTGCATGTTATCGTATATTGAACAAGTTCGGCAAACAGTCGTAGATTAAAGCCTTCGTATATTTTAAATTCAAATGAGTCACTGTAATTTTGTTGTTCATAGATAGTATAACATTTACATCTATGTATTGTTTCCGGTATTTCGCTCTAATCTATATTTTGCTCTCACATAATCGCCTAACTTTGGACATCTCAAACTAAATATCACGACCACATTCTATACTGGGAAAAAAAATTCTGAGTCATGTCCTAATTCAAAGAAATGTCATATGCAGTTTCTCTGAAAAGCACATTAGGTACTGTACACAGAACGTCATGTACTTAACTATTGAGGTGCACCCTGACAATAGATGCAACCTCATCGCTTTGTACAATTTAAAACACTGGCTATTTCTTCAAATGAAGGTAGTTGGTCTTGTCTGCGAAACAAAATTTCCTTCGAGGCTGCTGTCATGATCAGATGTGAATTATTTTAGGTCAGCTTATGAATTGCAGCAAATGATGTTTATTGTTTTCCGTTTGCCACTACACTTAATGAATCGGATGAAATATATTTTCCGGTCTTTTGTTGTCAATCTTGAGGTCGTCCAATCTCCTTGCTTCCATTTTCTCTAAATCAAGGCATGGCCTCGAAATTTTTATTTTCTTTTTCAAACTCCCCTGGCACATTTTGTTCCTTTTCCTCCCAGTGTCGGCTTTGTCGACTTTTTCCTCAACTAAGCCGGCTGCTCGAAAATTAACCTCTGCACTATTCGAGTTTTCTTGCATTTCTTTGTCCATTTCAGTTGTTTTAGTGTTGCACAAAAACAGCTCTCGCAGCTCATCATCGCTCGAGCTTGACTGGTCAAATCCCTCCTCCATTCTGCCATATCGAGTGTTTAATGCATCCTTTTCATACTCCCTCCCATCTCTCTCAAGTTTCACCGCATGATTTCGCCTCAAATTTCGTTTGTTGCTAACAAATTTAACGATGCGAACTTCATTGACAAGCTTCGGTGTTTCTCTGAGATTGAGAGGCTGCAATTTACGGCTTACGATGTGTTGTTTGATCCCTTGAGCCCCTCGCTTATTATATTTGCTGTTGGTGGGTGTCCTATCAACGATGCCAAGCCAAGTATCGGCAAGGTGGGACGAAATTCTGACATCAGAAGCGCTGTTGTCTGGCGAAATCTGAGTGGAGACGAAGTTTTTTTCAGTTCGTTGAATTAAGTCTTCGTCAAGGCTATGTCGCCCCAATTGTTCAGAGAGGCTTTCGACGCGGGTTACGTCCGCTACAAGTGCAGCCATCGCTGTCTAGCTAAATTCACTTCGATCATGTAGTGTGGTTTAATCATCAAATTCTTGCGTGCGATGAGCGAGCCGAGACTGTGTCGATATAAAGCTGAGTTTAAAATAGTGTCCCGATGGGGAAGCAGAAAGCAAACTTCATGATGTTTTTGCATTGTCGATGTGACAATGATAGTATTTGCGTTTAATTCAAAAAGAGTGAAGCAATGAACAAAGCCATCGCTTTCTATTGGCTAAACGTATTTTCTCATCTCGTGTTTTAATTACACGCGAAATAATGAACATGAAATTTTAATGATCGAAATTTTGATTTCGCGAACAGTTTAGGAAGTGAAAAATATCTTTAATCATAACTGCTATGACGAAGTAACGGGCGATTCAGTTCGATAAATATCTCTTTTTACGCCAGGTAAATCTATATGTTTATAAAATCGCAATGTTGTTCGCTAAATAACCTTGGAAGATCACTTTACTGCCTCATAGAACCACCGCATTAACTGACAAGTTCGTAAATTTAGAGCTAAGGATAGCTTTTTAACTAAAAGAACTCTTAGAACTCTTTATGTTAAGTCTAATAATACAATGCCCAAAATTATCCAGGAAGTAAATAAATGTCTTTCTGTGCGGACATACCTTTTCGAAAAGAAAAGACAGATATTGAATCTCGAACTTTCCGTTTCGATGTAATTTATTGCTGAAACATTCAGAAAACATAGACAGGAACGCAACTCATCAAGGCATTTTACTTAACATCACCAAGGTGCCTGACTGACAGACATAATATAACGCCTTCACTGCATTTTCGTGGTTTTATTCTTAGTTGGCCTTTACTAGCCGAGTACAGAGATAAATCCGAACGTCTTAATTGGAGCTTTTATAATATCCCTAACGGTCAGTTTTTGTTTAGTGGCTTAGAATTTTCTTGATCTGTTTTTTTCTTTTTAAGTACCAGAAAAAGAACCCCCCACCCCCCCCCCCCAAAAAAAAAAACAAGATGCAATCAAGGTAACGAGTACAACATAAAGACTTTGCTCGTGAATGAAGATTACTGATCTTATAGTTCCTGCGGTCTTAGTCACTGTTCGCGTGAACATTTTAATTTTGTTTAATCTTTTTTCCCGCCACTATTTGCGTTCTATGGCGCCAGGTCCCGCTGTTTATTTATTGTAGTACTCGGGTGTCGTTTACTTTATTGATAAAACAGCTATTCAGAGCTGCAGAACACAGTTTGAGTTTGGCCGGAAAGTGCTGGATTTTTTGCTTCCTTTCTAATTTCGTGCACCAGACCGGCAAAACAGTATTACAGAGAAAAATGGGTATCATTTATTTCATGAAGAGCCAAAAAACTTTCAGCAATATGGAACTTCTAAAAAAGATATATCTTATTGACTAAAACGACAAATAAAGTTTATTCTGTAAATGAGATTTCCTATATTAATAATATTTTCAATAATTGGTTGCTAAGTGTTTCTCCGAGGAATGGATGAACCTCGATGTTAGAAAAATGTCAGACCGTTCACAGGACTGATTTTTTTTTTAATTTTTGATTATTATCATCATTATTATTTTTTCACTCCCTTTTTTTATGGATCTCTTTTAAGAGTGTGTTGTAATAAGAAATAAGGGTACCGCTCGCATGATGCCTTGATGTCAGTATTCATACTGCAACTTAAATTGAACCGTAAAAGAGGTGCATGGGAATAAGACTTTGTCCTTGACAATAATAAATATCTAAACATGAAGGCATCCAGTTCTTAAGGGCCAAAATACAAAATGCTTACCCTTTATCATTTTGGTGGAAAAATGTTTACTGAATTCCCACTTTAATTCCGGTGTCAAAACACTTGTTCTGCGGAAATGCCCGCGCAATTAAAGCAATTTTTGTGTCACTAGACACACCCGCGGCACTCCCATATGAAAGCGGCGCGGATGCTCGTCGGAAATTTTGAATTAAATCCCTAAAAGAGACGAATCTGGGCGTGGTCGAGCCTTTTTTTCAACCTCTAAAAGGGACAATTTAAACTTTGATTACATAAATCGAGTAAATAAAACGAATTGAACATATTAATATAATTTTTGGATCAATTTAGGTTTCCGGGAAAACTGCCCACCTGCAAAATGTTGGCTTAGGGGAGGGGTAGGTGGGCAGTTTCCCTGAAACCTAAATTGCTCCTCATTTTTTTTATATTTATTCGCGTGCAACCCTAAAAGAGACCTTTACGGCTAAATATAACGGCGTTTTGCCCAGAACACCCTAAGTGAGACCAAAATCCGAAATTTACACCCCTAAGCGAGACGGCGAGCATCCCCGCCCTTTTCATATGGCAGTCCCCCCCTCCAGCTTGTCATCCCTACTACCCATGGCATCCACATCACTTTCCTCTGGTTCTACTCTCTTCCAGCTTAAGTAAATGTAGCCGACCTTGATAAGGATAGCAAAAAAAATTCGATATAGCGATTTTTCTTTTCCGTTTTTTAACCTACCAAAAACGGGACATTTCACTTCCGGTGGGCTGCAAAATGACCGCGCAAGTGAAACAGGAACGACTAAGAAAGAACCACGTCTGGATTGAATGGACACGTAAAGATCTATTAAAACAAACCAGGAAACGAAATAAGCAGAAAAAAGGAATCTAGTGAAGACTGGGCCTGGAGTAGTTACTGAAGTCATCAAAATAAAAATGCCTAGTGTTAAAAAAAAGCCAGTCTCATGGGTGTTGCTTGCCAAATGGCATCCTCATGTTCAGAATATTCACTTCAAGATCATTCCTTGTTATCGATTACTATCGATTCCTATAGATTATTATCGATTTTGGTAATCCATAATAATCTATAAATTATTTTTTCGGTGACTTCGATTTCTATCGATTTCCCATATCAATCGATATTAATCGGCGGATTAAATCGATTAATGTCGATGATATCGATTGCTTTCCGATAACGATTTTTACCGATAAACGACGTCTGGGGTTAACCACTGACAAAAGTTAAAGTTCAACCTGGTTCGTCAAGTTCCGTGTGAACAGTGCGAAAATAATGAACGGTTCGATTCTGTGTGAATGAAGTATCCGTTCAATTTTAGCCATCTGTCCGAGGCGTTCAGACAGTAGAGTGAAAAACAAGAAACAAGCTAGGTATGTTTTAGCGCCGGTTAGGGACTCGCGAGCCGCCCAGCGAATTGAGAAGGTTTGTTTTCAAACCGAAATAAAGGCCACTTTGTTTAAATATATATTTTTTTGTTTTATTTTTTTTACCGTCCTCATCGCCTTGCCTTAAGGATCAGTTTGCCGTTTCACATTTTTCTACAAGTTTAATTGTACTGATACAGGTCTACAACTGGGAGATCCGGCACCACTCATTGGTTTGTGGCTGTAGACTTGCTGACATTTTATATATTTCTTTTTCAAGTCCCCTGCGAACCACCGAGCCACTCGAAAGAATAAATATGAAATAGAGATACCCTGTTTTGTAGTTATGTGCTTATCTTACCTCAATGCACTAGTATCCCATCGCATAATTGAAAATACGCACACATGTGTCTGGCCTGCGAGTAAGCTCTCGTATTTAGGCGAGCGAAGCGAGCCTCGCGAGAACGCGCGAGCCAGGGGCCTCGCCCGCTCACTCGCGCGTTCACGCGAGACTCGCTTTGCTCGCCTGAAGAGGAGAGCTTGCTCGCAGGCTAACATGTGTCGTCCAGGCGGTCCATAGTCCAGAGTCTCAATAATCCAGTCGGGGTAAGGGACGGACCATTAGAAAACTTATGGGGTGGGGGGCGGGCGAAGTACAAAAAAATTATTCGCGCAAGGGAAAATTAAATGAAAAAAAATTCATGCACGCCAATTAACCCTAAAAAATATTCATGCTACGGCCTAAAAAAAATCATACAAGGAATTTGATAACGAAATAAAATTTCTGCGGCTCAAACATTCCCCTCCCCCCTCCCCCATAACTTTTCTAATGGTCCGTTCCTAATTGCTTTCAGCCCCATACATTAAACGTTAATATCCGTCATGCCATGGATAGCCGGTGTCACGCTAGCCCTTTCTGAAACCAACCACTACTTACCGCGCGCCGGCTTCGTGAGGCTACGTAAGCAGACGATATCGACCTCATTCAGAACGGCGGTACTACCAAGTGTTTCGACGCACTTTTCGATTTCCTTGCAGCAAAGTCATTCCCCGGGATTTGCCACGAGTGCACCTTTGAAATAAAAAAGAAGAAAAACGATATTTAAGTTAAAAGAATCCACCTTTCATCCTTTCCTTTATCGGCAGCGTTAGACTACGAGTAGTCCCCATTTTTCCTCAGGGATAGTAGAGCGAGCGAAACGCAAGCGCGCGTAAAAATCACCTCGCTCTACAATGGGGACTACTCGTAGTCTACGGCAGCGTATGATAAGGTTTTTCAGGCTGATAATTCAAAGGGTAGCGAAAACGTCTCAGGTTCAACCGGATCCTGTCAAAGCGGTTTTGCAGCTCCTGGTTTCTCCTTTCATTCTCTTCTAGTTCTCGGCTGTACTTTGTTAGCCATCATCCCTCTTGTTCCGTATTGCTTTTAGCCTGCGAACAGCAGACTCATTTCCGGTTGTCGCTTCTCTCTCCAAAAAGAAGCGACGAGCGGAAATACGTCTGCTGTTCGAAGGCTATATAGCTTTCAAAACTCAATCATTATTCTTGTTTACAGGCATTCAAATTCGCGCTTTGGCGACTTTTTATTGATTTCTGCTGTTTCTGATCCAAAAGGTCAGGGAAACTCAAAAATTTGTCCACGTACTGTCACACAAATAACAAAATGACTGGGAGATCTGCGGCGAAACAGAATGTCCGGAAAAGACGTGACAATTATTCCCAGTCTCCTATTTCACTTGCGCGGTTTTGTAGCCCAACGGAAGTGAAATTTCCCGTTTTGGATAAACGGGAAAGAAAAATCGCTATGACGAATTTTTTTTTGCTATCCTTATTTTCTTTGCAAAGTTACTGCACGAGAAACCTAAGACGCGAGTGGCGAATTAAGCCGCGAGCCGCGAGAAACGAGGGTGTAAGCCAGAGTCGAATTTTTTAACCACAGTAGTTTCCATTTCTTTTTTTCCTTTATATTATTCAAAATATGTAAATACATAATGAGAATCTTGTGTGACAATCTCTTGTAAGCGACCACCAGCCGTAAATCCTCTAGTTAACCCCCCCCCCCCCCACCCCCCCGGCTGCTGAGGCGCTATTTCAACATGTTTGAGGGGGGCTTGGTAGAGACAGGGTGCTCTCTGATTTGTTTGTGAAGAATAAGGAGGGAGGGGAGGGCGGCTTAAGGTAACTTCAACTGACCTAAATAGGGGGAGTGTCCTTATAAGGGATGGGGGGCTTATTGAGAGAAACGGCTGTCAATAGAGGATTTTTGTGGTATCCACCACAATAACCCTTGTCAAAGTGCTATGATCGAACATATTGTACAACCACTTCCTGGGATGAGGGTCTTATGGTTTAATATGATTTTTTATTCACTGGGTAAAACGTGACTACTAGATTATACAAGAGACTAATTTTGCCCGGTAATTTTGTGCAAACTTGGCACCGCATGAGTTGTAAATTGTATGCTATAAATTCATAACTGCTCTTTGAAGTAGTAGATTGACAGACCTGCATGTTCATGGAAGAGATCCCCTGTACTTTGGGTTAAGTTGCTTATGGGAGAGTTGACAGATTTTATTCCATTGGCCTGATAGGACTAATGATCCTAAGTGCTTTAAGACAACAAGAAACCTCCTCTAGGAATTGTTCCTTCTGATATTAATGAACTATCAACATGCTTTCATTTCATTTTATATCAGCCATGCCGCTACAAAAATATATAACAGTTAAAAATACCATTTTGCATACTGCTTTTTTTTTTTCATGTAAGCTTGTCTGTAAGAATGACTCGTTATACCCATGAAAAGAGCTGCATGATGTGCTATTCATCAACTTGAACCATGGAAATTTGTATACTCTATCCATTTGCCTATGAACACAGCAGTGCTTAATTTATTTCCTGTTTTGTGGCATTCAGACGTCGACTTGTTGTTAATGAATTTCTTAATGACCAAAAAAATCAGAGTGTTTACATGTATTTTGCAAGTGTGCAGTTTTGACTTAAGATTGGGCCCTGTTGTTCGAAGGCCGAATAGCGCTTAACCCATGGTTAAATTTAACCCGGGTTTCTTTTTCTTGTGACCAAAAGCATTTTCTTGGATAATTTTTCATCAACTTGTAGACAAAAAGAATTACAACTGAAATGCTTTTTAAGAAATCTCAATTCAAATCTCACACTTAACCCTGGGTTATTTTAACCCAGCTTTGAACAACTCAGCCCTGTATTCCCAACCCCACCTGCGAGTTGCTTGACCCAGTGACGAGAAAACTGACACGCTTGTATGCTAATTTCCATTGTCTTATAATTCTTACAAAGAGGAATATTAGTTATCATGCCCCAGCAAGACCAGCAAGGCTGAGCCTGACAACTAATATTATATGATACTTTTTTAAAAATAGACTGTTAACAGTTCAGGTCTGTAAAACCTTACGTACTTAAAGTTTATAAAGTTAACTTCTTGAACATGATTCTAATACAGATTCCCACTTGTAGCTATTTTAAGACCTCTCCGCTACAGTGTTGAACAATCATCATAACCCAAATCAAAGTTGAATTGTCTGTGAGACTGGCTTGTTGAATCACTATTCAGGGCTTACAAAAAACAAGTCAAACAACAAACCGGGGTCTTTTTAAATAATTAACTAGCTGGCCTTTTAAATGTGCTCAGCTGACCGTGAATGTAAATGAATAAATCTGGAGCCCTTATTTGTTTTTGTGTTCCTCACTCTCATTATTTACCAGGCCCCGGGTTGTTCAAACGTTGGATAGCGCTATCCATGGGATAAATCACTATCCAGCAGATAAGTATTAGGGAAACCAATTGCGTTATCCACTAGATAGATTTTTATCCGGTGGATAGCGCTATCCAACGTTTGAACAACTGGGGCCTGGTGTTTAAAGACTGTCCTCGCACCCTCTCCCCCTATAAAGAAGCTGCACGATTAGAATAGTAGAGAGAAGACAAAGACTTCTTAATGTTACTTTTTCTTTTCAAGGGACAAAATAGGTAGTTTTTGCTCCAAAAATATTAAACTGTGCAAACTGGATTTCATACGTTAAATTATAGCCTTTTCACCTAAGTGTCACATGAAAACAACGCATTTACAAGCATGTCCCTGTCATGCTACCCATTAATTGCTATCAGTTAATGAAAACCAGGGACAAATGCTTGTTGTGCACCTACTTATAGCTGTATAAACCCTTTCAATTTGCTGTGGGCAATGTATGTGTGACATGTTGCATAACATGTTATTACGTCACTGATTCCCCCGAATGTGCAATAGTAGCATAGTTGTAAGAAAAACCATGTGCTTATGAATGAAGTTGTGATTCATAGTCCTGTTTCTGTTTCTGTTTCCGTCTTCTATCTAATTTAAGAGGATAGCATATATTGATACAGCATGTGGTGTTTAAACTCAGAAGCTGTGCTTCTCTGACTACCATACACTCATCAGTTAACCCAAGGCCATTAATTTGTATTTTCTTTGTGTAATATTATATTTCAGCTGATTTTTTGTAAATTTAAGGAAATCTGCTTTGAGTGTACAAAAGAGAGAGGTGAAGCTGAAGGAAGCATTAAGTATATGTAACAACTATGTCAAAATTAAATTCAGGTTAAAATTGTTTAACCTAGGTTGATTTTGCCTCCTAGCACCTAAATTATTCATGAATAATTGGGCGTAAAGTAAACTGAGAATTACCCAGGTTATGAAACATTTTATGCAATTTATGATAATATGTTGTGTCCTTTGTGGATCATAAAGCAAATTTATCACTGACCACAAAAGATCTTACACAGACTGGAGTACAAAAGGTTTTCCTTATTAACTAAGAGGCACCAGAAACATTTGGCATAGGTTAACATTAGGGCCCAGTTGTTCGAGGGCAGATTCGCGCTTAACGCCGGGTTTAATTTAACCCGGGTTTCTCTTTCTTGTGTTCAAAAGCATTTTCTCGGATAATTTTCTCTGTTCTATTTGGAGCTTTCAATCATCAACTTGTAGACAAAAAGAATTAAAACTGAAATGCTTTTCAAGCTTTCAAATCTGAATTCAAATCTCGCACTAACCCTGGGTTATCTTAACCCTGATTTGAACAACTCGGCCCTGAATTTTTAAAGAGTATTTTACAGTAAGTGTTTTGAAGCCAGGTTGTACTGCACATGTATCTTTTAACCCCTAAAAGTGAGAAGTAACTAATTCCCCTTACAATATTGCAGCCTGTCAATCAAACAAGATGGCAATAAGCAAAATGATCACCAAGTAAAAAAATCCATGAGAATAATATTCATCCATGGGTATTGTATATTCATGACATTATAGTAAGGTATGGGGAATCAATATGAACCGGGACAAGCCCAAGATAGACTGAATTGAATATAGGTAATCTGAAACCTGGCTTAAATATTACTCACTGGGGAGGGCAGGTGGGTCGCCAATCGCCCTTTGCGTCACTGACAAAGTGAAGTGAATGGGACAAAGAGTGCCAATGTTTCCTATTATATAATATACTCATTTGTATATCATCAATCAATTCCCAAGGATGATTATTAATTTACAATTCAAATGAAACGTGAATAGTTATCTTCACAACAGTTCCAGCATAAGAGGAGATATTGCAATGACATGTCCGTTGAGGACTAAGAGTGTATGTGTAGGCTGGGAAGGTGGGTAATAAGAAACTGAAATTCCTCTAGACTAACAGAAAGTACAAAAGCAATTTTTTGGAAAATGTTGAGAAAACGCTGAACAATTTGTTTCCAAATTTTTAAGAGGTGAAAGTGGGTGGAGAGTAGGGGTTCCCCATATTTTCATCAGAAATGGCATCCTGCCGATTTGCCCCTCTTTCCCACTGACCTCTGCTTCGTAGCATTTTCCATCAGAATTTACCCTTTTCATGGCAAATGATGCAGTCTTGACATCACTGGGATATCAAATAATCTCTCATTTTGAAGACTGCACATGCTTTATGGAAATTTAGTTCAATTCACTATTAAAGAATGTTTCTAGTCAATTCCCTTAACACGACTCAACACTGCTCAATACAAAATATAATTGAAGAACGTTGTTACACTAGTCAAAGACCAGAAGCACTTAGGGCCTTCATCTACCACAACAGGCCATTTGCACAAGGACACCATTTTACTACTACGTCCAGAATCCTTCAGGGTTTTGCTTTCTTGCGCAAATTAGGGATTTTGTTATTCAAACCTCACTGGGATTACAAAATTTAAATATGAAAGGAAAAACGAAATTTCAAAAGGATTCTGGTCGTAGTAGTAACATGACGCCACCGTGCAAATGGCCTGTAGTTAAATTTCAAGAGTCTTCGTCTAGGGATTGCATATTGAACTGTCGAGAATTCTCCCAACCCCTCGACTGTTTATATCAGCTACGTGAATAGAGGAAAAAAGTTTTCTACTGCTTTTATGTATATTAAGCTTAACTTTCCCGAGAAAAAAAAGCAAAACGGTTTGTTATATGGCACGGATTAAAAGAGAAATTCTTACCCGTCGCGAAGTCGTACACCACTTTGCACGCGCAATCAGTTCTTGTTTTGTAAAAAAGATGCTTTCCAAAATGTCAGCGAAAAGAAAATTGACACAGCATTTTTATACGGATTTTCCAAGTGTCAGCCTACCCCGGGGGGGGGGGGGGGGGGGGTGAGGAAGCCTGTCTAGTTTGCGTGTTTAGCGCGCGAAAAGCTAAACATCTTGACGTCACAACCATGTTTACATCGGGGCTCTCCTGGCTAATCTGAGAGTCCTTACTATCGATATCTTATTTCATAAAGCACAATAATTGGTGAAAATAAAGCAGTTGAGGCAATTAACTGAACAATTTGCCAAATCCATTTGGTAAGACTGCGAAAGATGTTTATTCTCAAGAACCACACATTTTACAGGTATTAGTTCGTCAAACGTTCTAGCCTGCGTAGCAGGCGCTTGGAAGTAGCGGGCGAAAGAGAGAACGGGCGCGCGCGAGGGAGACACGCAAGGGGTGTCTCCTTCTCGCGCGCCCGTTTTTTCTTGTGCCCACTACTTGCAAGCGCCTGCTACGCAGGCTACAAACGTTCAGGGGCACCCAACGACAATTTTCGGAAAAATATCTGTTCGGAAGACGATTTGAGATCTGGAATTTTCGGAACATTTGTTGTAAAATTTCTTGCTTGCCTGCCTCTCCTAGGATTTTCGAACATCTAAAAAATGGTATAATTGCCTATTTTTAACGGATTTGTACCCTAAAAAGGTCACCTAGAATTTTCGGGAGCCTTTTTTCTGGCTGAAATCTTCGAAAAGTTAAGTTTTGATCCCTATAATTTTCGGATCACTAGACTTTCAGCTAAGAAATCCGAACAGATGAAAAATTTTTAGGGGATTAAAATATGCCTATATCTACCGTTTAAATACTAAAATACGTTTAACAATTCTATGTTTAAGTGGTTTTGAACTATGTTTTCGTTGGGTGCCCCTGAACGTTTTCCTGACATTGAAGGTTGAACGCAGTCGCAGTCGACCGGAAGTCCGTGATTTGCGGGCGGAGTCCAGTATAAGCCGCATGTAATTGTGTAACCTGGGTCACATGAACTATTCATGAATGGCACTAACAAATGCAAGTGAACGTGATTTACGCGGCTTTTATAATTAAGGGTTTCACTGTTCTGAATGTTTTCACTTCGATCGTGTAGAGTATGGAGAACGGAAAACAGGAACATAGCATTTCAGAGGAGGGTGATATGGCACAAAGCAAGCCAAAACAGCGAGGAGTCGGCTGTAACCCTTTTAAGAGAAGAGATGAGGAATATTCCACTGAAAAATACGAGCTACCTTTGGTAGGTTTCAACCCTGAAGCCGCGAAGCAAAGACGCTCATTTGTTTATGAAGATCCAGCTCTGGAGAGTAGTGAGGTCGTAACCCCTATATCACCTCATGCTTTAAAGTTGTTTGAAGCTATCCGAGAAGATGAAATGGAACTGGTTGAAGCGGAGCTTTCTACCCTAACAGATAAGCGCCAAATCGATAAATTAGGCGGACATGGGTTTGCCCTAATCCATGTCGCTGCTCGGTACAATTTCAGCAGAATAGTGACTACACTACTAGATCATGGAGCGAATATTAACGTGGGGACGAGTGACTATCGATGGACGCCTCTTCATCTAGCAGCCAGGTGTGTTGAAACATTTAAAACATTATATTCTACATTACATCTATTCTAACGTTTCAGAATTACGTATTATTTACACGAATCGCTGAAATTATCGCTAACTTCCGCAATCGAATATGTGCAACAGATCGTTTGTAAATAGTCTAACGCGTGAAGAATTTGTTTATTGCATTTGTTATTTTTAGGAAAGTAACCTTTATTGCTTTCTTTTGAAGCTGAAGGAGAAAACAATCCAATATTCCCCTCTCTCTCCTTTCACTCGAAATTTACATATTGTATGTTGTAATTGACAAATCAGATATTAAAAGGAAAGTCATCACATCCTGTACTGTAACAATTTTCGTATTGTTTTGCGATACATTGGCTTTTTAACCCCAAAATTAAAAGCATCTCGATATCGAAACAGATCATTTTCAATCCTGCCTTTCTTAAATGAATTACGTGACTTCTATCTTAACAAAAACACTATCAAGTGCTTTTATGGGATTAATTGATTTGCAAATATTTCTAAGTTTGACGGAAAGAAAGTCTCCGCGATTGAGTTTTGTCAGTTCTTTCACACGCACAATATCGATGGTAATTTAAATCAAAATTGGAAGAAAGGAGGAAAAGCTTTGTTACGAGTGATGTAGAATGAAGCGTTTATCAGGGCGTGACTGTGAGGCTGTGGTTTATAGTGTTAAGAAAAGTACGCAGTTTTCTGGAAAATTTCACCGTTGGGTGTAAAACAACCAAGCTGCCCTGAGAAAAAGACGGCGAAGACGAATTTTAGCGTTCACCAAAACAGTCAGCCCCCCGGGGGGAGACTCATGGGAATTCTTGTTGAGGGTGTGCTGCCCGGTTCTCCAAATCCTGACCCTACTTCAGACCGAAAAATGTCATTTTTTTCGTCCGTTTTCAGACCTCGCCTCTAAAATCCACACTCATTCTCAGACCTAGCCTGGCCTTTAAGAAACTATGTCATCATTACTTAGATTAGAATAGCAACAAAAACATTCTTAAACCATTTCGAATTCGCATATTCCTCTTTCTTTCTTATTTATTTTATAATTGAAACAATTACACTCTTAGTTTCCTCGAAAACCATACCCGATTCCAGACCAAAATGAGGCAACTCTATACCCGTTTTCAGACCAAAACTGTGCAAAAACCCTACCTTTTGGGGCTCCTGGGGCCGCACATACCTATATGGCTTATATAGGGGAGTACCCCCCCCCCCGGGGGCCAGCCCAAGTCGGTCCCTAAACAGTGATGGCAAACTGTTACAGCTTACAAAGAAGTTGTTAAAAAATATAAATCATTATTATTATTATTATTATTATTATTACGATGGGTAAGCAAATGGTGACCAGTCGAATTAATGAATAATTTCACGCGTGATTTGTCCAAAGGCTCGGGAAATTATTGCCCCCACAGGGTTGCGGACCGTAAAATCCCCCGCGTAGAGAAGTATCGTTTTTTACGTTGTATTGGTAATACAGGAATTGAATTAACTGCAAAAACCGTGGACGAAGATCCTGATAGTTATAAACATTGGATCTCTAGAGAAGAGATCTAATCAGCCAAAATATTAAGAACATAAAACGAGAAGTCCAAAGACTACTGCAAAGTTGATCAGAACAACTTGTTTTGTTTTTTCATAACAATATTTCGGCTCACCGTACCAGCCTTCTTCAGGCTTAGATGTTACTGCACTTATGATAGGAATGTGTTAAAAGTTAATTTTTTTAACGCTACAGGTGAAACACGCTCCATCATTTCACACATTACTTGTAACACTAAAAACGTGATCTACATGGCAACCGTTGTAATTTACAATGTATAGGTGAAACTAAGTTACCCCTCAAGGACAGATTTAACGAACACAGACGACCAGTCCACAAAACTAACATTAAATCTGTTTCTGAACACTTTCTCTCTCACTCTAACCATTCTCATACTGACATGTAGTTAATCCCACTACAGAAAATTTACTCTGCACGTGACTCAGTTCTTAAGGCTAGGGAGTAGCATTTGATAGATAAGGCCATGACTCTTGAACCTAACGGCCTAATCCGCCGTGACGAATTATTGTAATCCATATCCTTATCATTTTTTCTTTTCCAGTTTTTGTTTTGTACATCATTTCCGCCTGTCCCTTTTAAACAATTTCTATTGCGACATTCTCCATCTATATAATATCCTGTTTCTTATCATAGGTTCAGTAACATCTGCAAACCTGAAGAAGGCTGGTATGGCCAGCCGAAATATTGCTATGAACTAGTAGTAATCAAAGATTAATAAGTGCGTTCGAAGTTCAATGAATTTAGCTAAAATCATACAAAAACAGAGGAGGAAATTAGTTGAGAGATTAAATGAGAAAGACGAAACCAGGTGAGCCCGCAATTTCTTTGGCCGGCTATTGGGCTTAAAATTCGTGCGCGCGCTTAATAATTATTCAAAATGGCGCAGATTTTGAACATCGCCCGTCCAAGTAACCAAAAATCTCGAATCTTCACGCCTGGCATGCACAGGTATCCCATCGACCACAGGATCCCCAAAGATTACGAAGCGTTCTCCTAACGTCGAACGCAAAAACAATACATGTTGTTCTGATCAGCTTTGCAGTAGTCTTTGGACTTCTCGTTTTTGGTTATTGGTAATGTGCAAATCTTCTCGATTTGAAGAAACTAGGCGCGCAATATGGTCCCGGTTAAATTTTCAGCAAGCGCGCGAAGTGGTCTTGGAAAATTCTGTTCTGCAAGCGCGCAAGGTGGTATTGGCAAATTCTGGAAACACGTCGTTGACTGGTCAGCATTAGATTCCATCCTCCAGAACCACCTTCCCCTTTTTGCTACACTTACATAAAATCTCAAAGTCTCTTAAAATTTCTACTCTTCTAATCTTTTTCCAAGTCTAAAAATGGGGCATAAGCGGGATTCGCATTTGCGGCCCTAGAAACCGAAATCCATCGCCTATACCACTAATCGACTGCAAGTTAAATTTTCGTTTTACATACTTATATTTAGTGACAAACCTAACAGTAAATGAAAGCTAACCATTTCGAGTCAGCGCTTAGCAAGAAGCCAATCGGAAAAAAAGTATATGAAAAACAGAACGACAAGAAAGAAAGAACGAACTTTTGTAAGAATCTAACCCCGCACATTTTGTCTGCGAGAAATATTTCTTACGACGACGCTACGTGACGAAATGGATTTGACGGATTGTTTGACGTATGGATTTTGACGTATTGATGCCTTGTATTGTAAGTATTGTTTAAAGTGTTTTCCCTTATAACTTCCTCCGGAAAGCTGCGTTTAAAGCTGATCGTCTCGTATTAAACACGAATTCAAACATATGTGTCAGGAAAATAACCGGGCTTTTGACCGGGTAACACAAGCCACTCTTAACGATATGCCCAACAAAGCCGAAAAACTGGTCTGCGAAGTAGGACGTAAAACATATGTTTTTTTTTTACCTCGATTTTCGTTCCATGTTCTCATAAACGTACTTCTGCCTTCGAAATCCATCGCTAAAGGAAATTATTAATATTATAATGAAAAATACACTAATAATAATAATAATAACAATAATATAGCCTGCGAATGCAGCCGGTAGAGACGTTTCGCCAGGAGGAACGCCTACGCCTCGGCGAAGGAAATTTAATACTGATGACGTAAATAAATGTTAAAATTTGAATGAAGGTATGATCGTCGCAGTGGTAATTGCAATCTAAGCAATTGCAAATTAGCCCCCCAAAAAATTTTCAGGACTTCAATGGGAAACAAACCTATGGCCTCTGCGTTAGCGCTGCAGTGCTATGAATACCCATACATTGAGAGCAGGCCACTTTGCCGAGCTCATCTAAACCCGTGAAAAGAATGAAACATGAAGATGATGTGAACTGTGGAAATACAAATTTAAATGAAGGTATGATCGACGCAGTGGTAATAGTTCACATAATAAATCCAGTGGTCATGGGGATCCAAATGTAAATTTGTTTGATTTTATGTTTCTCCTGGTCGATTATGGTAGCAAAACTCAAATTTTTTGTCTGAAGAATAATATATTCCAGGAATATTGACGGATTTATGACGTTCACGACCCCGTTTACATTTGACCTTTGTGGCATTTTTTCTTTTGTCTGTCATTTGTGAACAATGGATAAAACAATATAATTACTATGTCGACGAATCAGAGCTCCTGACCAGATTCCGGATAGATTTTACGGCATCAATATAGAATTTTCTGTTGATGCTCAACAAATTCTTGGAGGCGTCGAAGGCCTTCGGCCTGACCATCAGCCTCAGTGAGACCGAGGTACTTTACCAGCCTGCTCCAAACACCACACCCGTGGAGCCAAACATCAGCATCGATGACACGCCGCTGGCAAATGTCGACAGCTTCAACTACCTCGCCTGGACAGCATCATCTTAAACGACGGATTCCTGGATAAAGACGTCACGTCCAGGATCAGCAAAGCAAGCCAAGCGCTATAGGGAGGCTGCGCACAAAGGTTCTCAATCACCATTACATTTGCCTCTCTACGAAGCGGAAAGTCTACAGAGCTATAGTCTTGACCGCTCTGCTGTGTGAATGCGAGTCTTGGACACTGTACCAAAGGCGTGTCAAACAGCTGGAGAACTTTCACTTGCGTGCCCTCCGTTCCATACTTGGCATACGTTGGCAAGACTGTATCACAAACCTAGAGGTCCTGGACCGTGCAGAGTGTATCGGCATTGAGGCCTTACTCATCAAGCTCAGCTGCGTTGGATGTGACATGTCATCAGAATGGACAATCCTCACATGCCTCGCCAACTGCTGCATGGAGATCTTGAGGCTGGCAAGAGAAAGCAAAGCCGCCCGCGCAAGTGGTACAAGGACACTGAGAAGGGAAACCTTCTGTAGTACGGCATCCAGCTGAAAGAACTTAAGGCTGCAGACAGTGACAGAAGACAATCGTGCTCACTGACCCACCCAGCCACCACCAGTTTGGAGGACGACCGCCGTCAAAGACTGATAGAGACCTTAAGGGCAAGGACGGGAGACACTAGGACGGTGTACCGGAAGTCCATTTTCTGGTTCAGTCATGCGCAGAACGAAAGAAGTTGTCTGCAATCTTCCGTCATCCTCACGTCGACAACGCCATTTTCACTGTTTTCACGTTGTGCGGGAACGTCGCTTCCCATGCCAAACGTTTTCGTTTTGCACTTCGATTTACCAGATTTTTCGAAAGAATCGTCGGGAATCATCTTTCTGGTGTTCAGCGTTAAAGTATTTTGGAAGACAACTTAAGGACCATGACGACGACCGGAAGTGACTTACAGTGCACTGCGCAAGCGCGACCAGTAAATTTCGTCGTCGTGGTGTCGTCGACGACGCCAAACAAAGTAGAATCACGTCGTCCTGCAATCCACAAGCTTCGGCAGGTATAAATCCACTGTTTTTAAGCGATTTTTTAAGTCCTTTGCATTTTCTTATCCTCGTAAATCCAGGTATCGTTTCTTTTTTCTCCTAACAAGCGATGTTGATTGAAAATTCGACTAATGAATTGATTTTACTTCGAAGAATGGCAACAGCTGTGGAGGCCGAGCGAGCGAACTCGTAAGTGATAAATTTATTTTTAGGTAATTAGGTAAGGCAAATCATATATCTTTAATATAGAGGAAATAAACTTTTTAAGGAAAACAGCTATCACATCAGAATGTCTCTTTTTCGAAATCTAAACTCTGACAGACACTCGGACTCGGTCATCTCATTCAAGTTGAAAGTTGAATAATTTCGTACGCAAAGTAGGTGTTTTTCCGCTCGAAAAGGTCAGACAACACAAAAATTCTTCATCGTCAATGAAATTAGACGTACGGCTTAAAAAATAAGATCTGGCATTGTTTTAACAGACGCCAGTGCGAAAAACTTTGTTGCGAACGAACATCACCGTTTTACATTTCCGTTTGCCTTCAGTGTCGTAATCGTCGACCTACCGACCGTCTGCATCTTAAGTTTCCTTTTTCCCGCCGAAACTGACGTTCTCGTCCCAGTCTTTTCCCAGTCAACAGACGTCGTCGTCGTGAACTTCGTCATGGTTCTTAAGTTCCCTATTTTAAGATCAACCTCGTTCCTGAAGCAGAGAAAGCCTCAAGCTTAAATAAACCGTCTCGTTAAGCTAAGATCCCTAATGTTTACATTTTCATGCCGATCGCTCTTTTCTTTGCGGAGCAAATAGAGTATTCTTTACAGCAGATGATGTAAAAGCAAAATCTGTCATAGGAATAATACTTTGTGTAAAGTCATTTGCTTTATTTTTCCGGAGAAATATGTGGATAAAAAACAGGAAAATTATGAAGCTTCAGTAATTATTTGTCCTCTACCGTCAGAAATAATGTCAAGGGTGTTTAGTTCACTAAAGAGAACAATGACAAGAAACTTGCAGAGTGACGGGTGGCTTTCAAGCAAATTCTCGTTGATGTACAAGGTATATTTATGCTTTCAAAGGGCATGCATGAATTTATATATGCCCTTTGCTTTAAAATTAATTCCAAATGCAACGAGTATTGTCTCCTTCTCGTCGCAACTGCTCTAGCATTTCTCTAGTCGTAAACTTGTTTTGTCTTGCCTTTATTTTACTTGTTTTCCTTTTGCTTTGCTTGTTTAGTTCTGTTTTATCTGCTTTTGCAAAAGACGCGCTAGTAGAGCGCGACGCTAGTCTCTCCCCAGACTTCGCACGGATTTCCCGTCGCCGTCGTCTCTTCGGGCGCGATCCATTCAACCAAAATTCCAACCGGTCCGACCGGGAAAAGTGGTCCACCTCAAAAGGTGGACCCGTTTTTTCGAAACTTTTCCGGTTGGACCGAACCGATCCATTGAGTTTTGGACCGAAATTTCCGGAAATTTTGGTTGAATGGATCGCGCCCTTCCTGTCCTGGGCCCGGTTGCATAACACCTGCACTTAAGTAGCTCACTTAAGAATCCGTTATGGGTACGCTTATGGGTGTTCCATGGAACGCACTTAGCACTCTCGTAAGTTTCTGCTTTACGTGGTAACTTACGGGCTCACTTAAGGGCACAGGTAACTTTGATATAGGACTGTATTAGTGACTCACTCTATTAATGGGTGTAAAGAAATTAGCTGGTCGTTTCGAACTCTTTTAAGCCTCTGGTAGATGATTAGGGAAACTCAGCCGGTTGAGATAACGTTTTATATAAACTGAAAAAAGTGTGTCATTATTTAACAAAAAAAATCGACCGAGAAGTTTCGACATGATAAAAAATAGTTTATTTAAGGTAATATCTGCATAGGTTCTAAACTACTCGTCAATGTTAAGTTTCGTGTAAACAACTGCAACTTAAGATCAAGCAGTTGTTCCTTCCTTTTTAGAATTCTCATTTTAGCTTCATGCTCTTCTGTTAAATGCTCTTCATATACCTTCTCAATGTCCCTTTCTCTATGTCGTTGTTCCCTAACAGTGTCGGAATTACAGTTTGGTTCTTTTGTTTGCTCTTCCCTTAAACGGCTTTCTTCTTGCTTGTTCTCTGAAGTTTCCTTGCCACTTTTCAATTCAACCATCCTATCTGGGCGCACTGGAAGGTACGAAGAAGTTGACGATAGGCTGTCTTTCTCACTGGTGTCACTTGAAGCATCAAGGGTGTGTTCACTGGCTTGGATTTTATACGAGGGAGGGATTTTCTTTTCCGAGTATCTCGATGATTAGTTCGTCAACGTCAGTCCACTCTATTGCACCACCCCCAGTTTACTTTCGTTTGGCGTATTTGGCTTTAGTGGCTGACAACAAGCTCTCCCATTTCTTTTTAAGTTGTTCTTTAGTTCTTTGGGGGAACCCGGCGGCTACTAACTGGTTACGAACCTCCAACCATGTTTGCATCTTCAATATAAATGTCAGTGTAGGAGACAAAGTACCGAATAGAGTCATCTTTCTCTTTTTGACATAGAGAAAAAATTTGACTTCATCCGTCTTAAAATTCGGCGTTTGTTTCCTGGCGTTAGAGCCTTGTCGTCTTGGCTACCAAGACGACATCAATGAAACTGAAGAGGGTCGACAAAAACGCGAGAAATTTGTTCGTTTGTTTTTTTCATAATCCTTATAATCCATTGAAGCTCATAACAGTTTTTGAATATTTTTAGATCATTCAGCAAAGAAGATTGACATTTTACTGAATATCCTTTGAGTGAAGTCCGTTGACTTTCGTTGAAATACGTTTGCAAGCCATCGTTATTATACTGCAATATTTACTGATAATGTTTGTTGCATGTTCTACTTTTTCCTCAAGGACGGCTTTAAATAAAGTGAACATCAGAGGTTAACAAAGTGCATTAGAGGGGAATTACGTAAATAAAAAACTTTTTTTCACTTCTCTGTAAAACATCTCGTTAACTTTAGTAAAAACAGTAAGGATACGAGACCCACATAGGTCCCATAAATTTACGTGCTATTTGTCTCGTAAAAAACGTTTTATGTAACACCCGCAATTTCTGTTGCATAAATGACACGTAGGTGGATACTTACGAAAATCGTAAGTGCATTCGCTTGAGTGAAATCCCTAAGTGGACCACGTAAGTGATTTAATACAACTCACTTAAGTTACGTGTACAGGTACGTATACCCGTAACTGTTACGGGCGTTTTATGCAACCGGGCCCTGTTGCTTAGGGGTCTCTGTTGGCAGCCTATCAACGACGCCAAAGAGCATTCTCTGCTGATATCACAACAACGGAGTTCCAGTGTCCCACCTGCTCCAGACTCTGCGCTTCCAGATTGGGTTTGCAGAGCTACCAGAGAATCCATAGATGATCACACAACACGCAGTCCACAACACACAGTCTTCAGACACGATGGACAACCACCAAACTAGCACGTTCAAAAGAGGAGTTCTTTCGAAAAATGCGCCGCATTTTATCGTCGCGCACTTCTTTCGCTAGCAAAAAAAAATAGGTTTTGTGACCTCTCCAGAACTACAATGTAAACGCAACAAAATGACACGTGTCCAAGAACATGTATCGGGAATAATGGTGTGCATTTTTCTATATTTTGTTTGATTAGCTCCTTTAGGCACTTAATAGAGTGGTTGTATTCAAGCTGCTGGTTTAACCAAGTCCTCTTGTTTGTCCTAGATTCAATGGTCTCTCCACCGTCGTCGATGTTCTTCTGCCACGAGGCGCTGATCCCTCGCTGAGAGGGAAAAATGGGAATACCCCACTTCACTTGGCGGCGCGTGGAGGACATGAAGAGATCGTTAAAGTTCTTTTGGATCAACCGTCCGTTGAGGTTGACGCTAAAGATAATTCTGGAAAAACTGCTCTTCATTTTGCCTGCAGCGAAGGTCACAGAAAGGTTTGTCAAATCTTGTTGAACTTCGGAGCGGACGTAAAAGCGATTTCAGCGGACAAGACAACTCCGCTTCACAGTGCCATTTTTAATGGACATTCAGAGGTTGCGATGATGATTTTGAAGCGAGGTTAGAGGTTACTGATTTAACAGTAATTGCAGTGATTCCTTCGGAGTGTAAAGAGTCCTTATTTATTCATTTATTTATTATCGAACGATCCCCTGTGGGTCATTAAATTTAGGTCTTCCTAAATCTGGAAGCGTCTCACTGTAATGCAAGTCCTCTGTGAAATTCTGGCGATGACAGATAAATGCTGACTGCTAATTTGCTGGATAGCACACATTTCACTTAAACGTTCAATTATGCACTACTAAAAACTTTATGGAGACATTGCCTGATCGTATCAACCTGCTTATCTGGCGGTAAGAGAATAGGTTGGTGCTTTAGCCGCCGCGCGTACACGGTAGCTAGCTGCGACGTTTTTCGTCTGCTGCAGGATCTCAGTTTGACTCCTCCCTATTTTCTCGCTGCTTTATACCCCAAACAAAAACAGCAACAGCATTCATAGAAAGAAGCAGTAGCGCACCTACTCCCGCCACCTACCTAGGCTATTGTAAACATAGTGAGATTGTAGAGAGAACAGCGCCTGGGGACCAGAATCCTAAAGGTCTTCTTTGCTCGTAATAACGGGGTGATCGTATGGTGGAGGTGCACTATGTAAGTGAATTCTCCTCTTAACTTACTGTCATTGTTTTTGTACTTTACAGCTGCCGACAGAGATGTAGATACTAACGAGAAAGAACTTGTGGGAACTTGTGACTTACAGGACACCACAGTCTTGCACATGGCCGCATGGAATAATGACGTCAAGACTGCTGAGTTATGCCTTGAGAAAGGCGCTGATGTCGACTCTCTTAAGTGTGGCTCGGTCACTGCCCTTCACATAGCGGCAATGAAAGGAAATCTTGAGGTGGCGGATTTGCTTATTTCAAGAGGTGCTGATGTGAACAAGAAAGACGGGAACTCCAAAACACCTCTCCACAGGTTAATTCAATTTGCATTGAATAAAGATTGTTCAGACTAAGCAATATTGAATACTTTAAGTGTTGAATAAACGTTCCATAGAATTTTGCCCATAGTCTAGAAAAATAGAAAAAAAAGGCTAAACTAGAAGCATTTTGGTGGTAACGTTGTGGGTGACATAAATGTTTGTCAGGTACTCGCACGTGAAACAAATCGAACAAACGCAAATTTTCGTTCTAGGTCTCAACAAAAATGATTATTTAATCAGTGAAGAACATTCTTCTTTCCAGATGCATGTCGGTTAATTGGCAAATCAATGTTCCCGGCATGACAATACTAATGTTCTAGTTTTGCAGGACCTCAAAAGTATCTCCATATTGTCTTCTTAATTACCAGTCTGGAACTGAAAAAGAAAAAAAACAGCGTTTCGTAAATTTTATGCTTCAATCACTCAACTAACCCTTTGCTTATCGTTTCCATGTAGGGCCGCTATGTTTAACCAGTTAAACCTTATTGAATTTCTTGTGGAAAAGGAGGCAAAAATTAATGCTCGTGACAGTGAAGGACGTTCTCCTTTCTTGAATGCTGTTGCTGCTGGGCACGTGGACTGCGCCCGAGTGCTTCTCAAAATTGGAGCTGATTTGAGCGCAGCGGACTTGCATATGAAAACTTGTCTTCATATTGCAGTAGAGAACGAGCACTTAGAGATGCTATCAATGCTTTTGGAAAGTCGTGCGGGGGTAAGCTGTTTAAACAGAGGAGATTTGAAGGATAGAGTTCCTCTGCACTACGCGGCGAAGACGAGAGACATCAAGGTAACGTTGGAACGGAACTGTTAGAAAGCAATTCAACAGCACTTTTTTATCACCGCCAGAGAACTTGACATAACGGCACCTTTACATAGAAGTGACTATAATAGAGTCGAACCTCTATAAAAGGGCGTTCTATAAGCCACCACCCTTTTACTCTCTTTTTACCAGAGTCTAGGCGGAGAAAAGTTTCAGTAAATCACCGTAAACAGTACCTCTATAAAGCAGCCACATGTTCTTTCTTCAAGGCTAACTGCTTAATAGAGATATCTTTAATAGAGGTTCGCCGTACTGTATTTAAGGCAGAATGCGAAATTCGTTCGAAAAAATATTTTTCCCGGCTAACTGGTTAATGAATCGCAAGTCATAGCTTTTTCCCAAATGTACACCTTCCCGACATCAGGGAAGCTAGTCTGGTGGTCAGACTCTCTTATGTTTGCAAATGGTGGTGGCGGACGGGGATGCCATTTATGTGATAGGGAGCCTTCATTAGTCAGTTTTTTTTTCTAGGACAGCCATTCTTAGGCAGGGACCATCTTTACAGCTGTACACTTCAGGGAGGTGTCCATTGAGAAAGAGTTGCCTGAATTTTAAAACAGTCGAACTCACTCTATATTTAGGCGTTTTGTGTTAAGTGATGTACTGACAAGTTTGTCCGTCGATACTCTAGGAACTTACCGATAGATGGCAGCTTGACCCTTTAAGCTCCAGTATCTCTGTACGTTTCTTTATACATTCTTGTAGTACTGCTCGAGAAAATTTCTTCAAACATCAAGACATTTCATCTGTAGAAATCATTTCGTTCATTCTCGTGATCTGTAGTGTTGTTGTTGGGAGAAATTGGCAGCTGTTCACTATTGGAGCTTAAAGAATTAATGACAGGCCGCTTAATAGAGATTCGGCTGTAGTGTAGGAGATCAATAAATGACACTGACTCTGGCATACGGATTCATGTTTGTAGATTTTAGAGCTCGTCTTATCCAAGCAGAAACGCTTGTGCTTCAACGATGAGAGTAACAAGACACCGCTTCACCTTGCAGCAGAAAAGGCCTCATCCAAACACGTTGAAGCTCTGGCAAAGCGCATGTCTGAAGTAAATGCACGAGACGATCTTGGCCGAACACCATTGCACAGCGCTGCAAGGAAAGGGCAGAGGCAAGAGATATATGCTAGAATATTCTTTTTTTTTCTTCACAGTTATCGCTGTTTTTCCATTATGGGTGAAAGTGATCTTTGCTACTTGTTTGGATGCAGAGTCGACCGTAGATCAAAGATATCCTCACAGCAAGCCATAGTGACGTAAAACTTGGAAACTCGAACCTTAAATTTTGTGCGACCATTAAATCGTCCTTTTGTTTTGAAAGAATAACTAAAATCGATCACGATTACTCGAATAGGTAAATGTTATGTTTTGATTGCCTCCCGAAATACCACGTAAGATTGCTTTTATCCCATCAATCCTAAAGCGCTTGAAAAGATGACGGGTATCGTGAATAAGGTTTATTCCGTGAGACAATTACCATTTCCATATTTTCTTAATACTATTCACCATTCGCATATCCCCCATTATGCACTTTACTTACCCCCCCCCCCCCCCCCCTCCCGGCCAAAAAAAGCATAAACTTTCTTTTTCATTTATGGACTTTCTTTTTTTAAGGTGGGGGTGGGTTGGGGGGGGGGGGGGGGGCAGGAGAGAGCAAGGTGTGCTATGGGAGATTGCAAGTGGCAAATAAGGGAATCCAAGACAGTTTTACCAAGCGACCTGCGTTTTGCATTTGTTTCCCTTTGCAACAGGAAATCCTGTCTGGTACTTCTTAGCATGGGAGCTGAGGTCGACAGCAGGGATAACAAGTTTCGAACACCTTTGATGTGGGCTTCTCAGGGAAACCACACAAAATGTGCCGATGTTCTTCTTGACTCCAAAGCTTCTGCTGACCTACAGGATGTCGGTGGTGATACTGCTTTGCATGTAGCGTGTGGTCAGGGTCATCCAGCTATTGTGACTCTACTGTTGGACCATGGTGCATCCTCAACATTGAGAAATAAACAATGTCTTGCTTGTTTGGAAGTTGCCGCGAAAGCAGGATCGTGTGATGCCGCCATGGCGATTGCCAAACACGAAAGGTTAGCAGAGTAATTTTCACTCAGTAGTAATTAGCTTAAACCAACACGATAACAATAACGTTACTACAAATTGCAAATATATTATCCCACCTTTAATTTTGTAATACCTGCTTGACACCCCACCTCTCCCCCCTATCCCCCACCCCAAACAAACAAAGAAATGGGTTTGAAGCCCACGAAATATTCTTTCCACAAAAGTTTTGGAAAGGAGACTCCTAACTTAACAGATGGTAATCCAAAGGAGTTTACGAAAGGACAATAAAATAATTAGAAATACACGACGCAAACAAAGATCGCTATTTTCATTTTCAATTCCTGAAATGTGTTATTGGTTGGTTTTTCGTCTCGATGAAAAGAAGCGACCTCCATTCTTTGCGTCAGTATACAGATAGAAAATCATGTTTGCCAAGTCTGGACCGTTGAAGAGTGCACTTTATGTAACACTCCTAATTAAACAATTTATAATGGTTCTTATGAATACTTTATAATATATTGTGGGGTGGGGGGGGGGGGGGGGGAAGATGTCGAATGTCAAGTCATTTTATTTGTTTTTACCTGCAACTTTTTAAGGTGGAAGGAACTTGAGCAATATCAAACATCAAACGGTAAAACCGCAATCTCACTCCTGGTTGAAAACTTCCCTGAAGCAGCTGAAGTTGTTTTTGATCAGTGCGTACGTTGCTCGGACCATCTCAACCCAGCCGACCCAGACTACGCTGTAACTTATGACTTCAAGCACCTAGATCCTGGTCCAGATGCTGACATGTCGAGTGGAAGGTTTTCTACAGTTCAGGTGATGATAAAGCACAAGCGTGAACGACTTCTTCTACATCCTCTTACGCTGAAATTTAATGAACGAAAGTGGCAGAGTTTAGGAAGATATGTCTTCTTGTTCGACCTTGTCACTTATCTCTTGCTTATGGTGCTCTTTACTGAATTCATAGTCAAACAAAGGAGAGGCCAGACATTCAAACCACCGGAGCGTGTGCCACCAAAGGGCAATGGCACTGGAGGAGTTCTCATCAAGCAAAAACCCTCAGATATTTACAAGAGAGACGACGCCTTCACAGCAACTGTCCCATTTATGATTTTGATTTTCTCCTTGTTGCACATATGCAAAGAACTGTTGCAAATCTACGTTCAGCGTTGGAACTACTTCAAGGACCTGTCTAATTACCTGGACTGGACACTTTATATCACTGCGGCCTTGTTTATGGTCCCCTATGTCACAAAGCCAGCAGACATCGACGTTTGGTTTGGCAGTGTGAAGGATCCCAGAGTACTTTGGAATATTGGAGTTCTTTCAATCTTCGTGTGCTACACCAACATGATGCTGTTTCTCAGAAGATATCGCTTGTTTGGCACTTACATCTCCATGTATATTGAAGTGACGAAGACTGTATTCCAAGTTATGGTTGTGTTTATTTTTCTTGTTCTGGGATTTGCATTGGCTTTTTATGTCCTCTTTAAAGAACAGGTAAGTTAGTTCTCAGGTATTGTTGGCTAATCAGTTAATCTTGCGAGGAAAAACAATAATTGTGTTATTAGTTGATTTAACTCTAAAGAAAAGATAAGAAAGAAACCATGAATTTTGGGATCGAGAAAAATGTCCCTTTTCCTTAATAGAGATTTCCCTTCAATAGAGCTTGACACAGAAGCAGATACAAAGATTGCATGAACATTTTTCCGGGACCAAATTTTGGTATTCTCTGAATGGAGGTGTCTCACAGGGGAGGTTCCACTGTATCAATCATATCCAGGAAGACATTTAGCAAGGTGACGTCAATTCAGTTCAACTACGTACTAGTATCCTTTGCTTTGAGGGATCCGAACCCCCAAAGGTTCTCTCGTTAGAAAAATAAATAATAAGTAATTAAAAACAGTAATAATTATTATAATTACTGTTGATCGAAGAGCATTATGACAGCTACCAAAACTTTTCTCGTTGGAACTGATGCGGGGCCAGTGTAGGGTTATGGTTTTTAGCAAATCATCACATCTGCCCTATTTAGCCCTCTCGTGGATATTTATAGCTTCAAATAACCAAAGGTGCTAGAAACACTACGGTCTTGAACACGCTTCACCTCCAAAACAAGAACCTTTTTTCTCCATTTTTGATTTCCTTTGTCAGTTGCTGCCTTAATGTAGGGAGAAGCCGAAAATTGCGTTTTGTTGCCTGGCGAAAACGCATCGGAACCGGTGCCTTGACTTTTTAATCTCACCGATCATTTCAGGCAACCTGTGACGATGTTTGGCTCACCCTACTTCAAGGTACTGACACAGAAAGCAGTAGAAGTCTTTTTTTTCTCAACGAACGCTGTTCATAGCATTAAATTGCCACGAGTCGACTAATGCTGTAGCTCCACTGTTAGTATGCACGTATATGTAAACTGCATGAAACGCAATTCGAGCGAGCGCTCAAAACGTTAGCTTGTAAAACAAGCCTAAATGGTGGCCGATTTTCTTTATCTGCTCAGTTGGTAAAACCGCATTTTATCTCACCATTATCATTCAGATTGGATTCCATACAGTGCATCATTCCCTGCTCCGCGTGTTTGTGATGATGATTGGTGAACTGGACTTTGGATCAACCTTCATAAGCACCATTCGCCAGAGCAGTGAAGCGAACAACAATCCGTTAAACCCATTCCCTCCTTTTGGATTTTTCTTCCTTTTTTTGTGCTTGTTCTTCCTTACTATCGCTCTGATGAACCTTTTGGTAAGGAACTGGTTTGATATGTATTTTTAACAGCTGAAAGAATAGGCTGAGAAAACAGCCGACATTTCGCGACGCCACCACTGGTTTCCCCGCGAAATGACGTCTGAGAAACGAGTACAGAAATTCCATACTGATGACCTGTCACTACCCTGATCTAGGTGGTGCTTCTGATTGGTTGAAGCAGATTTCCCTCGTTGCATGACTAATCAGAAGCACTGACTAGATCTGGAAAGTGAAACGTCATCAGTATGGAATCTCTGCGCTCTTTCCTCAGACATCATTTCGTAGGGAAACCAGCCGTGGCGTCGGGAAATTCGGTTGTTTTCTCAGGCTGTTGAAGAGCCGCGTGTTGTAGTTTTCTGGGCATATGTGGGATTTTGCTTTTTAAGTCGACAGAAAAATTTTCAAAATTGATTTTTGCAAGAAAAAAAATACTTTTCCAGCGGGTGTCGATTTCCTTAGAACTGTGTAAGCTATGTGAAATTTGTCGGAGAAATCACACGTCATTTGTAAAGGTTCCGCACAGGACTCTCTGTGTCTTTTCTCAATCTAAATCTAAATGTGGTTTAGTCGGCAACATCCACGGGGGACATCACGCCAACTGCAAAACACTTGGGATTCCAGAATAAATTTATTAATGAAGGTATGATCCTCGCAGTGGTAATAGACCTTTTTACCGATACGGCGGCCATATTGAATTAATTCGATTTAAGGAGTATTATAGGATGCCCAGGGGCTATGAGCACATTTCGTTTGTATTTTCGAGCGCTTTTCGTGACATTTTTTCTTAACGTTTTCTTATAATAAGATTGTAATGAGAAAAAAGATGCTTGTGCCGTGTTTGGATGTAATAATGATCGCCTTTTTCTGGTTTAGTATTAGAAATATGGTGTTTCACTGTATATTCCTCGGGAAAAGGCGATCATTATTACATCAAAACACGGCACAAGGATCTTTTTTCCACTTACAATTTTATTCTAAGAAGACTTTAAGTAAAAATGTTCGGAAAAGCGCTCGAAAATACAAACGAAATGTGCTCATACCCCCTGGGCATCCTATAATACTCCTTAAATCGAATTAATTCAATATGGCCGCCGTATCGGTAAAAAGGTCTGTTGTAATTTAAGCAATTGCAAATAAACCCGAAAAAAAAAGTGTCGGGACTCCAACGGGATTCGAACCCATGGCAACTGCGTTAGTGCTGCAATGCTCTACCATTTGAGCTATGAAGGCCTTACACTGGGAGCAGGCCAATTTGTTGAGTTCATCTTTACCGTGAAAGGAATGAAATATGAAGAAGATTTGAGCAGCTGACACCGAAATACAAATTTTAAAAGAGGATATGATCGTCGCAGTGGTAATTGCAATTACCACTTGTTGGTCATTACAAGTTGGTCGTTTCCTTGAAACAGCCCGCTCAAGACGGTGTTAGTTAAAGCCGTAAATGTGCATTTTAATGAGAGCCGAAAGAAACTTTGCGACTACTTCGTACTCTTGTACTGCAATTGAAAAAAAAATATTTTTAATCAAGAAAAAACGAAAAAGCCGTATTTACTGGAACGTTATAGCCACGGCGCTCAGTTACCCTTAAAAGTTCTCCGATGTAGCTCTTTTTCGAAGATGATGACGTGGGGTTTAGCGAGCAAAATTCGCTGCGTTCAACAGTTCTTAATCACATGTAATGGGCGGATGCCGTCAGCGGTCCAAGAATTAAAAAATGTTAGACGAATGACGTATTTTTTTTCATATTTGGCTAGTGCTACTATTTCATAACAAGTTAAGCCAATCAGAAACGAAGAAACCGTTGTTTTTTTGTGACCAAGTCAGACGATATCCGAAGTTTGCTTTTACAAATCTTTATTTTATTGAGGTAAATTGTACCGTACAATTTTCCTGTAGGTTGGTCTGGCAGTGGGAGACACCGAGACAATGAAGAAATATGCCACGATCAAGAGACTTGGGATGCAACTAGAATACCAGTTTGAAATAGAGGAGGCGTATCCCAAATACATCATCCGAAAGGTTTACGAAAGGGTTTATGAAGAGAAGCCCAACAAGCGGCCTAGAGTCAATAGGTATACCTCATTTTGACCAAATCGTAGTAAAGCCTGGTTTTCACTAGCGCATAAACATAAGCACAAGCACATGCCTAAGCAAGTGAAAACTGGGTCGACATAAGCACAAGCACAAGAAAAACGTACAAGTTCGTTCTTCTTGTGTTTGTGCTTATGTTTACCTGGTAGCTTTGACTAGCGAAAACTGGGTCGACATAAGCACAAGCATAAGCACAAGGCCGTGGACCAATCATAGGTCACTGTGACCCCGGCAGACCTCATGCAAACAAATCAAAAGCAATATGGCGGACGCTTCGTCCGCCATCTTGTTTATCATTGGGTTGAGGAGAGCTGGTATCGAGAATTGAGTCAAATATGCTATTCTGCGCGTGCGTATGTCCTTGTGAAAACCAGGCTCTAAAAAGCGTATGTGTGTATGCTCACATAGAGAGCTCGTTTGTGAAACACTCATTTAGCTGTCACTACATATTTCCAGTCTGTTGTCCTTTGTATTACGTGTATTCTAAATATCGGTTATCATTAAGTAGCTTTGGATATTTTTATGTATTTTGCCTATAGATTATGCGTGACCACGAAATGGCTTTGGTTGCCAGGAGTTGCTGGGATACAAAGGCTTTGCCCCGCCTAATATTTGTATTAGCCATTACTGCCCTGTTGATCAGTTTTCTTGCTGAGGATAGGGTTACCGGAAATTGGAATTCTCATATTGGTGCTAACATTTAATTGAAAGGAAAATACATTTCAACTTGTTTTACTCCTTAGAATAATGGATTGGCTGCATGCAAGGTTTGCTGAAGCAGCTCCAGAACCGGTTGAGGAGGGTCAAACATCTGAATTTGCTGAACTAAAAGAAGAGATGTTAAAAAACAAGAAGAGGATCAAATCTATGATGGCCATGTTGGAGGCCCAAAACAAGCTACTCAAGAACCTTGCAGCTGTCGTCGACCCCAAATTTAAGGTTCGGGAAGATGTTGACGGTGTGAGTGGTGCAGCGCGGGCATCGTTTGAAGGCGGCATAGAAAGAGAAATTCCAAAGTAACATTTAAGCGTCTACTTTACAAGAGGGTAAAAGCTCATGGATGCTGCTTTTGAAAGTGTGTTGTGTTAAGTTCTTTAGTTGACAAAAAAAGGACTTGCACGTCTAAAGCTTACGTGTCATTCAGCATTCATAGCAGTGCTTTTGCAAGGATTAAATGTCTAATGCATTTTTGTAAAGGTAACCAGACAATAATGTGGCGAAGCTAAATATAAGTGGTTTTCTCCGCACCTACACCATTGCTTTTGGCAGGGTCGTAATTAACCACTCAGATGTTTTTGTTAAGCTACCAACAAACAGGAATACACACGTTTTATTGACAAAATTTCCTGATTTTTCTTGGCCGCCTGGCGCCATTGAATTTTGTAGAGACCCAGCAGTTTAATTTTGTGCAGTTGTCACAGACACGAGCACGTAACATAACCTTATCGAAACTAGAGTGGAAAGATACGGAGAAATGTTCTGTTGTTATTGTAACACAATTCAGCCCTCCAACCGTGGGCTCTTGGACTCTCCAGATTTAGATTCAGGGGCTCCCTTGTTGACGCCCTTGAAGATGAGGGAGTTGACCTCTGTGGTTCGACTTTTTAAACAAAGCCTTTCCGTAGGACCTTCGCATAGCTCTGATTAGTTTGTACTACTTGGATCATTTGCTTTGATCCATTGAGTTATCATTTGATAACTCAATGGATCATTTGCTTTGCACAGTATTTTTAAAATAAAATCGGGCCTTCTTCTTGATTTTATTTTTTGATTTGCAACTGTTGGCGCACATAGCTTTTGATCCTGGACTTGACCTGGTTTATCCATGCTAGTACATACATGGCTTGGTAATCAATTAAACTTCGTTAACTGTCAAGGCTTCTGCCTTAAGGCGTAACATTAAATAAACATAGAAGTGAAAAAATAGTGTTCTTTAATTCTTTGGTTGATTGTTTATGTACAAAACTAGATTAAATCGCTCCAATTGTTCTACAAAAATACAAACTCTCAATACATTACCACGCAAAGTTAGCATCTTAAACAACGCAAAGCATATTGTACAGATACATAGTATTGCTCTTCTTAAAAGCTGTGAAGCAGTACCTCTGCGTTACTTTGCAAAGACTGAGGTGGTAATGTTACTCTGCACTGCTGTATTAAATTCATGAGTAAATCTTTCGAGGCGTACATTAAAGCGTGCTTAGATTGTCTGAAAAAGATGACGGAAGAAGTTTTTGTAAAAAACGTTGCCTATTGTTTTTAAGTCTTTATTTTGATTCAAAAAATTAATAAATCTGACCGAAATAACTTACTGTTATTTGAAAACAACTACTAGTCAGACGTAATATGGTAAGCCACAAGGGCGCTTGCCGCTTGGTATTTCCTTTTGTCCAGGGATGCTCACTATTATGCAAAAATTACCCTGGTAGAAATCATGTGCATAAACATAAAACTGTGAAATTTTTGTCGGGAGAACGACCCGGCACAAAGTATGTTCAAATCAGCTAAACAGACTAACAAGAGTAGAAAAATTGCACCACTCCGAATCACAGCTCTGATTTTCTGAAACTTCCAACGGAATGGCGCAAAACATTTGATTTTTCAACTCGAATTTCCAGTTTTCCGATGTAAATGGTAAGTACCCAGGTGTTAATTTCTTCCTTGACCATAATAAAGGCATCCATCCTATACGCAACGCGCTTGGTATCTTGGCAAGAGGGTATTGTACCCTTAATCTATGATGCGTGATGCCCTGCGCTCTCTGTTTTCTGCGGTTCAACGACACCAGGGATGAGGCGACGACCCTCTGCTCGTCTCCTTCTTCGTGTTCGGGTGAATAACATCCGTTACTAATGCGGGACATTGCGAACATGGCAAAATTTCAAGTAATTTATAACGAATCTCCTGGGTTCTTGACTAATTTAATTTCCCACGGTTTAAACTGTTCTCTTGTTCAGACTGTTTTTTTTTTCTTTTCAATCACAGTTTAGGTCGCTGTCGTTTTGGGAATTGTCTCACTGTCTTTTGACTCCTGTCCATCGAGGAAGTCTGGTGATATAGTTAACAGGTCTTCTAAACTGGACGATCTATCATCATTAAACTTCATCGCGGCTTTTGGCTCAATCTTCAGAACTTATCTTCTCAATAACATGTTCTGCGTCGCGACAACATTCACCAAAGTTTTGCTGCGGTTTTAGTTTTATCGAGTTGTTTTCTAACCTCACTGTACTCCCACCTATTAGAATCCTCCTCGTCAGCTGGAAGAGTTAAAGTCCAGCTTTATAGACCCTCTCATTGCAATACAAGCCAAAAATCTGCGAGGAAAAAAAAAAGAAAAGAAAAAGGAAGTACAAAGAATGAAGAGCAATTGCTTTCAGGGTAACTACAGATGAGTTTCTTATACTTACAACAGCATGCTACGAATTTTTCTGTATTAAACCATCATGCCAACATTATAACCTCGGTTGATGTCTGAGTATCAAAAGGTACTAAAGGCCTTTCCAGTACACGATGGCGCGTCATTTTTCTGCTTCTGCTGTTACTACTACTACTACTTAGTAAAAAACGCCCACTCAATTTGGCGAGAAAAATAATTTTGCCTGAAACTCTATCTGAGTTCCTTTTTACCGGCTAAATGTTGCTGAATTACCATGCGACCGGTTAATATGCTAGCCAAACACGAAAGGTTAGGAGAGAAATTATCACTCAGTATTAATTAGTTTAAACCATTACCAGATACAAACAAACAGGAATACACACGTTTTAGTGTCAAAATTGCCTGATTTTTCTAGACCGTTTAGCGCCATGGAGTTTTGTAGAAGCCCAGCAGTTCAATTTTGTACAGTTGTAATAGACACGAGCACGTAACGTTGCATTACTTTACTAAAAGATAAAATTGGATTTTTTGTAGAGTAAAAGGGTCGAGACATAGGTTTTGATCTTGGACTTGACAAGGACCAGCAATGCCTGTACATAAATTATACTCATACATGAACATGACTTGGTAAGCAATTAAACTTATAATAATTAATAATGATAAATGTCATAAATGTCATTGTCTAGGTTGTTCCAGTCCTTTTGTCCAGATCGAGGGAAGTAAGTCGACTACACGTACCTTAACTTGTGGGGTTCCTCAAGCGTCGGTCTTGGGTCCACTGCTATATGTATTATACACAGCGCCTGTTGCTGACATCATTAAGTCTCATAATCTACAGTACCTCTTCTATGCTGACGTTTCACAATTATACGTCACCTTTAAGACCAACTGTGATGTTGATGCTGGCCTGTCCAGGTCAAGGGTTGAACACTGTGTTGCAGATATCGACAGATGGATGACTGATAATAAGCTAAAGCTCAACGAGTTTAAATCAGAGCCACTGGTTATAAGCTCCAAGTATCGATCACGGCCAATGATCACTTCGGCTTCAGGTTCAATCTTCAGAACTAATCTTGTCAGTAAAATGTTTTGCGTCTCGACGACATTCACCAAAGTTTTGCTGCGGTTTTTAGTTTCTAACTTCACTGTACTCAGATCCATTAGAATCCTCCTCGTCGGTCGGAAGACCAAAGTCCAGCTTTGTAGACCTTCTGATTCCAATACGAGCCAAAAATCTGCGAGGAAAACAAAGGGAAAAGGAAAAAAGAAAGACAAGGAGTAATAAAGAAAACTTACACTCAAAACAGCATGCTACGCATTTATCTGTAACCTTGCTGGAAACATTATAACCAACAATCCTGGACAAAGTCTTGGAACAATTTTTATTTGCATTTGTTTCAAGGGCTTTTGTCAATTCACAAATGCCCAACCCCTCTCCCCATCCAACAACCTTAGACGCTTGTATCCAGACGTTTCCCGGCGAGTTTCAACATTGTATGGGCTGGGAGAGGGACGGGAATGCAACCAATTTTGGAAAAAGACGCGCTGTTTTATGAGGGCACCTAGAAATTACAGAAACTATGAAAACTGAATTACTAACGACGCTTGTCCAGGATTGTAGGTTGATGTCCAAGAGTAATAAACGCCTTTACACGATGGCGTTACATTAATCCACTGCTTCTACCAGGAACCATTCGGTTTTGGAAATCCCCACTAGGTTGAACTGAAAATTCGCTAATTTGCACAAGAAAGCAAAACCCTGAAGAATTCTGGTAGTAGAGGTATATTTACATAATCGTGTAAATGGCCACTTCCTGATGGTGAGGGTCTTATGGTTTAATATGATTTTTTATTCACTGGCTAAAACGCTACTACTCTACTTAGATTATACAAGAGACTAATTTTTGTGCAAACTTGGCACTGCATGTGTTGTAAATTGTATGCTATAAATTCATAAATGGTCTTTGAAGTAGTGGATTGACAGACCTGCATGTTCATGGAAGAGATCCCCTTTACTTTGGGTTAAGTTGCTTATGGGAGAGTTGACAGTTTTTAATCCGTTTTTGTCTATTGCTTCTTTCTTGCATTTGTTCTAATTAACTTCTAATCTTCAATTAATGTTCACCAATTAAATTCAGTCAAATAATATCTTATTTTAATTAATCTAATTATTAGATTGTGTGAACTAATGGTCTTACTCAGTGGGTTTTTAGTTGACACACACCTCCAAAATTCATCTCTAGATCGAGTCTGTTTAATATAGTTTTGCTTCAAGTGTAATGAACGCTGCAAACCTAAATGGTAAAAAACTGTTACAAAATATAATTGCTAGGCTGTCAGAATACAGGCAATGAATCGAATGAGTTATGCAAGTTTTAATGTTTTCTTATAATACTTTTGCATGTATGTATATATCAACATATAGTATATGTTGATGAAAGGAATTATCAATGAAGGGCATCACTGTTAGTATCAGTGTGACCTGAGCAGGTCAATAAACCTCACCTTCTAAATGCTACCAACTGCTGGGCCTGCAGATGCAGCTATAGGACTAGATCCTATAAGTGCTTAGACAACAAGAAACCTCCTCCAGGAATTGCTCCCTCTGATATTGATGAACCATCAAAATGTTTTCATTTCATTTTATATCAGCCACTTAGAAAAATATATAACAGTTGAAAATGCCATCTTGCATACCGCTTTTTCTTTCATGAATAGCTTGTCTGTAAGAATGATTTGTTATACCCATGAAAAGAGCTGCATGATGTGCTATTCATCAACTTGAACCATGGAAATTTGTATACTCTATCCATTTGCCTATGAACACAGCAGTGCTTAATTTATTTCCCGTTTTTGTGGCATTCAGAGCTTAGCTTTGCTTGTTAATGAATTCCTTAATGACCAAAAAAATCAGAGTGTTTACATGTATTTTGCCAGTGTGCAGTTGTGACTTAAGATTGAGCCCAGTTGTTCGAAGGCCAAATAGCCCTTAACCTGGGGTTAAATTTAACCCGGGTTTCTTTTTCTTGTGCTCAAAAGCATTTTCTTGGATAATTTTTCATCAACTTGTAGACAAAAAGAATTACAACTGAAATGCTTTATAAGAAATCTGAATTCAAATCTCGCACTTAACCCTGGGTTATCTTAACCCAGCTTTGAACAACTTGACTTTGTATCCCCACTCCCACCAATAAGTTGCTTAACCCAGTGACAAGAAAACTGACACGATTGTATGCTAATTTCCATTGTTTTATAATTCTTACAAAGAGACTGGAATAATAGTTATCATGCCCCAGCAAGATCCCAGCATTAGGCCGAGCCTGACAACTAATGTTATATGATACTTTTTTAAAAATAGACTGTTAACAGTTCAGGTCTGTAAAACCTTACGTACCTAAAGTTTATAAAGTTAACTTCTTGAACATGATTCTAATACAGATTCTCATGTAGGTATTTTAAGACCTTTCCGAAGCATTGAACAATCATCATAACCCGAATCAAAGTTGAATTGTCTGTGAGACTAGCTTGTTGAATCATTATTCAGAGCTAACCAAAAACAAGTCAGCCAACAAACTAGGGTCTTTTTAGATAATTAACTAGCTAGCCTTTTGAATGTGTTCAGCTGACAATGTAAATGCATGAATTTGGAGCCCTTATTTGTTTTTGTGTTCTTCACACTCATTATTTACCTGGTGTTTAAAGACTGTCTTGGCACCCTCTCCCCCTATAAAGAAGCTACACGATTAGAATAGTAGAGAGAGGACAAATACATCTTAATGTTAATTTTCAAGTGACAAAATATAGGTAGTTTCTACTCCAAACATAATACACTGTGCAAACTGGATTTCATACATTAAATTATAGCCTTTTCATGTAAGTGTCACATGAAAACAACGCACTTACAAGAATGTCCCTGTCATGCTACCCATTCATTAATTTGCTATCAGTTAATGAAAACCGTGGACAAATGCTTGTCGTGAACCTACATATAGCTGTAACCCTTTTAATTTGCTGTGCGCAATGTATGTGTGACATGTTGCATAACATGTTATTACGTCACTTATTACCCCATATGTGCATAGCATAGTTGTACGAAAACCATGTGCTTGTGAATGAAGTTGTGATGCATATAGTCCTGTTTCTGTTTCTGTCTCCGTTTTCTAATTTAAGAGGATAGCATATTGATACAGTATGTGGTGTTTAAACTCAAAAGCTGTGCTTCTCTGACTGCCATGCACTCATCAGTTAACCCAAGGCCATTTATTTGTATTTTCTTTGCACTTAATATTATATTTCAGCTGATTTTTTGTAAATTTAAGGAAATCTTTGAGTGTACAAAAGAGAGAAGTGAAGCTGAAGGATGCATAGTATAATATGTAACAACATGTCAAAAGTAAATTCAGGTATAATAAATCTTTTTAACTTACAATAGGTTAATTTTACCTCCTAGTACCTAATTCATGAATAATTAGGGCGATATAGCTAGAAGATGAAGTAAATTGAGAATTAACCTAGCAGGTTAAAAAATTTTATGCAATTTATGATAACATGTTGTGTCCTTTCTGGATCATAAAGCAAATTTATCACTGACCACAAAAGATCTTACACAGACTGGAGTACAAAAGGTTTTCCTGATTAACTAGGAGGCACCAGAAACATTTGGCATAGGTTGACATCTGAATTTTAAAGAGTATTTTACAGTACATGTTTTGAAGCCATCTTGTACTGCACGTGTATGTTTTACCCCTAAAAGTGAGAAGTAACTGATTCCCCTTACAATATTGCAGCCTGTCATCAAACAAGATAGGAATAAGCAAAATGATCACCAAGTAAAAGAATCCATGAGTATAATATTCATCCCTGGGTATTGTTATTCATGACATTATAATAAGGTATGGGGAATCAATATGACCTGGGACAGTCCCAAGATAGACTGAATTGAATATAGGTAATCTGGAACCCGGCTTAAATATTACTCGCTGGAAAGGGTGTGTGGGTCGCTAATTGCCCTCCATGTCACCGACAAAGTGAAGTGAATGGGACAAAGAGTGCCAATGTTTCCTAGCTAGTATATAATATACTCATTTGCACATCATCAATTAAATCCCAGGGATCAGATATTTACAATTCAAATGGCACGTGAATAGTACATATTCTTCACAACACTTACAGTATAAGAGGAGACCCAATGACATGTCTCTTGAGGACTATTAAGGGTGTAAGTGTAGCTGGGGAAGGTAGGTAATAAGAAACTGAAATTCCTCTAGACTAACAGAAAGTACAAAAGCAATTTTTTGGAAAATGTTGAGGAAATGCTGAACAGTTTGCCTCCAAATTTTCAAGAGGTGAAAGGGGGTGGAGAGTAGGGGTTACCCATGTTTCCATCAGAAATGGCATCCTGCCAAGTTGCCCCTCTTTCTTACTGACCTCTGCTTTGTAACATTTTCCATGAGAATTTACCCTTTTCATGGAAAAATGATGAAGTCTTCATAACTAGGATATCAAATAATCCCTCATTTTGAAGATTGCACATTGATTGCTTGATGGAAATTTAGTTCAATTATTCACTATTATAGAATGTTTCCAGTCAATTCACTTAACATGACTCAACACTGCTCAATACAAAATATAATTAAAGAACGTTGTTACACTAGTCACAGACTCAGAAGCACTGGGCCCTTCATCTACCACAACGGGCCATTTGCACAATGACATCATTTTACTACTACGACCAGAATCCTTCAGGGTTTTGCTTCCTTGTGCAAATTAGGGCTTTCGTTATTCAAACCTCACTGGGATTACAAAATTTAAACAAAAAGGATTGTGATGACGCCATCGTGCAAATGGCCTATTGCCTTTACTTGTAGTTAAATTTCAAGAGTCTTTGTCACGGAGTTGCATATTAAACTGTCAAGAATTCTCCCAGCCCCTCGAGTGTTTATATCAGCTTTGCAAATACAGGAAAAAAGTTTTCTACTACTTTTATATATATTAAGCTTAACTTTCCCGAGAAAAAAACGCAAAACGCTTTGTTATATGGCGGTGATTAAAAGAGAAATTCTTACCAGTCGCGAAGTCTTGTACGCCGCTTTGCACGCTTAATCAGTCCTGATCGTTTTATAACAAAGATGCTTTCCAAAAAAACCGGTTTTTTTGTTGTTGTTTTTTTTCACTTAAAATGTCAGCTTAAGCGAAAATAAAATTGACACAGCATTTTTGTACAGATTTTCCAAGTGTGGGTGTCTTGCGTGTGTAGAGCGCGAAAAGCAAAACGTCTTGACGTCACAGTCATGTTTATCCGGGGTTTCCATAGTATACCGTACTCTCCTGGCTATAAATCTGAGAGCGCTTACTATCGATATATATTTACTTATTTTATAAAGCGATTTACTGAACAATTTGCCAAATCCATTTGGTTTAGCTGCGAAAGATGTTTATTCTCAAGAACCACACATTTTACAGGCATTAGTTCGTCAAACTTTTTCTGACATTTAAGGTTGGGCGCAGTCGCAGTCGACCGGAAGTCCGCGATTTGCGCGCGGAGAGTCAGTATAAGCCGGATACCAACCGGATGTAATTGTGTGACCTGGGTCACATAAAATATTCATGTTGGGAAAACGAATGCAAGTTTACGTGATTTGCGCGACGTTTATAATTAAGGCTTTTCACTGTTCTGAATGTTTTCACTTCGATCGTGTAGAATATGGAGGACGGTAAACAGGAGCATAGCATTTCAGAGGAGGGTGATATGGCACAAAGCAAGCCAAAACAGCGAGGAGTCGGCTGTAATCCTTTTAAAAGAAGAGATGAAAAATATTCCAGTGAAAAATACGAGGTACCTTTGGTAGGTTTCGAACCCGAAGCCGCGAAGCAAAGACCCTCGTTTGTTTATGAAGATCCAGCTCTAGAGAGTAGTGAGGTCGTAACCCCTATATCACCTCATGCTTTAAAGTTGTTTGAAGCTATCCGAGAAGATGAAATGGAACTGGTTGAAGCGGAGCTTTCTACTCTAACAGATAAGCGCGAAATCGATAAATTAGGCGGACATGGGTTTGCCCTAATCCATGTCGCTGCTCGGTATAATTTCAGCAGAATAGTGACAACACTACTAGATCATGGAGCGAATATCAACGTGGGGACGGGTGACTATCGATGGACGCCTCTTCATCTAGCAGCCAGGTGTGTTGAAACATTTAAACGTTATATTCTACATTACATCTATTCTAACGTTTCAGAATCGACCCTTGAAATTTACATATTGCTTACAAGAATCACTGAAATTATCGCTAGCTTGCGTAATCGAATGTGTGCAACACGCGTGAAGAATTTGTTTATTGCATTTGTTATTTTTAGGAAACTAACTTTTACTGCTTTCTTTTGAAGCTGAAGGAGAAAACAATCCAATATTCCCCTCTCTCTCCTCTCATTTGAAATTTACGTATTGTATGTTGTAAATTGACAAATCAGATATTAAAAGGAAAGTCATCACATACTGTACTGTAACAATTTTCGTATTGTTTGCAATACATTTTTTAACCTCAAATTAAATTAAAAGCATCTCGATATTGATGCCTTTCTTAGATGAATTACGTGACTTCTGTCTTAACAAATACACTATCCAGTGCTTTTATTGGAATAATTGATTTGCAAATATTTCTAAGTTTGACGGCAAGAAAGTCTCCGCGATTGAGTTTTGTCAGTTCTTTCACACACACAATATCGATGGTAATTTAAATCAAAATTTGAAGAAAGGAGAAAGCTTTGTTACGACTGATATAGAATGAATTCGAAGCGTTAAGTGATCAGGGCGTGACTGTGAGGCTGTGGTTTATAGTTTTAAGTAAAGTACCCAATTTTCTGGAAAATTTCACCGTTGGTTGTAAAACAACCAATCTGCCCTGAGAAAAAGACGGCGAAGACGAATTTTAGCGTTCCCTAAAACAGTCAACCCGGGGGGGGGGGGGGGGGGGCTCATGAGACTTCTTGTTGGGGGTGCGCCGCCCGGTTCTCCAAATCCTGACCCTACTTCAGACCGAAAAATGTCATTTTTTACATCCGTTTTCAGACCTCGCCTCTAAAATCCACACTCATTCTCAGACCTAGCCTGGCCTTTAAGAAATTATGTCATCACAGTAGCCCATAAAATTTGATGGGCTCCTGGTCATCATTACTTAGATTAGAATAGCAACAAAAAAATTCTTAAACCATTTCGAATTCGCATATTTCTCTTTACACTCTTAGTTTCCTCGAAAACCATACTCTATTCCAGACCAAAATGAGCCAAGTCTATACCCGTTTTCAGACCAAACCCGTGCTAAAACCCTACCTTTTGGGGCGGCACATACCTATATGGCTTATATAGGGGAGTACCCCCCAGGGTGGGGGGGGTCAGCCCAAGCCGGTCCCTAAACAGTGATGGCAAACTGTTACTGCTTACAAAGAAGTTGTTAAAAAATTAATATAAATCATTACTATTATTATTATTATTATTATTATTATTATTATTATTATTATTATCTCTTTTATCACGGTCTTTTCTGCTGTTCTCTTTGTGCATCAGCCAGGTGCAAACCATGCACCTAGAGTGTCAGTCACTCAAGTCAATCATTCTGTTCATACACTGAGCACCTCTCTGAGGATTCGCGCAGATGCCAGCATGCAGATCTTTTGAATCTCTGTCATAGTAGCTCTCTCTGGTACTTTCTTGATGTTTTCTACCATACCCTTCTTCACTGAACCAAGCACACCAACAACCAAAGGGATCACTACGGTTTTCATATGCCACATTCTCTGTATTTCTAGTTCTAGGTCTTTGTACTTGCTTTTTTTTTTCAGTTCCCTTCACTGCGATGTTTCTATCTGATGGAACAGTCATATCAATCAGTTTGCAGGTGGAATTCACTGAATCTTTAACGATGATGTCTGGTCTGTTCGCTGTTATAGTTCTATCAGTATTGACTGGCATGTCCCACACGATGGTGATGTTGTTATCTTTATTGTGCATCACGGTCTCAGGCTCGTGTTCGTACCATTTGTCTGTAATCTCTATATCGTGATCTTTACAGATGCTCCAATGGAGATATGCTGCAGCATTATTGTGCCTGGAGATGTACTCTGTTTTGGCTAATACATCACATCCAGATACAATATGGTCCACCATCTCTTCATGTTGCGAACACATTCTGCATTTGCTCTCCACTTGCTGGCCACATATTACTTTCTGGTTGTTTCTGGTGTTTATTGCCTGGTCTTGAGCTGCTACAAGTAGTCCCTCTGTTTCTCCTTTCAAATTATTTGACAACCATTTGTTGGTGGTGACTGTGTCTACATGAGGCTTCTCTAGGATCTTTGGATACTGGCCATGCAATGCTTTGTTTTTCCACTTTTTTATTGTAATGCAAGAACATGACTTCAATGTAATCCTCTCGTGTCCATTTCTGTCTGGTGTTTCTTCTGTCTGTGTTGGTACCTGCCCGTTCTGGTGTGAAAGGGCCCTGTTGGGAGAGACTCTGAGATGGGTTGGCCGCCACTGCAGGTTGAGAGGGTAGATCAGTAGACAACTTTTCGACCTCAGCCCCTGACCACTCACTGAGGGACGCGCTCCTTGATGACCCGCGCGACGAGCGATGCGGTATGAATTCCTTACATTTCTACTACTCATATTGGTGAAGATGCTATTTGACCCATAGCTGGAGAGAAGCTATCCTGCGCCAGATCTCAACTTGGTATTTCTAACCCTCGCGGGTTTATTATTATTATTATTATTATTATTATTATTATTATGAATGAATAGTTTTTTCTTTTTTTCAGGCGAATTAATTGTAAATAGGATTTTAATAATTAGCATTGTTGTCAATAAAATTTTTTCTTTATTTTACATTAGTATTATTATTATTATTATTATTATTATTATTATTATTGTTATTATTATTATTGTTATTATTATTATTATTATTATTATTATTATTATTATTATTATTATTATTATTATTATTATAGTATTAGGATGGGTAATCAAATGGTGACCAGTGGAATTAATGAATAATTTCACGCGTGATTTGTCCTAAAGGCTTGGGAAATTATTGCCCCCGAAGGGTCCCGGACCGTAAATTCCCCAGCGTAGAGAAGTATCGGTTTTTACATTGTATTGGTAATATAGGAATTAAATTAACTGCAAAAACCGTGGACGAAGATCCTGCTAGTTAAAAACATTGGATCTCCAGAAAGAGATCTAATCAGCCAAAATATTAAGAACCTAAAACGAGAAGTCCAAAGACTACTGCGATGCTCATCAGAACGACTTGTTTTGTTTTTTCATAACAATATTTCGGCTCACCGTACCAGCGTTCTTCAGGCTTACAGATGTTACTGCACTTATGATAGGAATGTGTTAAAAGTTATACTTTTTAAGCTACAGGTGAAACACGCTCCATCATTTCACACATCACTTGTAACACTAAAAACGTGATCTACATGGTTCAATGTAACCGTTGTAATTTACAATGTATAGGTGAAACTAAGTAACGCATCAAAGACAGATTTAACGAACACAGACGTGCAGTCCACAAAACTGACATTAAATCTAAACCCACTACTGTTTCTCAACACTTTCTCTCTCACTCTAACCATTCTCATACTGACATGAAGTTAATCCCACGAGAGAAAATTCATTCTTCACGTGACTCAGTTCGTGAGGCTAGGGAGTCGCATTGGATAGATAAGGCCATGACTCTTGAACCTAATGGCCTAAACCACCGTGACGAATTACCATATAATATTGTGTTTCTTATCATAAGTTCAGTAACATCTGCAAACCTGAAGAAGGCTGGTATGGCCAGCCGAAATATTGTTATGAAAAAACAATACATGTTGTTCTGATCAGCTTTGCAGTAGTCTTTGGACTTCTCGTTTTTGGTTATTAGTAATATGTAAATCTTCTCGATTTGAAGAAACTATGCGCGCAAGGTGGTCCCGGTTTATTTTTCAGCAAGCGCGCGAAGTGGTCTTGGCTACTTCTGTTCTGCAAGCGCGCAAGGTGGTATCGGCAAATTCTGGAAACACGTCGTTGACTGGTCAGCATTAGATTCCATCCTCCAGAACCACCTTCCCCTTTTAGCTACACTTACATCAAATCTCCAAGTCTCTTAAAATTTCTACTCTTCTAATCTTTTGGGGGATCCAAATGTAAATTTGTTTAATTTTATGCTTCTCCTGGTCGATTATGGTTACGTTTTGTGTTTTACTGCGAACGAGCTCCAGCAAAACTCAAATGTTTTGTTTAAAGAATAATATATTCCAGGAATATTGACGGATTCATCACGTTCACGACCCCGTTTACATTTGACCTTTGTGGCCTTTTTTCTTTTGTCTGTCATTAGTGAACAATGGATAAAACAATATAAATACTAAGTCGACGAATCAGAGCTCCTCAAGAAATTCTTGGAGGCGTCGAAGGCCTTCGGCCTGACCATCAGCCTCAGTAAGACCGAGGTACTGTACCAGCCTGCTCCAAACACCACACCCGTGGAGCCAAACATCAACATCGATGACACTCCGCTGGCAAATGTCGACAGCTTCAACTACCTGGCCTGGACAGCATCATCTTAAACGACGGATTCCTGGATAAAGAAGTCACGTCCAGGATCAGCAAAGTAAGCCAAGCGCTAGGGAGGCTGCGCGCAAAGGTTCTCAATCACCATTACATTTGCCTCTCTACGAAGCGGAAAGTCTACAGAGCTATAGTCTTGACCGCTCTGCTTTGTGAATGCGAGACTTGGACACTAAACCGAAGGCGTGTCAAACAGATGGAGAACTTTCACTTGCGTGCCCTCCGTTCCATACTTGGCATGCGTTGGCAAGACCGTATCACAAACCTAGAGCATTCTCTGCGGACATCACAGCAACGGAGCTCCAATGCCCCACCTGCTCCTGCAGACTCTGCGCTTCCAGACTGGGTTTGCAGAACCACCAGAGAATCCATGGATGATCACACAACACGCAATCCACAACAGACAGTCTTCTTCGGACAAGATGGACAACCACCAAACAAGCACGTTTAAAAGAGGAGTTCTTTCGAAAGTTGCGCCACATTTTATGGTCCGCACTTCTTTCACTAGCAAAAGAAAATAAGTATTGTGACCTCTCTAGAACTACAATGTAAACGCAACTAAATCACACGTGTCCAAGAACACGTATCGGGAATAATGGTGTACATTTTTCTATATTTTGTTTGATTAGCTCTTTTAGGCACTTAATAGAGTGGTATTATTCAAGCTACTGGTTTAACCAAGTCCTCTTGTTTGTCTTAGATTCAATGGTCTCTCCACTGTTGTCGATGTTCTTCTGCCACGAGGCGCTGATCCCTCGCTGAGAGGGAAAAGTGGGAACACCCCACTTCACTTAGCGGCGCGTGGAGGACATGAAGAGATCGTTAAAGTTCTTTTGGATCAACCGTCCGTTGAGGTTGACGCTAAAGATAATTCTGGAAAAACTGCTCTTCATTTTGCCTGCAGCGAAGGTCACAGAAAGGTTTGTCAAATCTTGTTGAACTTCGGAGCGGACATAAAAGCGATTTCAGCGGACAAGACAACTCCGCTTCACAGTGCCATTTTCAATGGACATTCAGAGGTTGCGATGATGATTTTGAAGCGAGGTTAGAGGTTATTGATTTAACAGTAATTGCAGTGATTCCTTCGGAGTGTAAAGAGTCCTTATTTATTTATTTATTTATTTATTTATTTATTATTTATCGAACGATCCCCTGTGGGTCATTAAATTTAGGTCTTCCTAACGAGTTAGTCATATAAATCTGGAAGCGTCTCACTGTAATGTAAGTCCTCTGTGGAATTCTGGTGATGACAGATAAATGCTGACTGCTAATTTGCTGGATAGCACACATTTCACTTACACGTTCAAATATGCACTACTAAAAACTTTATGGAGACATTCCCTGATCGTATCAACCTGCTTATCTGGCGGTAAGTGAATAGGTTCGTGCTTTAGCCGCCGCGCGTACACGGTAGCTAGCTGCGACGTTTTTCGTCTGCTGCGGGATCTTAGTTTGACTCGTCCCTCGCTGCTCGCTGCTTTATACCCCAAACAAAAACAGCAACAGCACTCATAGAAAGAAGTCGTAGCGCAGATAAATCCCGCCACCTACCTAGGCTAGTGTAAACATAGTGAGATTGAAGAGAGCACAGAGCCTGGGGACTAGACTCCTAAAAGTCGTCTTTGGTCGTAATAATGGGCTGATCGTATGGTGAAGGTGCACTGTGTAAGTGAATTCTCCTCTTAACTGTCATTGTTTTTGTACTTTACAGCTGCCGACAGAGATGTAGATACTAACGAGAAAGAACTTGTGGGAACTTGTGACTTACAGGACACCACAGTCTTGCACATGGCCGCATGGAATAATGACGTCAAGACTGCTGAGTTATGCCTTGAGAAAGGCGCTGATGTCGACTATCTTAAGTGTGGCTCGGTCACTGCCCTTCACATAGCGGCAACGAAAGGAAATCTTGAGGTGGCGGACTTGCTTATTTCAAGAGGTGCTGATGTGAACAAGAAAGACGGGAACTCCAAAACACCTCTCCACAGGTTAATTCAATTTGCATTGAATAAAGATTGTTCAGACTAAGCAATACTGAGTGTTGAATGAACGTTCCATAGAATTTTGCCCATAGTCTAGAAAAATAGCAAAAAAAGGCTAAACTAGAAGAATTTTGGTGGTAACGTTGTGGGTGACCTAAATGTTTGTCAGGTAGTCGCACGTGAAACAAATCGAACAAACGCAAATTTTCGTTCTAGGTCTCAACAAAAATGATTATTTAATCAGTGAAGAACATTCTTGTTTCCAGATTCATGTCGGTTAATTCGCAAATCAATATTCCCGGCATGACAATACTAATGCTCTAGTTTTGCAGGACCTTAAAAGTATCTCCATGTTGTCTTCTTAATTACCAGTCTGGAACTGAAAAAGAAAAAAAAAACAGCGTTTCGTAAATTTTATGCTTCAATCACTTAACTAACCCTTTGCTTATCGTTTCCATGTAGGGCCGCTATGTTTAACCAGTTAAACCTTCTTGAATTTCTTGTGGAAAAGGAGGCAAAAATTAATGCTCGTGACAGTGAAGGTCGTTCTCCTTTCTTGAATGCTGTTGCTGCTGGGCACGTGGACTGCGCCCGAGTTCTTCTCAAAATTGGAGCTGATTTGAGCGCAGCGGACTTGCATATGAAAACCTGTCTTCATATTGCAGTAGAGAACGAGCACTTAGAGATGCTATCAATGCTTTTGGAAAGTCGTGCGGGGGTAAGCTGTTTAAACAGAGGAGATTTGAAGGATAGAGTTCCTCTGCACTACGCGGCGAAGACGAGAGACATCAAGGTAACGTTGGAACGGAACTGTTAGAAAGCAATTCAACAGCACTTTTTTATCACCGCCAGAGAACTTGACATAACGGCACCTTTACATAGAAGTGACTATAATAGAGTCGAACCTCTATAAAAGGGCGTTCTATAAGCCACCACCATTTTCCTCTCTTTTTACCAGAGTCTAGGCGGAGAAAAGTTTCAGTAAATCACCGTAAACAGTGCCTCTATAAAGCAGCCACCTGTTCTTTCTTCGAAGCTAACCGCTTAATAGAGATATCTTTAATAGAGGTTCGCCGTACTGTATTTAAGGCAGAACGTGAAATTCGTTCGAAAGAATACTTTTCCCGGCTAACTGGTTAATGAATCGCAAGTCATAGCTATTTTCCAAATGTACACCTTCCCGACATCAGGGAAGGTAGTCTGGTAGTCTGACTCTCTCATGTTTGCAAATGGTGGTGGCGGACGGGAATGCCATTTATGTGATAGGGAGCCTACATCAGTCAGTTTTTTTCTAGGACAGACATTCTTAGGCATAGACCATCTTTACAGCTGTACACTTCAGGGAGGTGTCCATTGAGAAAGAGTTGACTGTATTTTAAAACAGTCGAACTTACTCTATATTAGGCGTTTTGTGTTGAGTGATGTACTGACAAGTTTGTCCGTCGATACTCTAGGAACTTACCGATAGATGGCAGCTTGACCCTTTAAGCTCCAGTATCTCTGCACTTTTCTTTATACATTCTTGCGGTAGTGCTCGAGAAAATTTCTTCAAACATCAAGACATTTCATCTCGGGACCTGTAGTGTTGTTGTTGGGAGAAATTGGTAGCTGTTCACTATTGGAGCTTAAAGAATTAATGACAGGCCGCTTAATAGAGATTCGGCTGTAAATGCATTAAAAACAATAAATGACACTGACTCTGGCATACGGATTCATGTTTGTAGATTTTAGAGCTCGTCTTATCCAAGCAGAAGCGCTTGGGCTTCAATGATGAGAGTAACAAGACACCGCTTCACCTTGCAGCAGAAAAGGCCTCATCCAAACACGTCGAAGCTCTGGCAAAGCGCATGTCTGAAGTAAATGCGCGAGACGATCTTGGCCGAACGCCATTGCACAGCGCTGCAAGGAAAGGGCAGAGGCAAGAGATATATTCTAGAATATTCTCATTTTTCCTCACAGTTATCGCTGTTTTTCCATTATGGGTGAAAGTGATCTTTGCTACTTGTTTGCATGCAGAGTGGACCGTAGATCAAAGATGTCCTCACAGCAAGCCATAGTGTCGTAAAACTTGGAAACTCGAACCTTAAATTTTGTGCGACTATTAAGTCGTCCTTTTGTTTTGAAAGAATGATTAAAATCGATCACGATTACTCGAATGGGTAAATTTTATGTTTTGATTGCCTCCTGAAATACCACGTAAGATTGCTTTTATCCCATCAATCCTAAAGCGCTTGAAAAGATGGCGGGTATCGTGAATAAGGTTTATTCCGTGAGACAATTACCATTTCCATCTTTCCTTTATTCTATTCACCATTGGCATATCCTCCATTATGCACTTTGCTTAACCCCCCCGGCCAAAAAAGCATAAACTTCGCTTTTCATTTATGGACTTCCTTTTTTTAAGCGGGGGGGGGGGGGGGCGGGGAGGAGAGAGCAAGGTGTGCTATGGGAGATTGCAAGTGGCGAATAAGGGAATCCAAGACGGTTTTACAAAGCTACCTGCATTTTGCATTTGTTTTCCTTTGTAATAGGAAATCCTGTCTGGTACTTCTTAGCATGGGAGCTGAGGTCGACAGCAGGGATAACAAGTTTCGAACACCTCTGATGTGGGCTTCTCAGGGAAACCACACAAAATGTGCCGATGTTCTTCTTGACTCCAAAGCTTCTGCTGACCTACAGGATGTCGGTGGTGATACTGCTTTGCATGTAGCGTGTGGTCAGGGTCATCCAGCTATTGTGACTTTACTGTTGGACCATGGTGCATCCTCAACATTGAGAAATAAACAAGGTCTTGCTTGTTTGGAAGTTGCCGCGAAAGCAGGATCGTGTGATGCCGCCATGGCGATTGCCAAACACGAAAGGTTAGCAGAGTAATTTTCACTCAGTAATAATTAGCTTAAACCAACACGATAACAATAACCTTACTACAAATTGCAAATATATTATCCCACCGTTAATTTTGTAATACCTGCTTGAAACCCCACCTCTCCCCACACCCCAAACAAACAAAGAAATGGGTTTGAAGCCCACGAAAGATTCTTTCCACAAAAGTGGTGGAAAGGAGACTCGTTATAACTTAACAGATGGTAATCCAAAGGAGTTTTCGAAAGGACAATAAAATAATTGGAAATACACGACACAAACAAGGATCGCTATTTTCATTTTCAATTCCTGAAATAAAAGCGCCGCGTTTGTTATTGGTTGGTTTTTCGTCTCTCGATGAAAAGAAGCGACCTACGTTCTTTGCGTCAGTATACAGATAGAAAATCATGTTTGCCAAGTCTGGACCGTTGGAGAGTCCACGTTATGTAACACTCCTAATTAAACAATTTATAATGTTTTTTTATGAATACTTCATAATATATTGTGTGGGGGGGGGGGGGGGGGAGATGTCGAATGTCAAGTCATTTTATTTGTTTTTACCTGCAACTTTTTAAGGTGGAAGGAACTTGAGCAATATCAAACATCAAACGGTAAAACCGCAATCTCACTCCTGGTTGAAAACTTCCCTGAAGCAGCTGAAGTTGTTCTTAATCAGTGCGTACGTTGCTCGGACCATCTCAACCCAGCCGACCCAGACTACGCTGTAACTTATGACTTCAAGCACCTAGATCCTGGTCCAGATGCTGACATGTCGAGTGGAAGGTTTTCTACAGTTCAGGTGATGATAAAGCACAAGCGTGAACGACTTCTTCTACATCCTCTTACGCTGAAATTTAATGAACGAAAGTGGCAGAGTTTAGGAAGATATGTCTTCTTGTTCGACCTTGTCACTTATGTCTTGCTTATGGCGCTCTTTACTGAATTTATTGTCCGTCAAAGGAGAGGCCAGACCTTCAAACCCCCGGAGCGTGTGCCACCAAAGCGCAATGGCACTCGAGGAGTTCTCATCAAGCAAAAACCCTCAGAAATTTTCAATAGAGACGACGCCTTCACAGAGACCATTCCGTTTGTGATCTTGATTTTCTCCCTGCTGCACATATGCAAAGAACTGTTGCAAATCTACGTTCAGCGTTGGAACTACTTCAAGGACCTGTCTAATTACCTGGACTGGACCCTTTATATCACTACAGCATTGTTTATGGTCCCCTATGTCACAAATCCAGCCGACCTCGACGATTGGTTTGGCCGTATGCAGGATCCCCGAGTACTTTGGAATATTGGAGTTCTTGCAATCTTCGTGTGCTACACCAACATGATGCTGTTTCTCAGAAGATATCGCTTGTTTGGCACTTACATCTCAATGTATATTGAAGTGACGAAGACTGTATTCCAAGTTATGGTTGTCTTTATTTTTCTGGTTCTGGGATTTGCATTGGCTTTTTACGTCCTCTTTAAAGAACAGGTAAGTTAGTTCTCAGGTATTGTTGGGTAATCAGTTAATCTTGCGAGAAAAAACAAGAATTGTGTTATTAGTTGATTTAACTCTAAAGAAAAGATAAGAAAGAAACCATGAATTTTGGGATCGAGAAAAATGTCCCTTTTCCTTAATAGAGATTTCCCTTCAATAGAGCTTGATACAGAAGCAGATACAAAGATTACATGAACATTTTCCGGGACCAAATTTTGGTATTCTCTGAATGGAGGTGTCTCACAGGGGAGGTTCCACTGTATCAATCATATCCAGGAAGACTATTAGCAAGATGACGTCAATTCAGTTCAACTACGTACTAGTATCCTTTGCTTTGAGGGATCCGAACTCCCAAAGGTTCTCTTGTTAGAAAAATAAATAATAAGTAATTAAAAACAATAATAATTGTTATAATTACTGTTGATCGAAGAGCATTATGACAGTTACGAAAACGTTTCTCGTTGGAACTGGTGCGGGGCCAGTGTATGCCCTATTTAGCCCTCTCGTGGATATTTATAGCTTCAAATAACCAAAGGTGCTAGAAACACTACGGTCTTGAACACGCTTCACCTCCAAAACAAGAACCTTTTTTCTCCATTTTTGATTTCCTTTGTCAGTTGCTGCCTTAATGTAGGGAGAACCAGAAAATCGCGTTTTGTTGCCTGGCGAAAACGCATCGAAACCGGTGCCTTGACTTTTTAATCTTACCAATCATTTCAGGCAACCTGTGACGATGTTTGGCTCCACCCGACTTCAAGGTAGTGACACAGTAAGCAGCAGAAGTCTTTTTTTTCAACGAACGCTGTTCATTGCACTAAATTGCCAAGAGTCGACTAATGCTGTAGCTCCACTGTTAGTATGCACGTACATGTAAACTGCATGAAACCCAATTCGAGCGAGCGCTCGAAACGTTAGCTTGTGAATCAAGTCTAAACTGTGGCCGATTTTGTTTATCTGCTCAGTTGGTAAAACCGCATTTTATCTCACCGTTATCATTCAGATTGGATTCCATACAGTGCATCATTCCCTGCTCCGCGTGCTCGTGATGATGATTGGTGAACTGGACTTTGGATCAACCTTCATAAGCACCATTCGCCAGAGGAGTGAAGCGAACAACAATCCGTTGAATCCATTCCCTCCTTTTGGATTTTTCTTCCTTTTTTTGTGCTTGTTTTTCCTTACTATCGCTCTGATGAACCTTTTGGTAAGGAACTAGTTTGATATGTATTTTTAACAGCTGAAAGAATAGGCTGAGAAAACAGCCAACGTTTCTCGATGCCACCACTGGTTTCCCCGCGAAATGACGTCTGAGAAACGAGTACGGAAATTCCATACTGATGACCTGTCACTACCCTGATCTAGGTGGTGCTTCTAATTGGTTGAAGCAGATCTCCCTCGTTGCACGACCAATCAGAAGCACTGACTAGATCTGGAAAGTGAAACGTCATTAGTATGGAATTTCTGCGCTCTTTCCTCAGACATCATTTCGCAGGGAAACCAGCCGTGGCGTCAGGAAATTTCGCAGGCTGTTTTCTGAGGCTGTTGAACAGCCGCCTGTTGTAGTTTTCTGCGCATATGTGGGATTTTGCGTTTTAAGCCAACAGAAAAATTTTCAAACTTGACTTTGGCATGAAAAAATACTTTTCCAGCTGGTGTCGATTTCCGTAGAACTGTGTAAGCTATGTGAAATTTGTCGGAGAAATCACAGGTCATTTGTAAAGGTTCCGCACAGGACTCTCTGTGTCTTCTCAGTCTAAATCTAAATGTGGTTTAGTCGGCAACATCCACGAGGGACATCACGCCCAACTGCCAAACACTTGGGATTGCAGAATAAATTTATTAATGAAGGTATGATCCTCGCAGTGGTAATAGACCTTTTCACCGATACGGCGGCCAAATTGAATTAATTCGATTTAAGGAGTATTATAGGATGCCCAGGGGGCATGAGCACATTTCGTTTGTATTTTCGAGCGCTTTTCGGGACATTTTTTCTTAAAGTTTTCTTAGAATAAGATTGTAATGGGAAAAAAGATCCTTGTGCCGTGTTTGGATGTAATAATGATCGCCTTTTTCTGGTTTAGTATTAGAAATATGGTGTTTCACTGTATATTCCTCGGGAAAAGGCGATCATTATTACATCAAAACACGGCACAAGGATCTTTTTTCCACTTACAATTTTATTCTAAGAAAACTTTAAGTAAAAATGTTCGGAAAAGCGCTCGAAAATACAAACGAAATGTGCTCATACCCCCTGGGCATCCTATAATACTCTTTAAATCGAATTAATTCAATATGGCCGCCGTATCGGTAAAACGGTCTGTTGTAATTTAAGCTATTGCAAATAAACCCGAAAAAAAGTGTCGGGACTTCAACGGGATTCCAACCCACGGCCTCTGCGTTAGCGCTGCAATGCTCTACCATTTGAGCTATGAAGGCCTTCCACTAGGAGCAGGCCAATTTGTTGAGTTCATCTTTACCGTGAAAGGAGTGAAATATGAAGAAGATTTGAGCAGCTGACACCGAAATACAAATTTTAAAAGAGGATATGATCGTCGCAGTGGTAATTGCAATTACCACTTGTTGGGCATTACAAGTTGGTTATTTCCTTGAAACAGCCCGCTCAAGACGGTGTTAGTTAAAGCCGTAAAAGTGCATTTTAATGAGAGCCGAAAGAAGCTTTGCGACTACTTCGTCCTCTTGTACTGCTATTTCAAAAAAAACATTTTAATAAAGAAAAAACGAAATAGCCGCATTTACTGGAACGTTATAGCCACGGCGCTCAGTTACCCTTAAAGGTTCTCCGATGTAGCTCGTTTTCGAAGATGGTGACGTGAGGTTTACCGAGCAAAACTCGCTGCGTTCAACAGTTCTTAATCACATGTAATGGGCGGTTGGTATCAGTGGTCCAAGAATTAAAAAATGTTGGGCGCATGACGTTTTTTTTTTTCAAATTTGGCTAGTGCTACTATTTCATAACAAGTTAAGCCAATCAGAAACGGAGAAATCATTATTTTTTGTGACCGAGTCAGACGATATACGAAGTTTGCTTTTACAAATCTTTATTTTATTGTACCGTACAATTTTCCTGTAGGTTGGTCTGGCAGTGGGAGACACCGAGACAATGAAGAAATACGCCACGATCAAGAGACTTGGGATGCAACTAGAATACCAGTTTCAAATAGAGGAGGCGTATCCCAAATACATCATCCGAAAGGTTTACGAAAGGGTTTATGTAGAGAAGCCCAACAAGCTGCCCAGAGTCAATAGGTATACCTCATTTTGACCAAATCGCAGTAAAGCCTGGTTTTCACTAGCGCACAAGCATGAGCACAAGCACATACGTAAGCAAGTGAAAAATGGGTCGACATAAGCATAAGCACAAGAAAAACGTACAAGTTCGTTCCTCTTGTGCTTGTGCTTATATTTATCTGGTAGCTTTGATTAGTGAAAACTGGGTCGACATAAGCACAAGCATAAGCACAAGGCCGTGGACCAATCATAGGTCACTGTGTCCGCCATCTTGTTTATCATTGGGTTGAGGAACGCTGGTATCGAGAATTGAGTCAAATATGCTATTCTGCGCGTGTCCATGTCCTTGTGAAAACCAAGCTTGAAAAAGCGTATGTGTGTATGCTCACATAGCGAGTTACATATTTCCAGTCAGTTGTCCTTTGTATTACGTGTTTTGTAAATATCGGTTATCACCAAGTAGCTTTGGATATTTTCATGCATTTTGCCTATAGATTATGCGTGACCACGAAACGGCTTTGGTTGCCAGGAGTTGCTGGGATACAAAGGCTGTGTCCCGCCTAATATTTGTATTAGCTATTACTTCCCTGTTGATCAGTTTTCTTGCTGAGGATAGGGTTACCGGAAATTGGAATTCCCATATTGGTGCTAACATTTAATTGAAAGGAAAACACATTGTCACTTGTTTTGCTCCTCAGATTAATAGATTGGCTGCATGCAAGGTTTGCTGAAGCAGCTCCAGAACCGATCGAAGAGGGTCAAACATCTGAATTTGCTGAACTAAAAGAAGAGATGTTAAAAAACAAGAAGAGGATCAAATCTATGATGGCCATGTTGGAGGCCCAAAACAAACTACTCAAGAACCTTGCAGCTGTCGTCGACCCCAAATTTAAGGTTCGGGAAGATGTTGACGGTGTGAGAGGTGCAGCGCGGGCATCGCTTGAAGGGGGCATAGAAAGCGAAATGCCAGAGTAACATTTAAGCGTCTACTTTACAAGAGGGTAAAAGCTCATGGATGCTGCTTTTGAAATTGTGTTTTGTTAAGTTCTTTAATTGATAAAAAAAGTTCGTGCATGTCTATAGCTTACGTTTCATTCAGCATTTATAGCGGTGCTTTTGCAACGATTAAACGTCTAATGCATTTTTTGTAAAGGTAACCAGACAATGTGGCGAAGCTAAATATAAGTGGTGTTCTCCACACCTACACCATTGCTTCATGGCAGCGTCGTAATTAACCACTCACATGTTTTTGTTAAGATACCAACAAACAGGAATACACATGTTTTCGTGACAAAATTTCCTGATTTTTCTTGGCCGCCTGGCGCCATGGAATTTTGTAGAGACCCAGCAGTTTAATTTTGTGCAGTTGTCACAGACGCAAGCACGTAACATAACCTTATCGAAACTAGAGTGGAAATATACGGAGAAATGTTCTGTTGTTATTGTAACACAATTCAGCCCTCCAACCGTGGGCTCTTGGACTCTCCAGATTATAGATTCAGGGGCTCCCTTGTTGACGCCCTTGGAGATAAGGGAGTTAACCCCTATGGTTCGACAGTTTAAACACAGCCTTTCTGTAGGACCTTCGCATAGCTCTGATTAGTTTGTACTACTTTACAAAATAAAATCGCTTGAGTTTTACAAAGTTTCTCGAAATGTGCGTTGAAAGGGTACGGAAATCTCACAACGCATATTTAACTCAATGGATCATTTGCGTTGCACAGTATTTTTAAAATAAAATCGGGCCTTCTTCTTGATTTATTTTTTGATTCGCAACTGTTGGCGCACATAGCTTTTGATCCTGGACTTGACCAGGTTTATCTATGCTAGTACATACATTGCTTGATAATCAATTAAGCTTCGATAAATTTCAAGGCTTCTGCCTGAAGAGGTAACATTAAGTAAACATGGAAGTGAAAAAATAGTGTTCTTTAATTATGTGGTTGATTGTTTATGTACAAAACTAGATCAAATCGCTCCAATTGTTCTGCAAAAATACAAACTCTCAATGCATTACCATGAAAAGTTAGCATCTTAAACAACGCAAAGCATATTGTACAGATACATAGTATTGCTCTTCTTAAAAGCTGTGAAGCAGTACCTGTGCGTTACTTTGCAAAGACTAAGCTGTTCATGTTACTTTGCACTGTTGTATTAAATTCATGGGTAAATCTTTCGAGGTGTACATTAAAGCGTGCTTAGATTGTCTGAAAAAGCTGGAGGAAGAAGCGTTTGTAAAAAACGTTGCCTGTTGTTTTTAAGTCTTCATTTTAATTAAAAAAATTAATTAATCTGGCCGAATTATCTTACTGTTACTTGAAAACAACTACTAGACGTAATATGGTAGGCAACAAGGTCGTTTGCCGCTTGGGATTTCCTTATGTCCAGGGGTGCTTACTATGATGCAAAAATTACCCTGGTAGAAATCATGTGCAGAAACATAACAGATGAGTTTCTTATACTTACAGACTTACAGACTACAGATGAGTTTCTTATACTTACAATAGCATGCTACGAATGTTTCTGTATTAAAAACATGATGCCAACATTATAACCCCGGTTGATGTCTGAGTATCAAAAGGTACTAAAGGCCTTTCCAGTACACGATGGCGCGTCATTTTTCTGCTGCTGCTGCTGCTGCTACTACTACTCAGTAAAAACCGCCCACTCAATTTCGCGAGGAAACTAATTTTGCCTGAAACTCTCTGAGTTCGTTTTTACCGGCTAAATGTTGCTGAATTGCCTTGTGACCGGTTAATATGCTTTCCAAACACGAAAGGTTAGGAGAGAATTTATCTCTCAGTATTAATTAGTTTAAAGCATTACCAGATACAAACAAACAGGAATACACACGTTTTAGTGTCAAAATTTCCTAATTTTTCTAGACCGTTTATCTCTATGGAGTTTTGTAGAAGCCAACAGTTTAATTTTGTACAGTTGTAATAGACACGAGCACGTAACATGACCATATTGAAACTAACTAGTCATAGTCTGTTTTAAGAGTGGAATACGAAGAAATGTTATGCAGTTATCGCTCCAGGAACCCGTTTCTCAAAGTCCCGATAATCAACGGGCCCGTAAAGCTGTTGTTGTTTACATGCAAGGTAGAAGTTTCAATAGTTTTGCATCTAACATGATAAAACTATCAGTTAATGAAACAAAAAGGAGTAGTTTGCTAGCCAGGGCCCACGCTCTTATTCCTTATATTTCTATTTGAAAATTTGATTTCGGGCCCGAAACGGTACCTGGGCTTTCGAGAAACGGGTCCCTGGCCATGGAACTTAACTCGTGTGGCAAAACAATTTAACTCTGGGCTCCAGAATTAGATTCAAGGACTTCGCTTCTTGACGACCTTGGGCATCAGGAGATGACTCTTGTGGTGCGACTGTATACAAAAGAATCCTTTACACAGGAGTCGGGACCTTCACATAACTCTCATTCGTTTGCATTACTTAACTAAAATAAAATTGGATTTTTTTGTAGAGTAAAAGGGTCGAGGCATAGCTTTTGATCTTGGACTTGACCAGGACTAGCAATGCCTGTACATAAATCATACTCGTATATGAACATGGCTTGGTAAGCAATTAAACTGATAATAATAAATGTCATTGTCTAGGTTGTTCCAGTCTTTTTGTCCAGATCGAGGGGGGGAAGTCGACTACACGTACTTTAACTTGTGGGGCTCCTCAAGCGTCGGTCTTGGGCCCACTGCTTTATGTAATATACACCACGCCTATTGCTGACATCATTAACTCTCATAATCTACAGTACCACTTCTATGCTGACGACACACAATTATACGTCACCTTTAAGACCGAATATGATGTTGATGCTGGCCTGTCCAGGTCAAGAGTTGAACACTGTGTTGTAGATATCGACAGATGGATGACTAATAATGAGCTAAAGCTCAACGAGAATAAAGCAGAGCCACTGGTTATAAGCTCCAAGTATCGATCACGGACAATGGTCACTTCTATTCAAATAAGAGTTGAAGTATTAAAAAGCAGCCCTTTGTAAGAAATTTGGGAGTGATACTTGACCCAGGATATAACAATGGATAAACATATTAGTATGATGTGTAAAACCTCCCAACACCATCTTCGAAACATAGGGAACATTAGAGAATTCTTAGATCAAGGTTCTGCTGAAACCTTAGTTTACTCCTTTAATACTTCTAAGATTGACTATTGTAATGCTCTTTTGTTTGGACTACCTAAATATCAGATCAATAGGCTGCATTTAGTATTGAACAATGCTGCGCGTGTGGTCACTCTCGCTCGCAAATACGACCATATAACTTCTGTAATGAAGTCGCTGCATTGGTTACCGGTATCTCATCGTATTACTTTTAAGATTTCTCTATTAATTTATAAAGCAACTGAACGGCTTGGCGCCTATTCATCTATCCGACCTATGGGCCCCGCGCTGTTATAAGCGCTCACTTAGATCTTGTTCTCAGGAGCTTTTAAGTGTTCCGAGATCTAGAACTGTGACTCACGGAGATAGGGCATTTTCCGTCATTTTTGTCACCCCACAGTGTGTCTCCATGGTCAAACAGTGGGATGATTAAGCAATTGTATAGTGTTAGATTAGCATGTAAAGGTAAAAATGTCGTATTCTCTTTATCATTCCAATCCTTTCATTGATCTTTGTACTGACAGTATCAATGTGCACAGACCAAGCCAAGTTTGGTTTATAACTTCTCCCACGTACTTAAACGAGTCAAACCTTTCTATAGCAGTGAAAGTTACTTTTAGAGAAACGTCATTAACCAGTTTAAGCTTCGGTGAGTTACCAAGAATTCCGAAATTGCATTTAGAATTATTTAGTGTCAACAGATTACTCGAAAACCAATTGGAAACTGTAGCCAAATCAGAATTTAACTTGCTTTCAAGGTCAAACAGATCAGTCGATAAGTAATAAATCACATTGTCATCAGCGTAAAGAACAATTTCACTGGCAAGCTGACATGAAGGTAAATCATTCACATAGATAAGAAAAAGTAGCGGTCCTAATATGCTTCGTTGTGGGACCCCAACAGTTAATGGTGCAGCGACAGAGAGTGTATCTCCGACAGACGTCCTTTGTTTTCTGTTCGTGAGGTATGTCTGGAACCAATTAACAGTGTCTTCTGAGAGTCCGACCGATTTAAGCTTATAAAGTAAAAGGTTGTGGTCAACTGTGTCGAACGCTTTCGAGAGATAAAGGAAAACAGCCCCTGTAAGACGACCAGAGTCCACGTTCAGAAGTACGTTATCAATAAAGTGTGTCAAGGCTGTATTTAGATAGCTTGGGTCGAAAACCAAAGTGCTTGGAGGTAATGATCTTGTTGTCATTTTGAAAATGGTAGAGTTGGTTATGTACCGCCTTCTTCAGAAACTTGCTCAGCGTAGGTAACACTGTTATTGGCCTGTAATTGTTTGGGTCACAGTGATCGCCTTTTTTTAATACGAAGGCGGATACCTTTCCAAACTTCCATATTAAGGAACGGAAAGTACAAGTGACCAATGATCGATTAAACAATTTTGTGAGACTTTTACTAATTACACTAGCCGAGTCTTTCAGAAGACGGGCACTGATATTGTCTAAGCCAATTTCTCTATTGGTTCTAAGTTATTTCAGGTCACCGGGTACAAGCTCTTCGATAACTGTCAAGGCTTCTGCTTGAAGAGGTAACATATACATGGAGATGAAAAAAACAATGTTCTATATTTATGTGATTGCATTGCATGTACAAAACTAGATTACATCGCTCCAATTGTACTACAAAAATACTACCTCTCAATACATTACCATGAAAATTTAACATCTTAAAAGCAAAGCTTAGCTTATTGTACAAATTCATTGTCTTACTCTTCTTAAAAGCTGAGAAGCAGTACTACTGCCTAACTTTATACTAGCCAATTGCACTTTTGCAAAGGAAATTAGGACTAAGCTGTTGAGTGTTACTTTGCACTGGTTTTTGACATGTTGGTACATCTTTAATAATAATAATAATAATAATAATAATATTTAATATTTATATTGCGCATTTTCTATAAAAATAATTAAATGAGCATTACAAACATTACAATAAATACAAAAGTAAGAACCTATTTACAGTCACTTTGGAATCAAAGACGAAAACTTCACTATTTACAATTGGTTATAAGAAAAGTAATTTGCAGAAGAACTATACAAAAATCTAAATATAAACTAATTGTACTAACAAAACGCCTTGCTGAATAAAAATGTCTTAAGTTTCTGTTTAAAATCACTTTTGGTGCAAGCAGATCTAATGCTTTCGGGAAGACTGTTCCAAAGCGGGTTCAAATTGTCTAAAAAAGCTGACGGAAGAATTGTAAAAACCTTTGCTATTGTTTATTTATGGGCCTCATTTTGCAACTTTGCTGCCATTAACTTTCAAAAAAAGTCTTAAATTCATTTCAAAAATTTTAATATACATGCTGAATACACTAACTCTAATTCGTATACCGCTTTTTCCTTCCTTATCATTTAGCCTGTATCGAAAACCTTCTCGACCCTACAAGCGTCTACCCTCACCCTTGCATAACTTGCTTGGTATCTTGTCAAGAAGGTATTGTGCCCGCGTTTTGTAACCTTTCTTTGGTGCGTCATACCCTGCGCTTCAGAGATGCCTAGCAACGATGCGACGACCCTCTGCTAGTCTCCTTCTTCTTCGTGTTCGGGTGAATGATGCCTGCTTCTGATATGGGAAATCCTGACATTGCCAACATGGCAAAAATTTGATGTAACTTGTTACGAATTGCCTGGGGTCTGCACCAATTTAATTCCCTTGTTTAAACTCTTCTCTTGTCCATACTCCCTCCCTTTTTTCTTTTCAATTGTTTAGCTTTCTGTCGTTTCGGGAATTGTTCCTCTGTCTTTTGACTCCTTTCCATCGAGGAAGTCTGGTGATATAGTTGCCAGGTCTTCTACACTGGGCGGTATATTACGATATTGAATGTCATCAAAGTTCATCGCGGCTTCAGGTTCAATCTTCAGAACTAATCTTCTCAGTAAAATGTTCTGCGTCTCGACGACATTCACCAAAGTTTTGATGCGTTTTTTAGTTTTATCGAGCTGCTTTCTAACTTCACTGTACTCAGATCCATTAGAATCCTCCTCGTCGGTCGGAAGATCAAAGTCCAGCTTTGTAGACCTTCTGATTCCAATACGAGCCAAAAATCTGCGAGAAAAACAAAGCGAAAAGGAAAAAAGAAAGACAAGGAATAATAAAGAAAAATTACACTCACAACAGCATGCTACGCATTTATCTGTAACCTTGCTGGAAACATTATAACCTACAATCCTGGACAAAGTCTTGGGACAATTTTTATTTGCATTTGTTTCAAGGGCTTTTTTCAATTCAAACATGCCCAACCCCTCTCCCCATCCAACAACCTTACACGCTTGTATCCAGAAGTTTCTCGGCGAGTTTCAACATTGTATAGGCTGGGAGAGAGAGGACCGCCAGCAATTTTGGAAAAAGACGCTCTGTTTTATGAGGGCACCTAGAAATTACAGAAACTATGAAAACTGAATTACTGTCCTAACGTCGTTTATCCGGGATTGTAGGTTGATGTCCATAAGAGTAATAAACGACTTTACGCGATGGCGTTACATTAATTCCCTGCTTCTACCAGCAACCATTTGGCTTTGGAAATCCCAGCTAGGTTGAAATGAAAATACCCTAATTTGCACAGGAAAAAAAGCCCTGAAGAATTCTGGTAGTAGAGGTATATTTACATAATCGTGTAAATGGCCTATTGCACAGCACTTTACCTTGTCCATCTGCTTTGTCGATTGGGCATAGAAACTAGCGTGGGATGATAAACTCTTCTTGTGATAAATCTTGGGTAGCTTTCCTCTATCTCAGCTACAAATTCCACTTGCATAGCTAAACGCTTTAGAGTTGCGTTATTTTGTATGGTATCAATATCCCCCACCGCCAAACCAACCTAAGCCGGAAAAATAACTCTTGTTTTAATATGCAGCTCTAAGTAGTTAAGGAAGGTGCGCCCGCATTGAATTAAACACTAACCATTCTTTGTAAAGATTACGGGGAAAAGGAAATTGTACATAAAATCTACTGAGGATTAATGGTATCCAACACAAACCATGCTTAAAATTTGGCTTAATCTTGGGTTAAACTTAACCATCATTCGAGGAACCGGGCCCAGGGGAAAGAAACTAAAAAATAACTGGCCGTCAACACCCAACACATCGTCATTATCGGGTGAGCGAAACTGATCAGTCCAGAATCAACTAGTAAGTGATCATTTAAAGGAACTTATTGTCACAAGGATATTGTTGATATTTCCTAGCGATATTACTTAGTGCCTTTAAACATACACAAAGTGCTCCTGCACTGAAAATTAAAAAGATCGGTTTTACCCATAAAGTGCTAATTCAGCCCTGCATGGCAAAGTCTCATTCAGCCCCTTCTGGAGCCATTTGTCAGCCAAAACAGCCCCATCAAAAGGCTATTCCAGCCCACGCTGAGGCTCATTTCAGCCCTTGCGTCCAAATCAACCCAAGGTAATTGGACTGTATTGGTCCTGATTAAGGGAGCCAAATTAGACTCAAAAATAGTACGGTACCTTATTTTACATACCGAAACGCCCACATTTTAGGACGGATTCCATCAGGAAATTGAGTAATTTCAGTTTTCAGTGGACAAAATCCTTGCACCACAATAATTTAAACAATAGCGCATCCTTTTTTGCGTTTTTCAAAAGCTATAGATATAATTAGTTATCTGTAATAACACCAAAGACTATTTCTCATGGGAGCCCGAGAAAATAAATGTCAAATTTCAGAAAAATTGTGAAAACACAGGTAAAATTTTGAAAATGTCATGTGTAAGATGTCATTTGGTGAAATTTAACATTTATCTTCTCGGGCTCACATAAGAAATTTTCTTTGGTGTTATTACAGGTAATACATCTACACCCCTTGAAAAATGTAAAAAAGAATGCAGTATTGCTTAAATTTTTCTGATACAAGGTTTTTGTCCGCTAAAAATTAAAATTACTCAATTTTCTAATGGATTTCGTCTTAAGAGCTAAAACAGATGTTTCTGATTTACAGTGTGTAGAGTTATGACGAAGATATCTATTTGAAAAATTTCATGAAGGAGCACGAACCATAATAACTTTGGTGGTTTGTGCAGACATAGCATTGACACCTGAACACGTTGGCTCAACTTTTTCAAGTTTCAATCCATCCGTTTAAACAGACGACAAGAAACAGTTTCAATGGCTTAAATATAGTCATGAATGAATAACAAAACTGGACCATCATCTTAGAAATTCAACTGACGCGAAAAAGTTTTAGCTTTTGAAAGCCGCGTAGCTCCTTCAATAAGATAGGTTTGCCTAAGACATACTTGGATATACCTACCAGCAAATTCATTAGTATAATTGCCATGAGTAGCATGAAGATACTCAGGGACACAAAGGCAGCTTGTGGAAACGGATTGAGTGGCCTTCGAGTTGACGTACTGTTCTTGCCAATCGTGTCAATGAAAGTGTCATCAAATTCAAATTCGCCAACCATCATCACCACGACCTTGATGAAAGCTCTACCAGGCTCATTAAAAGCATCCTGTTAAAGATAATCGAATGATTTTGGATTTACAGGAATGTTTTATCATATGTACATGATTAATGCACATTTAACGATAATTAAATTAGGCTGAGCTTGATATGAAGATTTATACAGATCGAGAGGGGGTGTTATCCACCGGCGAGGCCAATGGCCCAGGTGGATAACGGCCTCCGATATATGCATGGTCTTTTTTAATATCATCAGAAAAATAACAAAGTACCGAGAACGAACATAATTACTTGTGTCTTAAATAAAAAAAATACTTGAAAAGAAAAAACAAAAACAAAAACAAACCAAAAAAATAACTGCGTACAGTCTTTTAACACTATACACTTCGTCTGGCATGATTCACCATGGTACATTATTCGGCTATGCCTCACCTGCTCTTTAAATAGAATAAAGAAGACAATGCTGAAGCCAATAATAAAGATGACGAACACCAACAAAACCTTGAGCACCGTTTTGGTCACCTCTACGAACATGGTAACATAAACACCAAACAGACGAAATCGGCGGAGGAAGAGCACCAAGTTTGCATAACAGAAGAATATCGATACCAGGCCCACTATCCAAAGGAGATAGGGGTCTGTCATTTCCTGAAATAAATCATTTATGACGTGATCCGGCATAACGTACGGCATCATGAATGCACACGAAGTGCCATACAACACCCACTCCAACAAGTTGCTGATTTCAGTGAAGTACCTCAGACGTTGGATCACTATTTGTAGTATCTCCTTCAGCAGATGGATAATAGCGAAGATAAATACGACAAAGGAAAATCCCGTGCTGAAGTTTGATTGAGTATTGTAAAATTCGGCGACTGGGATACATCGTAATTCTTCCCGCTCTCGCCAGGTTTCATTTTCGTCATAATAACCGTACGTTTCTACGAAACATTCCTGTCCCTTAACTTCAAAAGTTTTAGTAAAGTTGGCCTTTTGCCTCTCAGTTATTACAAAAGCTGAGTAAAGTCCCACAAAGATCAAATACGTCAAAAAGTTAAAGTAGTAAATGAAGCGTCCAAACGTGGACCATTTTTGGTTCAATAAAACTTGGGTAAGTGGATGCATAAGAAGCTTCATCCTTTGGTATTTCACCATGGTACTGGGACCGAAGAAACGCCTTCCTTGAACAAAAGCTGGATCATCTGGGCCCGGGTCTAACAGATGGAAGTCATATGTAACTGAGAACTTTGGGTCATTCAGGCTTTTCATCTCCGAGCGCTTTATACAGCGATCCATTAGTAGCTCTGCACTTTCCGGAAAGTGTTGTATGAGTAGCTTCATAGGTGTGTGCCCATTGATGTCTTTGTACTCCATCACTTCAGGCCATCTGCAGAGTAAGAAAATGTTACTTTTGTCGCGAAAAGGTTATAGTTATTTATCTTGGTGGAATACAATAATCAATGTTTTTTTGTCTCACGTATAGCAGTTGAATCGTCGCGAATTTTATCCCAAGTGGCCTCATTGCGATACAAGCGATAGTACCTTTTTGTCAGTCAGTCAAGAAATTTATTTTTCATGTTGTATTCAAGAAGCATGCCATGCATCATGCAAAAATGCTACAAAGTAATCAGTGTCTTCAAGAAAGCAGAGTCAAACCCTGCAACTGGAGTCAAATATAAGGCGGCTTAAATCTTTGGCCATGACATTCGCATGTACCCAGTTTCTTCCAACTTAATTTTGCTCCCGAAACGTTTCTAATGTTTTTAAAAAGAGGATGAGATTTTTCACAGTTCCAATTATGACTAACATTCCTAAATGTTCTGGCGAGGGTAAAGTGTTACCTCGAATGCTTGACCAGAGCCATGGCCACTTCTCCGTTGCCTGCCCGGACTGCAACCTCCAAACAGGTCAGTCTATGGTTGTTACAGATGGTCAAACTTGCTCCATTGTCTAACAGCAAGTTAACGATGTTTACATGACCTTGTCCACAAGCAATGTGCAAGGCACTGTCTCCCTCCATGTTAACATCATCCAGCGATGTCTGCTTTTCCAGCAATTCTTGACAGCACTTTGCCCAGCCCAGTTTGGCTGTCCACATAAGCGGAGTCCACTTATCATTGTCTGTGCTACTGATGTTTGCTCCTAGCTTCAGAAGAGTGTAACAAACTTTTCTGCAAGTTCAAAAGGAAAAATGTCAATACTCCAATACTCTAACGTGTCTACCAACAATTTTAACTGATGAAGGGTGGAACGTAACTTAGTTACCTGACAAAAACACTGGTAAATTACAGCCCCTTCTTGGCAGCAAGCAGAAGCGCCAAAATATTCTGTACAAAGTTGTGTAGAAGATTACAAAAACAAATTGAAACAGATTTAATTAGAATGGCTAACCTGTGTCCATTAATGGCAGCATTATGAAGAGGAGTTCTGCCTTTATCATCTCGTTCATTTAAACCAGAGGCAACTCGTCGCGCCAAAGCTTCCACATGCGCGAACATTCCATGCTGTGCAGCAAGATGTAGTGGAGTTTGTTGCATTTCATCGTGGAATGTGAATCTTGCCTGCCTTTCCAAGAGGGAATCCATTATCTAGTTAGATGAAAACACAAACATATCATTCACTGCTAATGATTCAAGAAAAAAATCGCATTTTTCTCGGGCGAAACCAAGAAATATAACCCAAAATGTCTGATATCAAACTTTTGCTAACACCATTTGGCTGAAGATATGCCTCGGCTTCCCTTTTTCACCGATACGGTCTAGTCTGGAGGAACAAGATTAATATTTCCACCTAATGACACAATTAAGCTAGATTCCATGCAATCGGTCTTCAAAAATTGTAGCGATCAATGCAATTGTTTGCACATCTATCACTGAGCTGAAATAAATGAATGGTAGATTTTATTCGTTAATGAATTATGTAAACAACAGTAATTTCTCTCTCAGACAACACTGGAATCAATACGGAGTGTCCATCATGCAGATTATCTGATATGGGTCATAGGTGGTCAAAGAAAAGGCCGGACTGGAAAAGGATGGGGTCCAAATTTAGGTTCCCGATTAAGAAGGGGATCGGTCAAAATAGAGGTGTGACACATGAGAGTATACATGGAACCCTTAAGCACGGTACCTACCCTAACATCTTTTACCATAGCAGCGTAATGTAGTGGGATCATTTCGTTTACATCTGGACTATACAGGTTGAACCGAATGGATTTTTCCTCCAACAGCATGTGCAGCGTCTCGAGATGTTCATTCTCAACAGCCATATGAATACAGTTCTTCATAAAAATATCGCTGGTTTTAAAGTCTGCCCCTCTCTGCAGAAGAAGCTGAGCGCATTCTGTCTGGCCAGCAGCTACAGCGTCTAGAAAGGGAGTGCTGTTTTGTGCATCGCGAGTGTCGATTGGTACGTGATGATCAAGCAGAAAAGATATGATGTCAACACGATTGAATACGGCTGCCCTGTGAGAACAATTTGTAGAAGTCGTTACTTGTCGGCTGGATTTCACACAGTATCAATTGAGTAATTACCTCGCGCGGACTATCGCAGATTTTAGTGTTTTATTGCGCGCGACCAGGGGAGCCGACAATCCTTATCTCCAGGTTGCTATTTCATTCGTGTGAAAGGCACGTATATAGTCAGCATTCGTCTGGACTTCCACTAAGAATGAATGGAATGCATAGAACGCAATCCGATCAAACGTTTTGTTGGAACTTCTAACTTTCGTGATCTGATCTCGCGCATTTTGACTATCTATCACGTGAAACTTAACTTGTACAAAGAAAAGAGTTGTAACCTGTAAATGCAGCCGTCTCTAGCGTATTTTCAGGCTAACAGCGTTTAGTCCGGTCAAATTGTGGTTTAGTATCAAACTAATTGCAACAGAATTTTTTTCAACGCCATTTAATTGTTGAATGGCTTTTTAACAACATACTAAAAATCCGCCAAAATCGGTTCGGTGAAACATGAGAAAAATTGGCAATAAAGATTTTCAACTCTCACCACAGGAAGCCCAATTTCAGGAAGATCACAAATTCAGAAAAACATCTGATAATTGTGTTTTATTTTTTCAGGGATTTTTGATACGACATCGCTAGTGTATTTTGGGTAGTTTTGGCAGACTTAAAGTGTGAGAAACACCATGGTAAGTGTTTCGTCTTCACGGCTCTGCACAGGCTACCCAGCCACTTGTCTGTCTTCATATTCTTTTTTTTTTTCGTTTTATTTTTCTATGACGGTATTTAAAAGGGAAATTATTAGTCAGTCTATGTTAACATGGTTAAAAACAATAATTCTTTTGCGCAATATCAGAAATGCAGTAAGTATTTCACTTAGCAGTTTTACAGGCTGGTAATTTTTTATATGTGCAGCATGGATTCAAATTTAGTAGCTGACTGATGGTGAGCAGTTTGATTTGATGTTTAGCTCACCTTCGGTCAACTACTAAATTTGCATCCATGCCGCAGGATAACGTGCGACCAAATGTTTGCAACGGACGATAGCTTAGTATCAGTACAAACTGTTTCACACCTATTCCGTTTTCTGTACGTAATCGAGTTTTGGAAGTTGGTATGTTCAAACCTTGGACACAATATTTGTGATCGAAAACAGGGATTCTTTTTTTTTCTAGCGACATGCGCAACTTCCTTTAGGATTTTGACTCCGTGCTTTACAATGTGAGTGAATAAATATTCTGCTAAGGACTCCGTCTATTTGTTTTTTGCTAGATCTTAACCCTCTGCGCTTTTCATTACACCTGGCCAAATCTGTTGTAAGGGAAATCCAAAAAACCAAGCGCGGTGTGATTGTTCCAGTTTTATCTTCTTGTTGTAGCGAGTCTCAGATTTAGTTTAGTGTATCTGTATGTTTAGTTTGCATTTTCTGCGGCAGCCCTTCATTTCTTGGTAAGATGAATAGGTAGAGTAATAGCTCTGTTGTCTCGAGGCGTTTATATTCCCTCCTTGCATTTCTCTTGTGAGAACAACCCTGAACCTTGACCAGTTTTTTTTCGTCCATTGGCAAATGAAGTCTGAAGACCTCTTTTTCTATAACGATCGTGGGATCCTATACGTCTGAAAATAATTGTAGCGGTCAATGAAGGAGCGAAAGTACTGGACATATGCACGACATTAATAGGCTTGCCTGACTTAGCTTCTGATGGCTCACCTCTTTTTGCGGAGCCTATATTTCTCTTCGGATGAGCGTTGTGTAACACTTCAACTTACTACATGTTAACCTTTTCACTGAGTTGCGTAAATTATGCTCTGCGTGGGGAATTTCCATTGCTCCATAGACTCTTACAATATATTTTTACATACACATTGGTTTGGCTACCCAGAGTTAATTTTTCTATTGAAAACCTGCCTCCCTATTTTACTATTTCGTTTTCTTGAAACAAACGTTTGCTGGAACCAAAGTTCTTATGCGATGAATGTTCGGTTAACCTTTTGCGAAGGTAACAATACTTTTCCTTAAACCCCATTCCCCATTCCCCTCCTATCACATTCATAGGCATTGGAGCTTATCCGCTCAGAAACTCTGCAATGTTGTGCATCGTAAAGAATTAGTAAAACTATCCTCCCCTCCTCTCCGATTCACTTTTAACAAGAGGAAAACAAAAAACTTGAAAAAAATGAAACTTATATTTGAGGATGTCAGTACGTTAACGAAGATTAATGTATAGGTAGCCGTAAAAGCCAAAGCATTACCTTGCTGGATATTTGAAAACGTACCGAACGAAAATTGCAGTCTTTTGACAAGAAAAAGACCAAAAGCAAAGTGAGCCCGAAAATCCCCCTAGAAAAGAACAAGGAAAGAAACAATGGAAAGAGTGAGAAGAAAGAGAAAAAAAAAGCAACGTCTGCACTATTAGCTGTTATGTTGACTTCTTTGGAGATAGTTTTTGACTAAGAGAAGACTGTTTGATGGGAGAGCTCTGTTTTGGCTGTAACCTTCTTAAAAATCGAACTAGATATATATTTTTCTTACTCTTGCGGCTAACAGAAATCTGATTAAAACAAGGAAATGAAAATTAATAAAAGGCAATGATTAAGTAACGGCCTTCATCTTTCAGATTTAAAGCTTTAAGAGTAAATTTGTTGTAGTTTTACAGCCAACAGTTCACTCTCTTATTCTGTAAGCCTTCTGTTATTTGGGGGTTCCTTGACTGGAGCATGGGTGTCCTGTGCAAAAGCCAACCGTGATTAACATTTATCCTTTTTGAAAAAATAAACACTTCGTCTTATCACCGAAAACTAGCTGGCAGTTATTCTTTCTTCTCTCACTTTTCCATAAAAGTAACAAACACATTTTGTGCTTTTTTTTTGTTTTAACGTATAATTTCAAATAACGTGGGTTGCCTGTGTTTAAAGTTCTAAATGTTTAACGCTTAATTTTGACATGTTCCACCGATCGGATTTTGGCGGATTTTAAGTATGTTGCTAGACAGGCCACCCTTACTTAAATAGCGTTGAAAACAATTCTGTTGCAATTAGTTTGATGTTGAGCCTCGAAAATGCGTAGATTGACTGGATTAGTTAGAGCAAGAACGGTTTGACATTTCATCATCCTCGCCCGCACTCTCTCACCTTTGGTTATTACTAGGTTGTCACTGTGATACTCACTTAAAATTACAAGGTTGTAACATCTTCACCGTCGTGTACACGACATCTCCTAAAAGTTGTCTCATCTAAAACGTGCTTGTGTGGACAGGGCTTACCTTGCTTAGTGGAATAAGAAACGCCCACGATTACAACAGAATGCGAATTTCAAAGCTCAATAACACCAAAACTGTTACCTGTGAAGAACGGTTTTGGAGTCTGCATTCTTGGCATTCACATTTGCTCCATTTTTGACCAAGAACTCCACCATCTTTAGATTTCCTTTCACTGTTGCTTCGTAGAGCGGGGTTTCATTGTTTGTCCTAAGCGCATTGATATCAGCACCGTTCTGAAGGCACACCTCGGCTGTTTGAAGATCGTTTGTTCCAGCAGCAAGGTGCAGAACAGTGTTGTTATGTGTATCTCGGTCCTCTACGAGTCCCTTTATGCTCTCGCTACCCTCGGCGGCTAAGAGAACAGAACAAATAATTAAAATGAAACATGTTCATCGTAGTTTCATGTATGATAGGGTTCTTTTATCGTTTGTCTCACGAAAGCCACTTTGTCATTGATCGCGCGATGCCTGACGTAAACAGCAGCAGCAAATGTGCTAAAGAACATCACGCAGAAGGCGGTAGAAACATCGCGATCAATAAAGTTACTTTCGTGAGACAAACGACAGACGATAACCAATCAATATCTTTTAAAAATATATATCACAGCGTCTAGTGCGAATTTATGTGGTTTGTATAACTAAGAAAATTCATATGTGTGTAGTCGTTCGACCTTCAGCATTTTTTTATACAGTCCCTGATTGTGTAGACATCCCAAATCTCAAAATCTTAGTTTTATGTGCGAATCAGCATTGGCTGACAGCTATTTTTCTTGTTTTATTTCCCTCTCTGGTATTATTTAAGTTGCATCCCATATTTTTTTCCCGCATTAAACAGGTCACGTGACTGGGAGCTGCAAAGGGTCTATTTAATAAACGATTTCCGCTATGCAACGCTGGAAGAAAATGGGCAACATCCTGAAAAGTTCTCACCAATGTGCTCTCAAATTTTGGCATCATACCCCAGATGTTAAGAACTAACTTCGTGCACGTAGATTTTTTACGCTTGCCTAGAATACCTACCCGTCCGCAAAATCAACGCGGCGACTTCGGCGTTCCCGTGATACACAGCGGTATGAAGTGGGGTCATGAGTTCGGTGGACTTCGCTCTTATATCTGCTCCTCTCCCAAGAAGCATCTTTGAAATTGCTATGTTTCCACTGACACAGGCCAGATGAAGTGCAGTCATGTGGGCGAAGTCTTTCTCGTTGATATCAACCTTAGCATGATCGAGAAGCAGTTCCGCTACTTTGTGATTCCCTCGACGAGCCGCAAAATGAAGTGCTGTGCTCCTATTGGTTGATGCTATCGCAGGGTTGGCACCTCTTTGGATTAGTAACTTCACAGTTGCGACGCAGTTAAATCTAAAAGGACCAAATTGGGCAAGATAAAGAAAAAGGTCGTTGTCAAAAACTAAGTGGTACTGTCAGCGTGTTCAACTCCCCATGACCTGAAAAGCTAGCCAGCCGACATCTCGCGACGCCACCACTGGTTTCCCCGCGAAATGACGTCCGAGGAACGAGCAAAGAATTTCCATACTAATGACACGCCGCTAACCATATCTGTCCATACCTGGGTAGTACTTCTAATTGGTTGAATTTTTGCTTCATCCAATCAGAAGCATTTCCCAAATCTGAGTAGTGACAACATTTACTTTTTTGGCGTTATACTAATTTTTCTAAATTAATGCGGACCATACATGTCTCCACGACTCTGAATACATTTCGGTGTGAATATTGTCAATGTTTTAGATTCAAAAGATGCAATAAAAAAGCAGTGAATCGAATGCCGTAACGCGGATTTTTAGCCGGTTGGAGTTCATCAATCTTAATGAAAGTTTCAGAAGTTGTTACATACGTGAAGATTAAGTGATGAGGTTTAAAAAGAATTCTGTCAAGGGGTTCTAGGGATATACAGAAAAGAGAATAGAATAAAGTTGAACTTTGACAGGTGGTGAGAAAACAATTCAGTTTTCAAAATCACAAGGAAGAAAATACACCAAAATCTCCGAACAGCAAAATATGATATTAAGCAACATTCTGACGCTACTTATAAAGATTAATTTGAGTTATTTAGAACTTTTTATTACAAAAATTATCACGCCTATTGAAAATATAAGGTTTGAAATAAATCTACGCTTTATTTGAATTCGAATATTTAGAATTTTTTACTTTTCACGGAGGTTATTTGCTATAAACCAGACGTTAATTTTCTGGTGTCGGATTGTCAGTAGCAGGTCTAGATCGCACAAAATTCGGATTTTACCGATTTCAATTTTTTTGTCTATTGTTGCCTGAGTGATATCTACTGACTTAAAGCTAAATTTTGACAAACTTCAATGCAAAGTCAGTCAGCCTGGTTGAAAATTTCATGGCGCCGATAGGACAAGGATAAAATCACTTGGCGATTAAAATCTGATATCTGTATGGTGTTCGAAAAAGCTGTGTCGAAACACTTTTAAAAGAATAATAGAAGAGTATTTTCAGCTTGAAATCGTCAAAACAATACGAATATTCAGCCTGGGCCGGAAAAACAACATTCCGAAATGGTCCGTTCCATTTAATTTCTAATTGAAACAGTCAGCTCCGGAATTTTGGACTGAATGGGAAGTGTCTGTTAACTAGATTGCAGTAATTAACAAAAGGTTTTGTTTTTAAGCCCGGGGCTAAACAATTTGAGACAAAACATAAACCGACTGAACCCACTGGCAGAGAATTCGCGCCGAATTACAAGCAATTGCAAAATGTTCACCATAACACACTCCGCCCCTTAAGGCGCATAAGGCCATCAGTAAAATGCCGAGGGAATCTAAAATACCATCACTCTGTCGCTCTATCGCTGCTCATATAACGGTCGCACACATCAAAGTGAACTGTGTCTCATGTTTACACGCTCATTGTTTATTGATCTCTGCTGTATTCGTTAGGCATGACCGTAATAACTTTTCGACCCTACCTATAAATGTTCAGGGGCATAAATAAGGCAATTTTTCTTGAAAAATAGCCACAATCAGGTTTCATCCACTATATCAATTACAGAAAAAGAAATGTCGCTGAACAAAATTTCAGCATTTTTTTTTATAGTAACTGCCTAACACATGGCGGGCTCGACCACAGAGAATAATTTCAGGCGATTAATGCAACCTAAGACAGTCAATATAATCCAACTTGGACCTTGTACATACATCTATAGTCTGGATTTTGATCCTCGTAAAAACTAAGCTCTCCAGACTAACCTTGCTGCGATATGAAGTGGAGTTAGACCCTCTTCCCTTGTTCTGACGTCGATTCGTGCACCGTGGTCTATCAGAACTCCAGCAACACCAGTCCGGTTATATCTCGCCGCCTGATGAAGCAGAGCTAGCCCAGAATGGTCTAACCTGTCGATATCCTTTACGTTGTCTTTTTCCAGAAGTCGTTCATTCACTAAATCCACTACTCCATCACGTACAGCTTCGAACAAACGCGTGGCGCGGCGAATGACAGGCCTTCCAAGCTCACTCATTTCATAAGTTAATCTTTCTCTACTCACTGAATTTTTCACTTGACCTTCGTCGAGGTTTGCGTTCCTATCCAGTTCGGGATCCATCGGAGATAAGGAATAATTTCCCCGATGTTTTGCCCCTGTCCTCAGCTCTGACATGAGTGATTCTTGTTCAGCTGTCCTTGCACGTTTCGTAGCCAGGGTGGGTAGTACGATTCGTTAAAACTAAAGCGATAGCGAATGACTCAAAGCGGCTTACCTCATTGACATTCCGCCTTCATTTACACCGTGCATTGTTATCGTGATTTGCATTAAAAAAAAAGCTTTTGAATAAGGGTCCCGCAGCGCAAAAACTTTGTCAAGCCTATACGGTGGACTTGTCTCGCGGTCACAGATTAGGTCTCAGTAACTAACGGGCACCCAACGACAATTTTCGGGAAAATATCTGTTCGGAAGACGATTTGAGATCTAGAATTTTCGGAGCATTTGTTGTAAAATTTCTTGCTTGCCTGCCTCTCCTAGGATTTTCGAACATCTACAAAATGGTATAATTACCCATTTTTAACGGATTTTGACCCTAAAAAAGGCCACCTAGAATTTTCGGGAGCCTTTTACTGGCTGAAATTTTCGAGTGGGAAAATTTTTATCCCTATAATTTTCGGATCACTAGACTTTCAGCTAGGAAATCCGAACAGATGAAAAGTTTGTAGGGGATAAAAATATGCCTATATCTACCGTTTGAAAACTAAAGTACGTTCAACAATGCTATGTTAAGTGGTTTTGAACTATATCCTCGTTGGGTGCCCCTGGTAACTGGGAAATTGAAATACTTTTCAGGCAACGTCGTGCAATCATGATAAAGTACGTATGCCTAAAATACAACTGTTGGGGGTTTAAAATGCCTTCAAAACTTAAATTGGGGAATCAAAATACAAAAGAGGACTTATTGATAAAAAGAAACAATGCAAGCAAAACTAAAAAAAAAGGCCCAAATGGAAATCGTTTTATAAATGATCACGAGAATATCATTTGACCTCAATCTTATTTTCATGTCAGACTAACCGACCCCGGCTTAGTTTTGAGCCAAAAACGAGAATCTTTTAATGCATGAGCATGGATAAACTTCTTTGCTGGAAGGCAGACATAAAACTCTTTTCAAAATAACACGTAATAGCCAAGGTCTTTGTCGTCATTTGCCGAATAACAGCGAGGTTTAATCACGTGGGAAATCTTTCCTTTAACGTGTTTACTTTATTTTGGCCTGTTTTTAAACGTAGTTGTTGTTGGTTTGCCTCAAATTAATAAGCTCGGCATTTAATTAGACGATGAATTTAATTGTCAAGTACGCACGAAAGCGTAACAACTAAGATTGAAATTAGACGTGAATTTTTCAATTATAATACTTGGAGGTCAAAATCACTTCTCTTAGGCCTTAATTCAAATAGTCAATTCAGAGAGTTCATAGTCACCATTACGGGAAATCTTTTGTCGCTCGTTTTGAATTCTATTTGATTTGTTTGATGTCGTTATCAAGTTGTTGTTCAAGTGCTGCTGTTGCTGTAGCGATCACGAGCATGGGAAATACAAATAAACATACAACTTTCAATGCAAATCAGTGATTCAATGATTATAACGGGAACGTGATTGAAAAAAATCGTATGCCCTTTTATGGGGCAATAGTAGCAGTTTATTTCAAAATCTGTCTAATTTTAAAAACCTCCGGTGCACGATCAAATGCATTGTTTTACTTATAAATAAATATTTCGCCCCCGTTAAATGGCATTTCGGTAGCTATACCGATTTGTAATTTTTTTGTGATCTTTAATCGAAACCAATCTAAACACTCAAACTAAAAAAAAAGCCTTAGGGAATTTTTTTTAAAACTTTGTATTGAAAATTGAACACTTTTGGGGCAGCTGTTTTGCACACCCCTTGAATTTTATCTTAAAAGGAAGGGGGGGAGGGGGGGGGGGGTGGGGGGCGATAACTGAGATTGAAGACCTAACTGTTCCGAAAACTAAAACTCGTCTAGATCTAGATAGCAAATTCTCCAACTTTTTGGAAAATAAGACATCAGTATCACGATTCAATCTTTGAATTGTTCAACAATCAATCCACACAAACTGTAGAACAGTCGTAGCAGTTACGCGGATCAGAAACACTGTGCTCAACAAATTAAATGCCACAGAATCCAACAGGATTCCAGTTTAGCTTGGTCACTTTCATTTTACTTTCGTCATTACTGGGGAAGTGCCGGTCAGCCATTGCCCATCCCTGGTAACGTACAGTCCCAGAAGTCTTTACGAAAGTTAACTCGGCCCAGCTTTCACATCAAGTGGCGAATACAATAAAGATGAGTTTGGTTGGCGTTAATTTGTGATTTTTTTTTCGAATTCATATAGCAAAGAAATTATTTGACAACATGTCACACTGTGAAATTTGCCAGCTCTTATAGAGTTCAATAAAATATTATTTGCGGTTTCAATAACTTAAATATTTTGCTTAGTCGAATGATGAGCCGAGGATAATTCTATCTGAAGCCTCACGAAATAGGAAGCAAAGTTTTTGGGAACAATTTAGATTTCCGGGAAACTGCCCACCCCCACCTACCCCTCCGCTAAGCTTACATTTTGCCCTAGATAAGAAGTAAGTGTTAATGTTAGCTTAAGGGAGGGGTAGGTGGGCAGTTTCCTGGAAACCTAAATTGATCCAGTTTTTTTGCTACTATATTACTATTTAAGTGAGGAAAATTGTTGTTGCGCTGCTGTTACGCAAGGTCTGGTATAAACGTTTTCCGATCTAAGGAAAAAGTTGTTTCTTGATTTTCTAATCGTTCATATTTCTTACGTCTTGAACGCGAGACCTTGAAATGAGCCATCATGGCTAAATGCAATAAGCGGGTTTATTTGAACAAAAATCTCTGACTAAGAGACAATTTGCACAGAATCGTAAAAGGAACGATTAACTCCTTGTTCATGAATTGTGTATATTCTACCATGGTGTAACGTGTTACGGAGAGGCTTTAGGAAAAGATATGACCTTTTATTTTCCTACTGGAATATAGAGTTTGCTGACGTTCTACCTTACTGTTTTAAAAAAGTATATCAAGAAAGGAGGACACGTACTGTTGTTTTTTCATCTATGACATTATTATTACAACATAAGCACTTCCTTTCTTCTGAATAATGAACTTCACAAACAAAGCGGAAAGTTGTTACCGTCTGAATAATCATTAAACTTCGACTGCCGCTGGCTAAATGTTGTAAAGTTGCCATGTAAGCAAAAGTGCGAAGGCTTTTGTTCCACTGCCCAACCTATGTTTTTTTTTTAAATTTACTGCGAGTTGAGCACCTCCTAAAATGTGTGCATTGCATTTTAATCGGCTTTCTGTGTGTGCTCGCTGTCGTGTCTACATGAGTCAGTAGTCAATAAAACTGTTTTTAATTATTCATGTCATCTTCTGATTAATTTACTTATAAATTTGAGGACGTTCTTGTCAAAATCAGCGAGTTATCGTGAACCAAGAGAAAAAGTTCGCGCCACCAAAAACAGAAGATAGCCAGGTCGTCGCTATTGCTCGTCTCTTCCGGTGGTTTTTAAGGGTTGTCAATCGGGGGGTAGCCTGTGACGAGTTTGCTTGTATTGTAACTCTTCTGGTATACATTGTAAAAGTAGTCTTCGATTAAGATCTATCTTTGTCAACAAGACACCACGTCCAACGCGTGGAATCTTCTGAAACACTAACTCTCTATCATGTCGATATACACAGTCAACTCTGCAAAAAGCAGAACTTTAGGATACAACGATTCGCCGTTGCTCGGCCGACAGAATCATGCCATTAGCACAAGTAAGATTAACCTAAATGACCCCGATAACATTGAACTTGAGCCGTTCAAGCTGGTATCCTTGTCGCCTCGTTCGCAACAAGCCCGTGATATTGTGCAAGATGGAACCGTGGGGGACTTAAAAGATTTTCTATCGGACAACAGCAATGTAAAATCGCTCAACAACTTGGACGAAGAAGGAGTATCTTTGCTTCACTTGTCGGTCCGACTGAATCGAGTCGAGGTCACGCGAACGTTGATCGATTACGGCGCAAATGTGAACATACGTTTGGGAAATGGAACGACTCCATTGCACGTCGCAGCCAGGTAAGCATCGTATTTCACCTGTATCTTAAAGCTGAGAACAAGTTGGAACTTTTTGTTGTTCTAAATTCCTACTAGTCATAAATCAAAACTTCGTCACACAACAGGAAACTATGAATATAACTACGGATAGTCAATACAAATATTCTAGTGACTTTTGTTAACATGGTACACGGAGACTAAATATTTTAGACGACATAAGTCACAATTAAGATGCGACGTCCAATAGGATAAGCAGTTAGAGTATATAATTAAGTGACAGAAAATTTAAGACATCGCTGAAAACTAATATTTTAATCGAGGAAATCATAGGCATGACGTAATATTTGAATAAAATTAGGTCGGCGTATTCTGAATACTACCGTATAACGGCGATCCTTTATTATATCTTTGCTAGCAATAAGTGTGAATTTTCCAAACTATATCATAACACTGAATTTTTTCTAGAACAAGTCTGATTATGTAGTATTCTACTTAAATTTATTTTTTAAATTGTAATCAATTACTGAACGAATAGAAATTAAATCACAATTTTAGTTTGATGATGGCCAAAAATGAAGACACAAAACTGTTAAGTAAATTGAATGGGCTGGTTAGCGCTCGTTTCAGGTCCCATTTAATAGTAACATGACGTTAACCCATCAATAGTGTGTTTAGTTTCATGACAAGAAAATCGATCAAAATGAATTGATTCATGCTGAGTAAAATCAATTAAGAACTCAGTACTAGGAAAATTGCGTTCCTGTTACCATAACAGGACAGGAGCCAAATAAGGGCTTATAGGGCTCATGGTTGGATGAGGAACAATTGCCACAACGGCCAAAAGGCAGTGAGCACGTCGCTTTAAATTGTCACACACGTCCCGAGCTCGCCTAGTTTGCCGAAAGCATGCAAATTCTTCTGGAATGGCAATCTAAAGGAACCTATCTTTAATCAGAAATACTAAGAACAAAATCGTCGTCGTGTGTGTTCATGCCTCCCGTACAGCGTTTCATTAGGATATCGTGTTCGTGCAGTGACGTATAATAGAAATTATTATTTGTTTATTCCGGCTTGCAGAATCGTTTTTTTTCAATAGCTAATTGATCGTCACCAAATAACGTTCTTTGTACATAGTGGACGAGAGCTCAGGCGGACTTTTCGGAGTCGTTCCTTTGTGTTCACGATGAAATTGAAGCAACGGGGAAATACAGTCATCTCGCGTCACCTGTTGCGGATATACTCGGGAAGCGAGATAATGTCCTTACAAGTACTTTCGAACAGTGCGCAGCAGAAAGATCGCCAAGCAAAAAGCCCAGTATAACATGACCACAAAAAAGATGCAATATTTTCTATATATATTTTGTATTTGAGTGTTGTAAACGTTGAAAGACACGGCCAGAGTCCGTCATAAGGAAAGAACTATAAAATTGCGATCTCGGGACCAAAAAAGTGTCCGCTAGTTCTAGTTCCACCGTAGCAAGGGTCCCCCCAAAAACGGGAGAATGTTTCAGTCAAACGTCTGTAAGTTTTGCTGTGGATTTGGCTGTCCAATCTGCTCAAGGAGTTGATCGATCGACTGTATAATGGATTTGTGACTGCCCCGAGGATAGCACGAAAAGTAGAGCGCTATGCCAAGATATGTTCTCTCAAAAGGTTTCCTATCATCTGAAATTCAATGTGCCTTTTGTTTCTGATGGGATAGCATTTGTGGATTTGAGGTAGAACGCTATGCCCACATTCCTCAAAGGAGGAAGGTAGCCTGGCCGAGTGCTTCCACCACATCCACCAAATTGAGAGCCTGTTCACAGGCTATACCGTTCAGTGAAACGTTAACCCTGGCGCGGCATCTACTCAAAGACGCTGACCAGGCCTACCAGGCCTGTGCTCGACTTCCTTAACATTTCTGTTAATCGTTGTGCTATAATATAGGTTCAATTGTGCTGCTGTTGCCGAAATTCTTGTCCACTCTGGCGCCAATCCATCTCTTGTTGACGGAAATGGTAACAATGCCTTACACCAGACTGCACGAAGGAGCAGCAAAGGTGTCATGGAGATTCTATTACGTGATTCAGATATTGACATTGATGCCAAGACTCAAGTTGGAATGACCCCTCTACACCTCGTGTGCATGAATGGGGATCTAGAAATGTGCCGTCTGTTGTTGCGCCATGGAGCAGAGATTACATCGAAAACAGCAGATTGTAGCACTCCGTTGCATATTGCTATTTTCAACAACTGCAACACAGAAGTGGCAGAACTGCTTATTAAAGAAGGTAGGCTTTACTCTAATGAATTAAGAAATCATTCGACTTGCGACAATCTGAGCTAGCGGTAATGAAAGGAAAGTTGAACCTGTTTATTATAGCATGTTGAAAAGACGCGTAGCGCTCATGTCTTCACTACAGAATTTTATCCATGATTCCAAATAGCTTCCCTCTCCGATAGGCTACCTTGAATTACCATTATGTTAGAGTTATGTTAAAATGGGAAAATAGATCAAAACGGTAAAAAGAAAATAATAATAAACAACCACAACACAAGGATAATATTTAGCACTGCCTTCGAGTGAAGGATTGCCGCGGAAACCGACAGTTGTTCTTGAACTTCGCGCCAGACCAACCGTTTCTTCCCACGTAATCTCTCAGGCCTGGAGAGGTTTACTAATTTGTTTTTTTTCTACAAATTATGCAAAAAAATTAGTCCGAGCATTTTGTTTTACCTTAATTGTAAATAAACACCACCACCTCACCTCAGCTACGTCAAATCGTCTCGCTACAACTCCAAACACAAAACTCTGCCAGGTTTTACATGCAATCATTAATAAATCCCTCTACGCATACGATATCTTCATGCCGCCCCTTGTCTTTTAATAACGTGTCAAAAAAATTATCTTCTTCCTGCCTCTGTTCTCTGTCCCAAATTGAGGCTGCCGTAGAGCAAACCTTGGTCCAGTCTCCCCCATGTGTCTTACGCAATGTCCTGGAAATTTGGGTCGGCATTGTCTGATCTTTTCAGACACACTTGGTAGGCCACCACAAAGCTTCAGTAACCTCTCAGCTGTAACGAGGTCTTACAGCTGCTTACAGGATTGGTTCAAAGAATGAGCAAAGTTTGCAGTGTAACCTATGCGGAAACAAGCTGCGACTTATGGGGTGGAGTGTAATTAAAGGTTTTATAGAGGTGCGAGGATATTGGAGGAAAGAGTTCGCCGTTGTTATGTGTTGGGGCCACGACACACTGAGAGCAACGCAGACGGTCTAAGACAATTGTGGACTCCAACTTTCTGACCCATGCAATTCCAGCATTTAAGTCCTTCTCTTTGCCTTCCACGTCTTAATCCAGAAACACGGAAACATTCTAGGACTTAGCTAATATTTCGTTGCCTTTTTACCAGCCACGGCAAAACTTATGAACGTAAGGCAATATGTCAACGAAACTGATATGGACCAGGACCGCGCCTTGCACTTAGCCGTGGAGACTGGGAACGTGAGGGCAGTTGAGCTGTGCCTTAAACATGGTGCTCAGATTAACGCGCAGAGGTCAACTCTAATGACACCACTTCACATGGCAGCCATGAAGGGTGATTTGGAAACAGTTGAAATACTTTGCAAAATGGGAGCTGATTTGCACCTTAAAGATAACGAAAAGCAGACGCCATTACACAGGTATGCTTGGTATCATGAAACTGGTAGGATCCTAATAGATAGTGTAGGCACCACGGCGGAACAGTAAAAAATGTCCCAGGTTGAAATAATTAACAATTTATGAATGAGGGTAAGTAACTTATGAAGAATTATGGAGATCGAGGAGGGTGTTATCCGATAGCACCCTCCGAGATGTTTTTAGCTACTAGGGGCCTTAAGATCCAACGACGGCGACGGAAAAGAGGACGTCAAAAAAGCAATATGTTTAATAACCAAAACAACAATTTTGCACGTTCATCATGCTTCTTTGTACGTTTCTTTGCCGTCACTGCACGACTACGGCGTGAAAATGCCTAATTTCACGCTTTACAGAGGAAGTACACAAGCGACGACGAAATTTCCTCTCTATTTCTGAACTTGAATATGGTTCTTAAGAATTCAATTTTAGGAGGGTTCACCTACATCTGACAAAGTTAGTGCCTTGGAGTAGTCGCGATGAAGATTGATAGAACGCTAATTCACTTTTTGAGCGACGTTTTCGCTGCCGTCGCCGTCGTCGGATCTTAAGGTCCCTATTATTTCGCCTAGTTCCTACTCTTGAAACGAGTGAAGTGTCCGCCAAACAACTCAACCTCGTCCGCAGGTCTTCTCGGTTAGTACATTAACCTGCAAAGAAGCTGCACTTTTGACGTCATCGGTTGATTAATCGCAAAATTCTTCCAAATTGGGTCATCAGTATCTGGTTGTGGTGAATTATGCGTGTGCTTTTCAGAATCGGGGAAATATTTTGAATGAATAATAATACGGGTTTAATGGGGATCATCGCATTTCTAAATAATTTATGGAATTTGACGTTAATGATACATGCGCGACGTGTGGTGTACAGGTTATTTAAAAGAAAAATGCCCGGGTAATAAAATTTTCGTGGACTTAAAAGAGCTATGTCGCGCTATTTGCTATCTTTTTAAAAAGATGAAACGTTTTATCCCATAAATTGAATTCCAAAATAATAATCCAGCTTTTTGCTTAAGACTATACTTAGGCACTGAAAATGTTTCCTACCGTCTGTTGCAAAGGATGGCAAGGATGGACATGAACGGAAAAGTTGGGCGAACGTTTTTTTAAGTTTTAATTCTATGCCTGCGAAAATCGCCAAAAGAAATTATGGTTAGTGCTCCCTGATGAAATTTGTTTGAAATCTTTTTTATAACTCTACAGGAGCATTTTATGAATGGGTTAAAAGTCATTAGGTAATGACTTCACCACAGAATTAACCTAAAAGCAGCAATATCTTCGTGACATTGCCTCTTTAAAACCTATCATAGTTAATGCATGCCGCTGTGGACAAGCTTGAGTTTATAAATCTGTAAAACTCAATGATTCAATGGTAAAAGCTTAGTACCTGTTTTCCGCTCCATTACAGAGCTGCCAATGGAAACCGTGTCAACGTCATCAAGTATCTTCTAAGCTTGGATGCACAAATAGACATGAAAGCCGATAATAATCTAACGCCCTTCCTACTGGCAGTAGCTGCTGGACGCGTCGAAAGTGCGCGGATTTTTCTCGAGTCAGGAGCAGATGTTCGTGCAAGTACGTCTGAGATGAAACACTGCCTGCACCTGGCTGTTGAGAATGGTCACTTGGAAATGGTTCAACTTCTTGTGGAGGATAGTAAGGCTGTTGAAAATCTAAGCCAGCTTGACGTTTGGGAGAGAGTACCACTCCACAACGCTGCTATTTCGCCTAACATTAAGGTACATGAGAAAAAAAAATTTGCGGGAAAATGATATATTTTAATGCCTCCGGCGTAGGACACAGAATCCCCGGAGGGGTCAACCCCGTTGCAAGCCTCCATGCATTTACTACGATCAGCAGTGCCAATTGCATCCTGTGTAGTGATCAGTGATGAAAGATGGTAAATGCTGGTTAAATTATGTTTTTCGTGAACATCCAACCAATGAATAGTACTTTGCACATACTTCAATTCGCTAGCTCTTAGGTGATTATCCTGCGCTATTCACTTCTATGCCAAGCAAAGTGGCTGTACTTTGTGGCCTTGCGCAAAAATTTCCTTCACTCGGTGTTGCTGAGAAGAAAAATTTTGACTAGCCTTTTCATTGCAGCAAAACAACACTGCTAATCTGAAGAGAGTAGGGGGGAGAACTTACCTGATATAACGTAAAGTCTTCCGCTTTACTAATGAAACGTCAATAAAACAGATTCTAGAGCTCCTTTTAACCAAGTATTCACGAGCGTCTTTTCGAGACCATAATCAGCAGACCCCACTCCACTTGGCAGCCCAGTGTGGCCTCGTCGAGCACGTGGAAGCCTTAGCTAAAGGAATGTCCGGTCTAAATGAGAGAGATGATCACGGAATGACACCGATTCATCTGGCGGCAATGCATGGAAACAGGTACGGTAGCTACGAGATCCTTCGTATTTTTCATCTTGAACTGAATGTGCCGTTGTTAGCTAAAGATGAGACTTATGGATCGTTTCCTGTAATGCATTTTCAGTCGTCAGGTTTTTCATGTCTCTAGCAACCGGCAGCAAGGACATGTAAGAAATAAAAATGGTGAATCGATAATTAACTTTATGTTGAAATGTTGAGAATTATCTGGGGTACGAGCTGAAAAAGCACGAACGGGGGTTGCGATTTGGGATTTGCGGTGGCAAAAACATGTTTTTTCAGGGTGGGGCACCTTTTGTTAAGTTGTTGTTTTCTTGCATTCGCACCAAAGCATTGTGGTGAGGAACAGCCGAAACTTTATAGCTGCCATCACCGACAAAGTTCTACTTTAAAAGTTACTCTAGCTCGCGAGATGAAAATACAAGTATACCTGTCAATAGACAACTAACGATACAGCCCAAGGGGTGTGATTTTGTTGCAGTTACATTATCAAAATGATTGCATTTTCTTCACTTTGTACGTGCTAATGACAACGCACCAAGCAGTTCTTAACTTTTCATTAGATACGACCCATCTCTTCTTTACTGAAATTATACACAGAAAAGCTTGTCAAGTTCTTACCCGACTTGGTTCTGATGTCAACACGCGCGACAGTGACCGTTGGACGCCACTAATGTGGGCAGCGAGATCGGGCTGTGACAAGACAGCGCAAGCACTTCTTGACAAACAAGCTATTCTTGATCATGTGAACAACCGCGGAGATACTGCCTTGCACATTGCCTCTTCGCACGGTAAAGTCAGGGTTGTGGAACTACTCCTTAATGTTGGTGCAAACGTTTGTCTTCGAAACAGCCAAGGCCAGTCCTGTTTGGATGTCGCAGTGCTCTCCGGGGCAGGAGACGTAGCGCTAGCGATTGCTCAAAACAAAAGGTTGGTAGCCATTTTCTGGCTAGCTATTCCACTATTCGTGTTTGATTTACAATTTCTTAATGATTGCAATACCCTCAATACCACGAAACACCTGTGTAAGGACCAAAATAATAGCGCGGCCAAAACATCTTTGGCTGAACTCGGTTCGATCACAAAAATATATCTATGTATAAATGGGACGGTCTTTAAATTTTGCCACGCGTTCTATCTCGGACATGTTTGTCCCCAGTGCCGAAGTGGTGAACGCGGTGTCCGGAAAATTACAAAAAAAAAAGATGTTAAAAGGACAGAAATGGCTAGCATATTCGCTTGATGCTCCACAAAGTGAAGTTAAGTAATAGAGTGATTCACTGATAAATGTGACCTACATAGTTTCTGCCTCGAAACCAGTTTTTAGTGCCCCTCTCTTAACTTAAAATATCAATATGCTTGAGAACATACGTTTGCAAGGCTTCCTTCCGTGAATATTTGAACATGTCCTCAAAGGCTGTATCTTGAGCCAAAAAAAATAATTATCATTTCCTCTTCATTTGGTTGACTTCGCACTTTCGTTACAGATGGCCAGAAATCCTTGAAAACCGAGATCCAAGCCAAGACCCGCCAATGAAAATTTTAATTGAACATTTTCCAGAGGCGGCATCACTTGTAATGGACCAATGCATCAAGAGATCATCTCACATCAAAACTGATCCCAGCTATACCGAGCACTACGATTTTCATTTTTTGGATCCAGGTCCTGATTCCGAGGATTGCCTGGACGGAAAACGTTTTTTTGGTCCAACAACGATGGTTAAATATAACCGCGAAGGTCTCCTCTTGCATCCATTGACTCAGAAGTTGCTAGATGTGAAATGGGCCTCCTTTGGACGGTTTATTTACTACTTCAACCTCATTACATACCTAGTCTTCTTGATCACATATACGATTTTCGTAATTACAGAAAGAAATGCTCAAGACTTCAACCCTTTCAAGCAACAACAAAATGGAACTAGGCGTGCTGACGTGGCCGACATCTTCGTCAAATCGACAGCGTTTAACGAAGGAGTGCTTTTTATTGCCGTGGTCTTCGCCTCAGCCCACGTCATCAAGGAAATTTTTCAACTCGTTATGCAGAGGAGACAGTACTTTAAGGACCCATCTAACTTAACCGATTGGGCTCTTTACGTGACAACCTTATGCTTCATGATGCCTTTTCTGCTGCCCCTCAACCAATTGGAAAGTGCGTTTGGTGGCCTGCAAAATCCGCGTAACTTGTGGATTACGGGGATTTTTTCTATCTTCTTGTGCTACATCAACGCGATCCTGTTCCTGAGACGGTTTCAACCATTTGGAATTTATGTAAACATGTTCTTAGAAGTGACAAAGACCGTAGGAAGAGTCATGATTGTATTCTTCATTTTCATCTTCGCCTTCTCTATTGTATTCTTCATCCTCTTCAAGGAACAGGTAGGAATAGCAGCCAAAAGTGCCTCGCAATAATCGCTTTTAATACACTACAAACCTATTACCTGCCTTGGCGGTTCCGGACCTTCAGATAAGAAGGGAGCGGTCATCCAGAGCCTGAGATAAGGTAGGGCGGGGGGGCTGTTCTCCAAAAAAATTGTTTTCGGCCCTTCGGGCCTCAGTTTGATCTAAAAATAAGGAGCCCCCCCCCCCCCCCCCGGCCCCTTCCCTGGATCCGCCACTGACCTGTCTAGAGTTAAAGAGCCTTCCACATAAACCGGCACCAGCTTTAAAAGCTATGAGAGAATTAGAAAGTGGGTGTAAGTGCATTAGTAAGCGAACGATTGTCTGGCTGCTGGCTAATGGACTGGCATGCTGACTGACGGAAGGACGGCCGAGCATGCAAGCAAACGAACGCAGGACTGACTAACAGGCTGGATGACTAACCGACTAACAGACAGACTGCACGGCTGACTAACTAACAAGGAGAAAATGAACAAAACAAATCCCTTCAGCAATAAATCATCTGTGTTACTTTTAAAACTCTGCTTTATCTTGGTTATCCATCATTTACATTTCAGGATTCCTTCAGAAACATTGGTTTCTCGATCGTGAAGGTATCTGTTATGATGATTGGTGAGTTTGAGTATGACACCACTTTTGTGGAAAGCATCAACAGCTCAAGTGAGACAACAACAAACCCACTCAACCCATTTCCAGAAATATCAATGATTTTCATCTACATATTTCTCTTCCTGATGTCAATAATTCTCATGAATCTTCTGGTAAGATTGTTTAGATATTTGACATTTATTTTTTGATATATATATTTTTGTATATATATTTTTTATTATATAGACACCGATGAAATACCAGGATTTTTCCAGTGACGAAAATTTGGTATCCAGGAAAGATACAATTTTTATCCTTCACATGTGAAGGTATCACGGCTGTCATGGCAACTTCAGTCTCAGCCAACAGGAAAAAAGCATCACAGCATCTCGCCATCGGTGTCTATATAATAAACAGAACATTCGCTGCGCTTACTCGTGAGATATCGAGTTGAAAACTCGAAGATAAAATTCGTATCGACAAGCGGGCATGTAATATCCTTCATATCCTTCTGACAGTACCCTGCGAGCACAACCTCCTGTTGTCTTCTTCTTGATCGAGGAGGATAAATGGAGGCTCTGTCTGAATCGAGTCAATCCTTTGAAGTAGCCGCAACCCGAACTTGTGCACTAGTCAATAGTCAATATCGAGTTGAACACTCGAAGATAAAATTCGTATCCACAAGGGGGCATGTAATATCCTTTATATCTCCTCTGACAGCACCCTGCGAACACAGCCTCCGTTTGTCTTCTTCTTGATCGAGGAGGAGAAATGGAGGCTCTGTCTAAATCGAGTCAATCCTTTGAAGTAGCGGCAACCCGAACTTGTGCACTAGTCAATAGTCAATATCGAGTTGAACACTCGAAGATAAAATTCGTATCCACAAGGGGGCATGTAATATCCTTTATATCTCCTCTGACAGCACCCTGCGAACACAGCCTCCGTTTGTCTTCTTCTTGATCGAGGAGGAGAAATGGAGGCTCTGTCTAAATCGAGTCAATCCTTTGAAGTAGCGGCAACCCGAACTTCTGCACTAGTCGAGTAACCGAAAGCAAGGCTTTGCTGGCAGGGTGCTCTGACAGGTTTCAGTTGTCAAGGGCGAATTTTATTTCTGAATTTCCCTGTCTGTTTGGAATGATACCATCCTCGGAGACCCAGGGGCAGTTAGTCGGCTCGATAAAATGTTCGTGGTTAAAGTTTACTGTAAGATCGAGACGAGCCCCTGGGCACTTACTCTTACCGAACCAGTTCCAGAAGCGTTTGAATTGCCTGCTTCTAATTGGCCAGAAAAATTTTTTTCTGGCCAATCAGCGAAGAGAAGCTGCCGGGTGACTCTCGTGTTTTCTTACACGACGTAGTTTTCCTCATCTCGATCGCCATAGTTGCGTAGAGCGTTCAACGGGGAAAGTTTCTCGAGGAAAGTTTCAGAACAAAATGTTAACAACCCGCAAAATTGCAACCTTTAGCACGGCTACAAGAAACAAACACTCTCCGATGAATTTTTAGGGCGGATCTTTCCAAGGAATCGTAAATTTTTATTGCTGATACGATACGCGATGCATGACTTTCACTTTCCACACCTTAATTTGCTCACATTGTCTAGTATACAACGCGATGCTTGCTTTTTAGATGTCCATGTTCGTTGCAGGACTTCTGAAACTTTCTACAGCGTGAAAATGTCCGTTGCACGGGCCACGCAACTACGTCGATTGATCGTGGGAATTGCTGGCTTGCTGCAGTGCACGCACCTTCTTGCTTTCGCGCCAAACTCCCTTTCCGTTCGTACTTTAAATACAGCCGTTATGTTTAGTTCCACAGCTCGGTCCGGTTATGTGCTGAATCCTGACTTGTTAATTGAGGTCGATTTTTGCAGGCTGTGTGGGTTTATTTTTACGGATAAGTGAAGAAAAAAAAATAAAGGTGAGTTTGTGAAAATGTTTGAAAGTGGTTGGTGTGAAAGTTTTGGAGGGCGATAAACGCGCAGTGTGTGACACGTGTAGGTACTGAGTTGAGAAATCGTGGAAGGGTGGGATGTCTATATAGATATTTTTGTAATCACTAAAACTTTACAAGAAGTGAACGCTCTTAAGGAAATTCCAGGGAGAAGAGACCAAGGAATTCCAAAGATCCAACTTCAGCTCTTGATTTAGAGGACCTGGGTCTCTGGCTTACTAAACCGCATAAGAGAACCTGGGTTAATCTTCCCTGTGATTAGAATTATGGCTAATATAGTAGAAATGAATTTTCATTATAAGATATCTTCTAGCAAATACATGGATAAAAGTAATTTTACATAATATGTGATTTTTTTGCCAAACTATTTATCGATGATTGACTTGATGTTTCCCCTTACTGACCCCCTCAAACACATCCACAGTGCCATTGTTTTAACTCCCTTGGAATTGAATCTACAAGATTGGACTTATCTTGAAAAAATGATGCTGCAATATTAACAATTTTCCTTCCGTGTATTTGTTTGATATTTCATAACTTCCCTATCATAATTCTCTTCATCTGACAATAATATTCTTCATTGACAATTATTTTTAAATCTTTAAACACCCTCCTCAGAAAGGTAAAAATCTTCATTGCATGGTCACCATTCCACACAGTGTCTCTAAAATACTTTCCACAGAACATAATTTATTACAATTATCAATTACTGTTTCCTGTAGAAGACAATCAGAGAATACAAATTCTAGAATACAAGCAGTGAAGATTTGATTCTTGAAATTCCTGTCACAGATCATTTTGATTTTCTTTAAGGAGACTAACAGTCTTTGGCACTGATGTTGCAACATAAGTGGCTTGGAATGATTCTGCTGTTTTCATTACTGTCATCAAAAAAGGAAGGAGTTTTTCTCTTCTGCAGGTTGTACAATTAATAAAATCTAAAAGAAGAAAGACTTTTAGAATTATGGAAAACAGTAAGAGACAATTTCAGCACAGTTCCCTTTCTTCCAGAGAGTGTTGGAAAACAGTTTTTGTATGTTATGTGTAGGTATACCATATTTACTTGTGTATAATTTGCACCCGAATATAATGCACACCCCATTTTTCTAGACAGTTTTCAAATGATATACTCAAGTATACTTGTTGGCCACCTAGTAAAACAAACCCTTTGGAACAGAAAGAATCACCAACAAATACCCCAGCATAAATGTTTATTAACAATTAAAATAAAATAAAATATTACAGCTCCCTAGTATATATATAACTCAAGCAGTATTATAAGTAGACATGTGAACTCCAATAAAAAATTTAAAAAAAATCTCTACAGCTTAAAATTAATGTAATGGCATCTGTAGTTCTGTATTATGGGGTGTTTTTCCATTTATAATATGTAAATGTTCAATTGCACTATTATCTTAAGCAGTCACAAGGCTTACTTCATCAGCTAAAAAGCGAAAGCGGCCTGAATTCCTAGTGACCTCGAGTACTCTACCCGGTCCTCAACAATTGACATGAGAGGTGAAATCACTATGACCAATGGATTACTAGGGAAATCATAACCTTTAGCATCTAACGATTTTTAAACCCCCTACCTTATAGCCAACATTTGGAAGACTCGGAAGGTTAGACCCTTCTATCAATTGCCCCAAAACATCTCTTCTTTTCACAATCTTCTCAATAATAAATCTTTGCTTCGCTTTGAACTGTACCACAGGAAACAAAGACAAGCCTTCTAATTCTTCAAGCGCTTGCAGGAGGTCTCCATCGAATCTAAAGTTAACACTACTATCAACTTCGGCCGAATTCGTACGGTCAACTGCTGCTAGCCGGCATTTCCCACAATCAATCGACGTAGTTGCGTGGCCCGTGCAACGGAAATTTTCACGCTGTAGAAAGTTTCAGAAGTCGTGCAACGAACATGGACATCTAAAATGTAAGCTTGGCGTTGTATACTAGACAATGTGAGCAAATTAAGGTGTGGAAAGTGAAAGTCATGCATCGCGTATCGTATCAGCAATAAAAATTTGCGATACCTTGGAAAGATCCGCCCTAAAAATTCATCAAAGAGTGTTTCTTGTAGCCGTGCTAAAGGTTGCAATTTTGCGGGTTGTTAACATTTTGTTCTGAAACTTTCCTCGAGAAACTTTCCCCGTTGAACGCTCTACGCAACTATGGCGATCGATGAGGAAAACTACGTCGTGTAAGAAAACACGAGAGTCACCCGGCAGCTTCTCTTCGCTGATTGGCCAGAAAAAAATTTTTCTGGCCAATCAGAAGCAGGCAATTCAAACGCTTCTGGAACTGGTTCGGTAAGAGTAAGTGCCCAGGGGCTCGTCTCGATCTTACAGTAAATTAAACTTTCACCACGAACATTTTATCGACCCGACTAACTGCCCCTGGGTCTCCGAGGATGGAATGATACATAATGTGTTCTTACTGTCTTCGACCTAAAATTAGGAACCTTAGGAAACTACGACGGCAACGGCAAGGAGAACGTCAAAAAAGCAATAGGTTTAATGAGCAAAACAACAACTCTGCACATGCATCACGCCTTTTTGTACATTTCGTTACTGTCCCTGCACAACTACGACGTGAAATGACCAAATTTTAAGTTTACTTGAGAACGGGAACGGCAAGGCGATAAATTCTACAATCTCTGTCTGAACTCGGGGCGGTCCCCTCTCTTCAGCTCCAACCAGAATTCCCTTCTTTTAAGTAACAAGGGGAATTGGGATAACGGCGAAAAAGTTTAAATGGATGCCAAGTCTATTTTTCAGCGATGTTTTCATGGACGTCGCCGTTGTCGGATCGTAAGGTCGTTATTGGACTGCCTCGCAGACGTAATCCAACCCCGGCTAGTGACGTCTCCGAAGCAGCGTCAAGAGCCTTGTTCTAGGCCCCCAACGGACTCGAGCAGTTATCGAAAATGTGTTCTGAATTCTTCTTTCAAACTGATTGGTAAATCTACAATCCACCATTTGCACATCTCCTCTAATACACCTCGTTTGCCCCCCAAATTTTTACAACCTTTTGTTTCTTATTTCTCTTGGCTATTTCAGTCGTCCCAAGACAGATTAAAAGCAATGCTTAGGCAAAATTTTGGTTCGCTTACAAGGTGTATTGTGAGAGATGTACAAATGGCGAATGGCTATTTTGACAGGCCATTCGTGCTGCGTACTCAACTCCTGGTGGACAGGTGGGACCCAGAACAAAGATTTCTGCAAGTCTTGCAGATGGACTTGACCATAGCCTGGGTTTAGTTTCGTCTGTGGAGCAGGATGATCGACAATGAACGACTTCTTAAGCTTACCAGAGTTCCTAAGCCTTAAGGGTCTGTGTTTTGGATGTGTATTGTTCCCATATACAAAAGGAAATTTAATGAAATCATTGTTACCAACGCTGGGGAGTAACCCTTCGTGACGCTGACAGTGCTGACTGAGACAATACAATGGTGTTCCCAGAGAAACTTAAGGGCTATCGCTAAATAAGTTTCTATCCACGTTGTTGGTTATAGGAACTGACGACAAAACCACTGGGTGCTCAATCGAACTTAATTTAATCAACAGGTTGGCCTGGCAGTGGGGGATATTGAGTCTGTTCAGAGGAATGCCACCCTTCAGCGCATGGCAATGCAAGTTTCATTTGTGGTGGAAGTTGAAGACAAGTACCCAAAGATCGTCACTCGCAGGATTTATAACCCTTCTCTGCAGTTAAAACCAAACGCACACAAAAACAAATTGAGGTAATTTCAGCGTGCGTCAAAATGAGGGGGGCGGGCATTTGAGACTTCGGGATCTAACTGAAATGCTTATCGAGTGTTATTTTCTTGTAGATAGTCCCAAAAAGTCCTCTGAGCGATATCTTTTGCGTATGTTTGAATTTCTTCCGTTAAGTTTTAGTCAGAAATTCTGCTATTTCGTCTTCGAATAGCCAGGCACGCTACTTTTTTTAGTTCACTAGGCTGCCACGCCTGGAAACTAGGTTGCTCCATGGGTTCTTTGCCTGGAAACGAGGCCGCTTGGGGAATGTGCCATCGAAGCGAAAGTATATTGCTTGCATCTTCCAACTTTGGTCAACGCCGGCTGGTTATCGGGGGCACCCAACGTCAATTCTCGGAAAATATCTGTTCAGAAGAAGATTTGAAATATAGAATTTTCGGAACATTTTTTGTAAAATTTCTTGCCTGCCTGTCTCTCCTGGCATTTTCAAACATCTAAAATATGGTATAATTGGCCACTTTTAACGGATTTTTACCCTAAAAAGGTCACCTAAAATTTTCGGGAGCCTTTTTTCTGGCTGAAGTTTTCGAAAAGGTAAGTTTTTACCCCAATTTTAGGATCACTAGACTTTCAGCTAGGAAATCCGAACAGATGAAAAATTTTTAGGGGATAAAAACATGCCTATATCTACCGTTTAAATACTAAAATACATTTAACAATGCTATGTTTAAGTGGTTTTGAACTATATTCTCGTTGGGTGCCCCTGAGTTATGAAGAATTAGCCGGGGTATTTGAGTCAATCAGAAACGGCGAAATATTTGGAATGAATAATAATGCGTCTTAACCATTAGAATGTCAAGATCAACTTCGCAAAATGATAGTCACCAAATACCAAGTCTACAAACTACAGAAAAGGGATTTCAACTGACTTGTTTGTTTAGCAGCAATTTCTTTCTTTTCACTTCAGGCGATTACATGAATGGTTAGCCGGGCAAGCTAGCTTTTTTGAGAAGTCACCTTCACTGACGGCGTATGAAGAAATGACGGAATCTAATATCAAAGAAATTCAGCAGCAAGTTTGCAAAACGAAGAAGCGAGTTAAGGCTTTGATGAGAACGATGGAAAACCAGAACAGACTGCTGGTGTTGATGGCAAAGAAAATGGATCTCAATGTGGAAGCAGACGATTTGGACGCTAAAAACGCCTTGTCTGAGACAGAATTGCTTGAACCCAGAAGTTTAGGAAATAACGAAAGCGATGATGACAAGAAAGACAGAAAGACTGAAGTGGCTGGGCTTTAAGCAAACAAGACTTTTAACAACTTAAAACTTGTTTTAATAGCATTACAATATTGAGAGAAATTTATTGAAATTAGTTTCTACCAGCTCATTGTTCTCCATTTTAGAAATCGAGTGACTATTTTCTCGAGCAGGCCGAACAGTTTGGGCGGACAACTTGCATTCTGCACGGCGGCTGGATATGTTTCCGGAAAGTCAGAATTCAACGCCTCGGCCACCCTTGTAATATAAATAACCAACTGGTTTACTTCCAGCTAGTTGGGATTCTTAACACTGTCATGTTGAATGTGACTTATTCGGTTCATTACAAAGTAGATAAATAACTTAATTTGATCCAAGAATTATTATATAACAAATGTAAATGCAAGCCCTTCATAAGAATTATATAATTAATACCAATTTAATGATGTTCATGTGCTGTATTCTGCAATGAACGGCCCCATAGTGTATTCACACTGATTCCTTCAAAAGGTTCGTTAATAATTTTGAAATTATATGCGCGATAGAACACCCCTTAAAATACAAAACGTAAGGATAATTATAATGAAAGATGTCATTCATAGTGGTTTGTGTATGATAAAAACATGGAGACATACATTGTTTGTTCTTGAGCATTATTTATATGAATTATTATAAATAATTAGGGAGAAAAGGAACACACGATTGAGTCCGGTGATTAGGATAATTATGGAGTTGTTTAGATTCCTTTACATAGAAACTTTGAATACCTCAACTTTCAAATCTCATTTCCTACTCAGTACAAAATATTATAATGAGCATTCATTCGAAGCATAAATTTTCACAATTTGTTAATTCAGTCTCATCATAAACAGCTGGTTAAAAACTACCTGTAATTCTTATACGTGTCATAAGCAGCTGGATTATTACACACATCGTTGGTCATGATCAGAATAGCCTCACACAACTTGTCGTAATCCCTCAGCTCATTATACACGTGAGCCGAGATTCTGGTGTGCAGTTTTCCCTGAATTAACTTGACTGGGACCTCAATGCTGAATTCATAATGCAGTTTCGCCTGCACCATCTCTGCATGGACCTTGACTGGCTCATCTTGGTATCCCCGAGTAACACAGTCCAGAAGGACCTCAGGGAGCCTAATTAACACCATTGGTCCAAACATGTCTGCGTGCGATAATAAGCCAGTACCCCATTTGTCGGCTAGCATCAGCGCAGCTTTGTTGGCCAGGGTATTGTTATATTGGCGTATTTGATCAGGTCCCATGGCCTCCCAAAAATCCAACACTAAGGGAGTAAGATTTAAGACACCAGCTTAGAAATCGCAGAAACTGTTTTCCAATTGCATACATTTAGCAGCTGAAATTAAGCGAGGGAATTTTTTTCTGAAAGTAAGATAAGTTTTTATTTCTGAAGATCCAACAAAATGTTTAAATGAATTGTTGACCTCAGAGGTTTCAAGTGTGAAAACAGGACTATGTATGAAGATTAAGAGGTACACTGTACACCGGCATGAAATGATCCCGAACCCCAAAATGATCCTTACCCTCAAAATGATCCCCAAATTGACCCAAAAATGATCTGCAATCCGGAAAGGTTCCCAAAAATCGACCCTGAAATGATGTCCAGCACCGAAGGAATCCCCCAACTTGACCCTGAAATGATCACCCAGCATGCGAACGGAAAATTCTTACAAGCACAAATAAAGAAGAGGAAACTGAAGAAAGTGGTAATACTTGAAACAATTTAAACAGAATCAATGAATGGTTAACAAAACAAACTGATCTAAATTCTTATTAGTTTGTAGTGAAATCCTTACAGAATTTACAGTGATGTATTAATTCAATACAAGGCATAAATTTCATTCAGCTGACAAGAGCTCATAACTGACGTTCAGCCCGGTCAAACTTTTTAGTTTTCACAACAATCACATATGTTAGCATTTACATCCAGCATTTATGCAGCTGATCCTTGGTGTTAAGTCATAAATGCTGGTCACCGTTCAACTTGTAGTGATCAAGATTAAAATCTGTACATGATAAACACATGGTTTAAAGGCAACACAGAGTGTGTATAATAATAATATAACATGGTTTGGAAGCAACAGACAATGTGCATAAACATTGCATGATTTAAAGGCAGCAGGGGATGTGTTTGATTATATTACATGGTTTTCAGGCAACAGGGGATTGTTGTTATATTGCAAGGTTTTCAGGCAACATGGAATGTGTATAACATAATATTTATTATTACCTGGTTTGAGGTAACAAAGAATGTGCATAATACATTGTATATTATATGATTTTAAGGCTACAGGCAATTGTGCAGAATAAATCACATGGTTTTAAGGCTACAGAGAATGTGCATATTGTTATGTATTACGGATTTAGGCAACAAAGAATATGCATAATATTTATCATCATGGTTTTTAGGTTTGGCAGCAGCTTGCATGAAATAAGGTATGTAAATCTGCATTGTAGAGAAATGGCCATAATTTCAAATAACAGAGTTAGCAAGTGGCCTGGTCACCACATTTACTACATGTAGGCCTCCAAAGTAAACTTCTGCTAAATAATATAAAATGAAAAATCTCACCTGTATTCAAAGCCAAGTAAGGACTATAATCCCTCAGACCTAGTTAGCATCAGAAAAAAAAATTATAATATTTAATAGGTTGATAATTATTAAGCTGCAGTGTCACCACTGTAAGCAAAAAAATATATACCTCAGGGAAAAACAAACTTATTATTAAGGTCAAGGAAAAGTCAGGGAGTTTTGCAAAAAAAAGCCGTTTCTATAAATTATTAAAGAAGCTGTGTCACAAAATATTCACCAAAATTAGCACACAGTTAGCTGCCACCAAATGAGTGAAACATTACAATAACTGCTCAAAAAGTTAGAAGAGGGTACAAATGACACAGCATTACAAAAGGAAGCAAGGACTGACAAACTTGAGGAAGATTGAAACAGTTTGCAATTACGTTTTTTTAAAACTTGTTAGCCTACCAGTTTTCCATATTCATTTTTCTTATTTTTAACGACTGATATACAGTAATGCTTGGAAGACAAATTTTTTTGGACAAAAAGCTGTAATTTTGTCATTCTCAGATGATTGCTCAAGTTTCATGGTGAATAAGGTCGCTTAACTAGTGCTGCTCAAGACCCACTATAAGCAATATTAACTCCAGACAGCCGTGTCACAGCCCCTTTACATAATACTGTACCACATTCACACATATGTAAGGATAAGTTAGGTTTTCCAGCCAATGTAATCTGCAACTATCCCCCGAAGGGGAGGTGAATAGTGGTTGAAATATACCGAGACGTGAAGCGTCGAGCAGACTGCATGGCAGGTTTATTTTGGGTGGGCAAAACCTTGTTCATGTTCGTATTGTTGTAGCCAACGTCTTTGATTTTACGACGGAGGAAGATTGGGGAGAGTAGAAATAGTAACCCTTAGGGTAGGTGCGAGGGCAAAAGAAGGAAACAGGGGTGCACTATAAACCGGGCATGACGGGGATAGTTGTTTTAGTATTTACCAAATCAGTTGGATAAAAATCAATAGGCAAGTTTTTGTAAATAAAAGACATCACTTAGGTAGAGTTTGTTTACATTTCAATTAACAGTGTTTTGGGTATCATTCTATACAATGTTGTTGCAAATTCAGTGAGAAAATTTTTTTGTACAGACCAGTAATCAATGACAAGCCAAATTTTGTCTCTTTCTTGGTATTTGTTGGTGCAGCTGCTTCATTTACCGCTAAAATTTCACCTTTCAAAACTGTCATGAAACGAGAAGCCCTTTTTAACTCCTGTCCCAAAACAGCAAATGTTGAAGGATAGTCTGAGTTACGGGAGCCAATCAGAACGCACAAAAATTGCTATCCACTGATTTGGTAAATACTAATATATAGAATATCTAATCATACATCTTCTAGATGTTATTGTTTTAATTTTTAGGGATTTAGTTTTTAGTGCAGCTTAGAATTTTTAAGCAGGATTTTTATTGTGACTTAAATGTATTTGTCAGGTATTCTTTTCATTATCATTCGATGTCAGTTTTTAATTCATTATTTTTCTTTCTTATGAATTCTGTAAAGCACTATTGAGCTTTTGGAAAAAGTGCTATAAAAATAAAGATGATGATGATGATGATGATAATGATGATGATGATGATTATTATTATGTATTCATAACCTATAAAAGGAAATCAAAAAATACAATGTACATGCTTAGGAAGTCTATTGTTCATAATTGGGAATTCACAAGCTGCATTTGTCTTACCTGTCCATATGAACTGTGAATTAAATCCTGCTGTAAAACCACTTGAAACAACAAGAGGCTTGATCATATGTTGATTGTCTTTAGATACACACAGAAAGCCACACCCCTGCAAAGATAAACAGTCATCATGCATTATCACAGTTAATCTCACCAAAACTTCAATGGTTAAGTACCATTTACATGGAAATATCAAATTGTTTGTGCCCCCATTTGGAAAGCTTCAGAAAATATAGTCTGTCATTCGAGGAGATGCAATTTTTCTACTCTTTTTAGTTCTTCCAGCTTACCTGAATACTGTATACTTTGTAATGGGGTATTTTATTTGAATAAGTACAAGGTCAATATATAATTTTTATACAAGAAAGGAAAAACATACCTTAGGGCAGGCTAACCATTTATGAGCGTTTCCCACATAATAGTCAGCTTTGAGAACTGTTAAATTTAATGGTAAGGTTCCTAATGCATGCGCACCATCAATCAAAACAGGAACACCTTTCTTGTGGCAAAGTTGAACAATCTCTTCCACTGGCATCACGATTGGATAGTTACTAGGAATATGACCAAACACGGCCAATCTTGTACCTTCTTCCAAGGTTTCTTTTATTCTTTGAATAATTTCCTCACTGGTGGCAGGGAAAGTGATTGTGATTTCCTTCAGAACAACCCCTGAAAATAAACTCCAATTAGCATAAAATTTGGTAAATACCATAAATGTCTGATAAGTTCATCAAGTCTGAAGACATTCTTTTGAGGTAATGTGCCATCAAACATTCTGGTATTTCAGTCTGGTTAATCCAAGCCTCTCCTACCAGCCAGTTGGTCCTATCTAGTCATTGGAAGCAAGGTTTTCTCCACATAGGTGGGAATAAACCGTAAAATTCAACCCACTTTAGATGGGTATTTAACTAGCCACACAAAATGATCATGCAGTTTTAGTCATCTTTGTTATTAAGTGAAATGACAGGTGCTTTGTGCAACTATCAGCCAGACTTTTTTTGTGTCTTCTTTTTTAAAGAATCCCTGACAGGAAGAGCATTTTGCCATCTTAAGTGCAAACATTAAGTGGCATTTGAGCAAAATTTACCAGAAGTGATCAGCACTTTGGATTCGATGTCCTCACAAGAAAAAGATCATGTCTAGTCCACACAAACAATAAAAGCAATCATCAAAAACATTGCATATTTTTGCTATCTACATTGGACAGTTCATAAAAAGTGATTCCTTGGGAAACAAGGGTAGCACCCTTAATGCAACAACGTTAACAAATTTTCAGAACTCCTTCTGTGCATGGATTGCTTAGCCTTTATATACATATTGGTTGGTGTATGCAGTTACCTACATGTAGCAACTGTAGATACCAACCAACAAACAAAACTAAAACCACACCCCTGAACATCAGAAGCAGTAATTTACTATCAACAACAAAAGCCAGCCTATAGCTAGTGCTTGATTTGTAAACGTCTGTATATCTTTACAAATAGGCTCATGTGGACATAACCTCACAAGTAGAATAGGCGACCAGGCGAGCTATCTTTCAATATAAAATCGTAAACCAAAAATTATTTCGCCTACTAATACGACCTTATTTATGACAAGATTAAAGATAAGGATCAATGCCTTCTTTGTGAACAAAAACAAACACTAACTCATTTATTTGTATCTTGCTCACGTGTAAAAAAATTCTGGTCTAAATTCACATTATTGGTGGAATACCAAACACGATGGCTGTGTTGTGCTCAATAAAAAAAGAATTATCTATTGTTTTACAAACAAATTTGCACTAAGGCTTGGATTGAACCTCTGTTAATGATAGCAAAGTATACCTGCCAACCCTCACGCCTTAGGTGTGAGTCTCACGCCTGCGGGTTGAAAACTTCGATCTCACGCCCACTCACGCCTGCGGACCAATTTCTCACGCCTGATTGAAAAATGTGAGTTGTTGTCGTCTTGCTGGACACAATTTCCAAAAATATGTTAACTCAGACCCATGTAACGAACGAAAACCATGTGTAAAATGAATAAATGACAATACCTTCCTCGCGATCTCTGATTTTGTGGATAAGCGTTTTCTCGATAACTTCGCCTTCGGCAGACTTCGGACGTCTTCGGAAGACTTCAGACGTCTTCCAAAGACTTCGGACTTCTTCGGGAATCTTCGGAAATGATCGTGTCGTTTTCAAAAATCCCAGCACTCCCAGGATAAAAATCTCACGCCTATATCTCAGAAAAAGTTGGCAGGTATAGCAAAGCATTATATTTACACCACCGCAGTTAAGAGAAGAAGACCACTATTTCTTCGAAACCTTTCTTGCTTAAAAAGCACAAATCCAAATCTCAAATCATTTCATTAGTAGTTTAATGTTAGTTGTTATTCTGTTTGCTGAATTTTTTGTTGTTATACATTTGAACTAAATTAAGCTTATTTAAAAAAAAGAAACAACAAAAAAACAGAATAGGCGAACAGCATTAAGAACTTACCATGTTCACTACTGATGTGCCTAAATAATTTCTTCACAGTGTAGTAACAAGTGTTCAAGAAATAAACAGTATCTCCAGGACGCCAAGCTATTGATTTAATCACAGTGTTGATTGCAAAAGTGGCATTAGGAAGAAGGACAATATCGCTCGGATCACAGCCAACAAAGTTTGCCAGTCTCCGGTTAACGTGAGCCAAATGGGGCAGCATTTCTCTGTCAACGAAGCGCACAGGTTGTCTTTCCGCATAACACTGCCACTTAAAAGCTGCTTCTAGAGCTTCTTTAAGGACGCACCCGAAAGCTCCATGATTTAGAAACGTCCAGTTGTCGAGATCAAGAAAAAAGTGTTTTCGCATTTCTACTCCAAAAGTGGACGATCTGTTAAACGAAGGCAGGTCAAAAGGGAACTTTGGTGGTACATAATCTTTGTCAGAGGTGCTTACGAATTTCTCTACTGTTGCAAACGCCATAATACCTTGATAGATGGGTTTTTCAAGGACTGTTTTGTCGAGAGAGTTGCTCACCTGATTCGCCATTGATTCCATTTCGACCGCCATTTTGAATTAGGCGCCCCTTTATGCTCCGCGGTCGGTGCCAAAAATGTGTGCGCACATTTTTGTGGTTTACCGCTGTTTGTTCCTTTCCAAAATGCTCGTGGCGGGCTCGTGTTTTCCGAGAGAGACACTAGAGTAAGAGATGGAGTTTCCATTTTGTCCAGAGCAGATTTCATTAGATTAGTTAGAATATAGATCTTCTCTTCAACGAAATTGATATGAAAAAAACTGATACATTTAGTTTTGGACCTTGGAAAATAACTACTGCGAAAGGAGCCATTTTAAAAGCAGGAGATGTTGACAGGTAAACTTAAGCTTAAAACATACGCTTGACAACATTAAATTTTGTCAGTGTTGTAATCTTGTACAGTTACTTGACATCTCTCTGGGTGTGGGTGCGCTCCATTTTTAACTTGAAGGGTTAATACTTTTTCGTCAGCAACACTGCAAAACATATGCAAAGGGTCTATATTTGCCCATCTTCTTTAAAGAAAAAATCTAAACCCCCTTATTCAAAAAACTCACTACCCTAAGGGGGCTGGTGGTTAAAAAGTGTAAGGTTATGTGATCTGATAGGTATTAGAAATAAAATAATAACTGGAAATCGCCATAAATAGGCCTTCCAAGAGCCAGTAGACTCTACAAACAAAATGGTCCCGAAATCTGGTAATGATCTTGTCACAAAGCACCAACAAGAGACAGAAACAGCTTAATGAATTGTGACAGCAGCAATCATTTTTATATGAAGGGAAAGCAACAATCTGCTCTGTTTTGTGGTTGAACTGTTTCAGCTGCAAAATATTAATAAAAATCTCCCCTCTCCGGACCAGCAGGGAAAATTTCATACTAGCAAATGCAGCAGTGCCATTTTTTCTTAACCTACCAGGTAAGTACAGGCAGTCTCAGAAATGACTGACAAAGTGACTGCATAACTCTTAAGAAGGCCTCCATTAAAGGCCAAAATGCTGGTTGTACAGGTTACCGGTAATAATCATTAATATCCACTTCATCTCTGGTACTATGATTAGCCTGTGCTATTGGCAATTAACTGATTGAACATATTACTCCTATACTTGCAATAGTAGAAACTGTAGGGGTCAGCTGTTCTGATGGTTGCGTGATGAGAAGATTAAAGTAGGGCATATGTCCAAGATCCTCAAGGGAGGCTGGTGGGGTGTACTGTATGATTGATAAGTGGAGTAACCGTAAACTATTAAACCCTGCCCTAGTTTTACATGCAGTAAGGCTGTCATTAAAATTTAATTGCTGTACAACACTTTATGATTTAATCACTCCTAAAATTTTTATTGACATAGGTCAGAAAAGGACGGTGAATGTTAGGGCCTGTCACCAATATTTTATTTATAATTAAGAACAATCACCTTATAGCTGCTATTGGCTTTAAAGGTAATTTACTTTATTATTATTTTTTCTATTAATCATGTGTAGAATCTCTGCTGAACTTGAGCTTCCCTCCCTTCCTGAAATGGTGTTTGGCGACAACATTTTGCAGATCGATCACAGTGCAGGGTTTGGAATTCAGTTCAATGCAATAGATGCACTTAAACGTGTGGATAACAGACATGACCTTATGAAAGTTGCTGTAGCAGAAGAGTGGCAGAGTAAAAGGTAATGGAGAGGAGAAGTTGTTATGTCACGTTGCTATGGTAGCAAAATTTCTGGATCTCAACAAACTATGATCCTGCAAATCTGGCAGAAAAAAAAAAAAAAACGAAAAAAGTTGACATGTATGACTTTCCTGTGCATGATTGAACTCAGGAACAAAGTGGTAGCCCATACAATGTACTTTTCTTCATCATTTGGCAATGCAAATAACCATCTCTGTCAAGAAAAATTGTTAAGATCCATGAGTTTTGCTTCCATGGTAATGGGACATCACACTTCTCCTCTTTATTGCTATGATAGGTCTACTGCTAATTAAAATGTGAACTGGAGATATGTACTTGTATTATTTTTCAATCCCGAATGTACTGCACCATTTATTGTATTTTTTGACAATGCCACTGATTAAGTTGTGGAGCAACAACTTATTAACAGTGTACTATACTGAGTTTAAAGTGATGTACTCTTTGAAAGGTTTTCCTGGTTCACATTTCTCCATGGTTTGCAGATTTTATCTACCCTAAGCCATATATAAGAAAATATAATATAAAACATACATTGCTTTGTATTCAAATGTGTAAATGGCTTAGCTCCAGATTATTTAGGTAAATATTTTATTAAACGTTCAGCAGTTTACAACAAGAACACAAGGGGATGTAACAATTTTGTGGTCCCCCGATGTAGACTATCAATGGGACAAAGGGCATTTTATTTTCGCAGTCCAAAGGAATGGAATGGGCTACCTGACAACATTAGGAACACTAAAGATATTGATAGTTTTAAGCGGAGACTTTTTAATAGGATATTTCATACGAAATCATTTTGAATATATTTTGAATAATTTTGAATGTATTTTGAATTTAATTGAACTACTGTAGATAGGTTTTCTTTTCTTTTCTTAATTACCAGTATTATGTAATAATTAATATTGTGACTGAAAAGCCCCGTTGAAGGGAGTCTCAATAAAGTATGTATGTATCTATGTTTGTATTTGCAGGTATTTGCAGTTCTTGGCTCTTGCATGCTTTTATTATTTTGGGCCTTAAAGCTATTTACACATGCTTTCTGAGAATTACAGATTTGTTTGTTTGTTTGTTTTTTCATTTATCCTTATCTTCTTTGAAACCATTCTTTCTTTAGACAAGATTCAGAATATATAAAGGAAGTGATAAAACCTTTTGACTGGACGTTCACAACAGATTACAGGGGTACATTGACAGGCAAAAACAAGATGACCATGAAGGTAAAAACCTTTTTTACATTGTCATTAATTAATACATATAATTTGTTGTCTTAATGTACAAACCTAGGGCATGGGAAACAGCTTCTGTAATCCAGCAAATGCATACATTTTTTCAGCACTTGATCATCATATGCAAATTTAAAAGAACATGCCAATTGACTCAACAGATACAATAACATGACTGTTTACATTAGATGTAGTATAACAGCTCATCATGGAATTTCCTGAGAAGGGCAGTTCTTAATACATGTCATTTACAGAAGGGCAGTCCTTACAGCGGTGATTATATTGGCGTGAACACCTAAAATATGTCTGGAATGTTTATTGTGTTGCGACCAATCACAGGTGAGATCTTCACACAACAGAAACCACAGGCAACGACAGTTTCCGATTGGTCACGGAACAAATTATTTTCGTTTTGTTTAAGGATACAAACTGCCTTATTAGGAATTTAAAACACCGCTGTTCCCCAAGATCAGTGCCGAGGACCGCATCCAGTACATCATTCGATTTTAGAAAGAAAAGTTTTAGAAGCCAACGCGACGCGACGGTGACCAGCTTTCCATGTAACGACATATCACATGAAGACAATAAAAAATGAACAATCCTGATGTTTTCGTTTCTGATAGCATAATCCTTGCTAATATTTTTTTGTAGAACAAGGGGATTCGATTTGTGTGGACTAACGATTGAACCTTCAAACTACTGTGCTGGCAGAAGTCCCTTGATTGCAAGGTCGCAAACTGGAAAGACCACCGACCAAATTCAACATATATGGAATGACTGGCACATCGCGCCACGTAAACTTTCCAATTTTCGGTATTCCTTCCAAAATATAATTTTGCTTTTTCTCTGAAAGCTTTTACGCATTTAATATCTGGGGGATTACATGCTATAGGAAGCTAGTTATGAGGGGATTTAGCCAGGAAGATTTCAAGTTCAAATTAGCACATTTTGAGCGCAAAAGAAAAAAAATATGATTATCTCCGATCGCAGTTCTTCAATCTGCTTCGATTTTTCACAAAAAAGTGTTTACGCTTACTGCATTAGCTGCAAAGTGATGGAAATCAGAAAACTCTAGCGGCTTACCTTGCAACATTGTAACTTGCGATCAGGCGTAACTACCGATTTCGATCGTTACAAAAAGTTTGAAAACTTGCGCGCCAAACCGTCGCGTGCGTAGGCCCGGCACATCTGCTTTGTAATTTATTTCAAAATAGCTCAAACCTGTATTCTTTGCTATTATAGCAAATACTGGAAACAAATAGGAAGGAAACGCAATTGTTTACTTGTAAAAAGACTGAATGTTAAAACAAAATGAAAATAATTTGTTCCGTGACAGATAGGAAACCGTTCGTTGCTTGTGGTTTCTGTGGTGTGATGATCTCGTCTGTGATTGGTTACATCACAATAAACATTCCAGACATATTTCAGGTGTTCACGCCAATATGATCACCGCTGTAATACACATCATTTGCGACCAAAATTTGTTGTATCATGTCGCTTGCAATTTTCGAAGGGTTTTTGGGTTTTTCTGTCCTGTCCCTGAAATCATTTGAGTGGGGGTGGGGTTAATGCAAATCACAACACAATGAA
>OZ037775.1:21509401-21549401 GCA_964035525.1 Porites cylindrica | reverse complement strand
GAGCACTAGTTGGATTTTACTAAAGTAAATTACACAAAGGCGGTAGCGATAGGTGGGAATTCTTGAGGATCGTTTTTGCATGGTGCAATATGTTATATGGGGCGGTAATGAGCGGCTGAAATGGCTCCGAAACGGTATGTAATGACAAGAACACGTTAATAGAACATACGACAAGATAAAGCATTTTGCTGTACGTTATACTATTTTGGACTGCTAAATTGTACCCTGGGTGGCAGAGACTACATGCGGCCGACAACGAAGCATCACACCGCACGCGAGAAAGGAAATCCCTGGTACCCGCGGTAGCTAAATTGCGATTGCTAATTTATGAAATAATCGCAAATAATTATGACATAGAACTACAAATATTTTCACCCGTGAGCTTGAGGCGCCTTTGTAAAGTAGGTACCGTTTCCTCGATTTGCATGCGTTTTTCCTATGACCCTACAATCACGTGAGCGCCAGGGGGCGTGGTACGTGAAGTCCGTGGCGCGTAAATTCCACGCAAGAGGGAGAGAGTACTCCCCAACCCCCGTCCCCTTTCCCCTTTTTTCCTATCCTCAAGCCCTTTCGACACTTGCTACAAGACCCTACAAGGCTAAGTGAGTACCGACGTGTTCCCTCTCTTCATTTCTTACGGAGGGCCGTATCATTGTAAGATTCAGGGAACGGTTTATTTATGGTTTTAACGGTAATTCAATCATTTTGCTGGCAATTCAGAATTCTGGATTGTCGTCTGTACATTACGAAAGTATTAATTTTACACAAGCTACAAACTCGGATGGTAGAATTCCGGTTTAGGTAAGTCTGCCCCGGATTAAAACCGGGATTTTTTGGGGGGGCGGGGAGGGGGGGGGTGCGCCCAGAATATTTTCTTCCGGATTAACATGACAATTACTGGCCTCAGTGATCTGTTTGATTGATGGATGGCTAGACAGCATTGTGTTAATCGATCCCAGTTGCCTTAACGCTGTTTAAACTTGTTAAGCTCCCTTAACTGTTTTATCACACGAAATAACTGGAAACACTCTATTCTGTGGCATATAACAATTCTTTGAACTTAACATTCGAATATTCCGGATGATGCACTTGAAAAATATAAAACCTTGTCTGCATTACGAAATAAAGGTATGTTTTGCAAAGTGTGATACCTATGTCGTAATAACATGTAATAAATATATTGTGCATTTCGTCATGCTTGAGACATTTTGACAGATCTTGCCATATATAAATTGTTTGAAATTGTTGAAATCTTTCCTACCTTGACGGTGCTGTCGACGGACTTCTTCTGCAGGAATACTAGATGAGCGCAATTTTAGAATGGAGAACAGGAGTGTTATGAAATCACTTTACCAGGTAAGACTTGAAATTCATTTCGCTGAGTTCTGGAGAGATGTGTCCTTTGCCTGAGAAATAGTCTGCGATTATAAAGGCGGGTGAGGGGGTGTGTTGGAGGTTTGCCATTTTAAAAATCATACAGTTGAACCGTGCTTTAAGTACACTTCGGAAAGTTTTCTTTGCCCCTGGAAAAAGCCCTTACATTCAGCCCAACTAATACGGACGGACACCCGTTAACGTCGACAAGGAACATTGTCGTCATAAAATTTCGACCTCTTGAAACCTCGTCAAGACGGACACTTCGTTGACAACTGTGTGCAGCTGTAATAAACATTTTCTAAAGGTAAAAAGCTTTCGGATAGTGACAGCATGTCGATGTTCACATTCATTGCTTTTACTGTAAACGGAATAAGACGTCAGTTTCTGACTATTGACACAACTGCATTAGCTATGCAGAGCAGGTGCTGGTTTTGATTAATATAATGTATGTTCCCACGGACATACTCTGCAGAATAACGGTTTCGTCTAACTCGGGAAAGACATTGCTTTACGATCCAGATTATGACCTTTTTAAATTCAATTAGTATTTTGTTGGCAAGAAATACCATTTATTTTTACCTATGAGTATCCGCCTACCAACGGGGTTCGAATCGACTGTATTACTTATTCCCAATTAATATTTATGCCAAAAAAGGAAAAAACGTGTACAGTCGTCTAGTCTGCAGCAGAGTTTCAGTATCCGCAATAATAAACTTTTTGACTCGAGTTTCTTAGTGTTCGACTATCCTATCTTGGAGACTAGTGTGGAAGTGACTAAATTTTTATACCTCTATTATCTAAGATACCATTCAAGACAGATAACAGAAAAAGAGGTCAAGGCTTGACCTGCATCGTTTTGTTTCAGTTTGTAAATGCTGTGGAGGAGATGGAAAAGGCCGTTTTGGTTCCTCAAAGCTTGCAAGATATGTCTCTCTCTAGCAGTAATGGAGTGGTCCTGGAGAAGAGTCTTTTTGAATCATTCACAGTTCTAAGGAACATCAAGAATATTGTTCTTACTGGTACGATCTTTTATGTCGTAGTTAGATACACACTATTGTGCAAAATAACAATGTAAGCAGTTCGCCGGCTGTCGATCTATAGTCCGCTGTGCAATAGCCCTTTGTTTCATTGAGTCACGTGACTTTAAGCCGAGTGGCTCTGGGGACGAGAATGGGGTAGGAGCACTAAAAAGTGGCTGCGAAGAAGACTACACAATTAATCACGTTTAAAGAATAAATAAACTGATAAGTGTCTTCCCGATGGAGTCGATGAGAAGTTTGGCGTGGAGCAATCTGTAAGTCAAGGATGAAATTCGCAAGTTCAGAACATCACTCGACGTTTTACGCGTAACGCGGTCAAGTAAAAGTAGGAACTGAACTTGGGTGGCCTGGACGAGGAGGAAGTGTTTTAAAGAGCGAAAGTCTGTCTTTGTTTTACGCAAGTGGCGCTTGAATGTTTTGTCGTGGTTAAAGGCGAGATTAATTTGGATCTGTCGATCTATAGTCCGCTGTGCAATAGCTCTTTGTTTCATTGGGTCACGTGACTTTAAGCCGAGTGGCTCTGGGGACGAGAATGGGGTCGGAGCACTAAAAAGTGGCTGCGAAGAAGACTACACAATTAATCACGTTTAAAGAATAAATAAACTGATAAGTGTCTTATACCATTTTCTTTATGCCATTTTTGACGTAGGTCACGCCTTGGACGACGAAAACGGGAATACCCCCCATACCCCATTCAGCGATGAGCTATTGGCCTTAACGCAAACGTTACAAAAGTTGACGGGACTGGCAAACAACCTGACAGCGGAGTATAAAGAAAAGTTTAATCTACTCTTCTGAACTAAAGTGTGTCCTTCAAAGGCGATGGGAAACAGATGGAGTTCAAGGCTGAACAAAAAAACGGATGAGACGAGTTAAAAAATAACTGAATAACAGTAAAAATAGTGGAAGCGAAAATAAAGAAAACCTCTTATTGGTTCGTTGACTGACTTGTAGCCCTCTCGACATGCATCGACGCTTTGACAAGCAAGGATGAAAAAATATTACTAATACAGAAATGCAGCCCGCTAATCAAAAAGCGAGAGAATTTTCAAGGTATTTGCATCACCTTCAAAAACTTCAGAAGCCACTATTGAATGATTGGACTTGTCCTCCCGCACACAAGTGTATCAATTTCGGTAGTAAGGGAATCCCGAAACATCGAGTTTGGATTCGAGTTAGGGACCGATCATTATTTATCGCCGGAGGGAGGGTGGGAGGGGGACGAGCTTGAGGTTTTGGGGCTAAACAAGGTGAAATTTAGCCGATCCCCCCTTCGAATGTTACTTCACTGAAGTGATCCCCCCTAATAACTATTGATGACTTTCGCGACCCCCCCCCCCCCCCCAACCCCACAGGTCTTCATTTTCCAAGCAAATGTGCGTGGTCCCCTCTCTGAATCCTTCCTACTCCCCCGCCGGTAGTAAGTGCGAATATACATCGACCGCTTAGAAATGAAAACCCGCGACCCAGCAGGCGCTTTCTTCCCGTAAGATACAATGGGGGGAGGGCATGATCTCAGGCTAACACAAAACTCTTTACGGTGAATTTCTTTATAATATTATTTATCTTAGAAATAGCTAGCATTCATTTATCTACGTTGGAAATTAAAAAAAAAATGAAATTAATTATAAGCCGACTTATACGTCCAGTAGTTGCGGGGAATAATGACGAAGAAAATCCGAAACTTCTTAAATCTAGTATCACATAAAGCATCGATCCGCCTCTTAAGAAACAATAGCAGTGGTTAAAAAATCAAATTGTCCATGTTTATTATTTACAACAGTTTACGCCAGCCGTTCAGGTATCGGGTTCGTAGGTTTGAAGACGTCGCCACGTATCGCAGAGTTAGCATACACTCCAGACTCGTCGTGCCAAGTGTTTGCTCCGTGACGTCTGTAATCATCGACGTCTGTAAACTGTGAGTGGCATTTACGCCAGGCAGGGGATCGGTCGGGCTCTGGGGGAGGGGTCTGTGGGGCAATAAAATAAAAATTAAATCATAGTCACTAATGTCTCAGGTTGAGGGCTTCAATCCTGACCGGACCAAAGAACAGGACATAGTATAGAGAAACCCTGCTTTACTGGCCTGTGAGCAAGCTCTTTATTTGGGGAAATGTGTACGAACTCATCCCCGAGCGGTACGGAAAAGGAGATGCGAGATCGAGGAGCGGGTCGCACCCTCGCGGTTCGCTCGCCGATAGACAAGGAAAGCTTTCTCGTAAACAAATACCCCGCCTGTGTTTCTCTCCTTAAGGGGCAATCCCTCGGAGTTTGTCCATCCATGCCTTATTTTGTATAATTCATCTCTCTCTGTTATTTAAACCTTCTTTTAATACTGTACTCTGAGCGGTTTTTTTATGTTTCAAATTAACTGGTGATAGTTCTCACTCTTTAAATTAGGAAAACTCTCGTGCCGCAGCCCTTTAACTTAGCGGTCAAAAGGTAATCCATCTCATAAAATCCTGTAAGTATTCGCCACATGACCCTTACCGATATGCTTAGCTTTGGACATTTCGAGGTCACAGAAAGATGTAAGTGAAGACCGGCAGATATGTGGTGGAGTGATATGTGGTTCCAGGTTTGTAACCACACACAGCGCATCAAAAGGAGCATATCCCACCAAGCCGCTGAAGTTTCCTTGCAACCTGTTTCGCAATATTACCGCGCTCTCCCTATCAAGCTGCAGGAACCGTTTTTCTAAGGTACATGTAACTTCCTTAGAAATAAACTCTTACATTCCAGTGTCAAATCATTGTGAACGGCATAACTTGATATCTCCTTAGTGCAACGCATACCGGCAACAAAAACGTTGCAAGACATGTTCAAGGGTGCGACGTATTCTGGGTAATTCTTCTAGTAAGTAGCTTGCGTTTCACAGGAAATCTTAATAATAGATTAAGCCGAATTCTTTACTCAGTTAAAGGTGAGGATTCTATTACTGCAATATGTATAAGTAGGTAGGTTGGGCTCTAAACGAAGAATTGACTGAATAATCGGAGTATACCTTCTGTTGCTCGTATGGATACGGCGAATCATAGTCCACTCTATATGTCGTGTCTAGGTATCTGTGTTATTAAAAAAAAACAAAACAGCAACAAAATCAATGTATATTTATCAAATAAAAAGGGATAAAAATGGGTATCAATGAGACAAGACGCTGCTAGTTGACTATGGTTGGGGGTTGGGTCTAGACTGAGGGGGGGCCAAGGAGGTCTTCCCCACATTTGCATGTAACTACATGTATGTACCTTTTTTACGATATAAAATAAGCTGCATGTCCCGGAGTAGGCTTTGATATAACATATAGCCTAGTAGTAGCTCAACCAATCAGAATGCAGTATTGATAATAGACCACTAGTTGGATTTTACTAATTGGGTATATCAGTTGTGGGTGGTTAGGGACACCCTGACACTGTAATAACCTCAATTTTATTACCCTGTTTAGGGCAAAGGACAAAATGGATGCTGTCCTGTTTTAAAACCATTTATTGGCAATTGCAATAGATCAGCAAATTCATGTTATAGCCACTGCTTTTGTATACCGGTAGTGCAAAGAAACTTCAGCTTGCAATTGGAATCAATCGTAGATAAAGGCATTACCCTCTTTATCAATAGGACTGACTTGCATGAAAGTTTAAAACTACCCTGTTTAAGACAGAAGGGGTCAAAACCATACCCTGTCCAGTGACACATCCCTGTATAGACCACATAAGAGAGTACACCTCCAGGGTGCTTGTGTTAAATCATCTTCCCAGAGGTGAAGCCCATTTGGCTCTGGAAGTACTTTATTTTATAAATATATACCTTTTCCCATGATTTTGGGGATGTCTTGGGAGGACACTACCAAAACCTCTGTCAGGAGCTCCAGTGTCTCTGATTTATTCAAGACAAAAACACAAATCATTGTATGCTACAGTAACCATAAATATACTTGCATTAAATCTTTGGATACCGATATAAAAAAATATGGAAATTAGGATCAGCTTACAGAAGATTACTGTGTGTACGTTTTATAGATGAGTTGTGTGGGTGTGCTAGCATACAGAAAATGCAAAATTACAAAAGGTTTTTCAGTTTAAAACTTCTGATCTCTGAACAAGGAATTGGTTATCTTACCTTTCGAAGCTGACGCTATTAAATGTATCGATGTCAACCATCTGCCGTCTAGTATCTCTTGTTTCAAAATCACTTTTTAGTTTCACTGCTTGCTCCATTTGATCATGACTTGTTGTATCTGGTAAAGACTGAAGGAGTCACAGATTCAAAAAAATATACATCAATGGACTTGACAACTGAATTACATAGTCTGTTCAAAGAATGAGAAGTGTATATATATCTAAGTTATACATCATTCCATTCCACCCACACTTGATCATCTCCCGAAAGCCACTCCAACAGACAACTATGGGACATACATGTAGGTTACCTGTTCACTATCCGTTAGGGTGGGGCATTAGAAAAGTTAATAAATATTGCTAATAATCTACACCCATGTGATGTGAAATACAGTGGAACCTCGATACAACGAAGGCTGAAGGGACTAGCTGGCAAAATCTGTTCACTATAAAGAGGTTTCGTTATATAGAGGTTCTTTTTTACATGTTTTACAATAATTACTAGGGTAAAAAAAATCATTTGTTATACCGAGGACTTCGTTATATAGAGGTTCGTTATAGCGAGGTTTCACTGTAGTACTGTACATGGTTTCTGTAAAAGGAGCAGCAATTTGTTGCTGCCTTGCCTAAGTTGTCCCTTTTTTGCCAAACTTTTACTACAGCTCCTTAAGACTCATTTAGAAATGATGTAATGGACTTGTATGGCTGAGAGAAATTAATAACCTGATTGTGCTAATCAAACTGATCTATGAGCGATAATCATGTGCTTTTCAAACACTATGATAAAATTAATTTAGCACGTTTTAAAAAATCTGAAGCAGCAAGTTTCAACCATTACTGACTCACCCCATCGGTGACATTTCCAATGCGGTGATAGGTAGAATTATGCAGATTCCTCTTCTGAGGTTGATAGTCTTTGATATCATAATCTTTGGGTTCTGCTTCCCTTGCTTGATGCCTGTATGCAACATAGAGGTGGATTGATGAAAGTTACTGAAGTAAGCTTATTTGTTTTAAATGTGCAGACACAGGCGGACCATCCGAACTGTTCAAGGGATCATAATGTCATGTGATATCTGATACTATACATTTACTGTATCTCTTAACACCCACACTCAGCTTGATTCAAGTGATTGGTAGAAATGCTTCAAAAAAACACAGAATTTTGCACTTTTTGATCCCAAATGGTGATATAATGTAAGAAAAATGATTAAAACTAACTTACCGTATTTTTTTAGTGTCGTGTCCTGCAGAACCCATTAGGTAAGTTATCTTTATTCATTTTTCTTACATTATATCACCATTTGGGATCAAAAGGTACACAATTCTGTGTTTTATGAAGCATTTCTACCTATCACTTGAATCAAGCCGAGTGCGGGCGTTACAAATGGATTCCACGTCGCGCGTGACATCACGATGCCTCGAACAGTTCGGATGGTTTGCCTGTGGTGCAGAGTAGAAAAAAAAAATCCGATGCAAAGGACTATGAGCTTAAAGTTTAACCTAACGTCTTGATCGATCTGCTTCAGTGATTGTCTTTTAACCACTGATCGACACATATTTTCCGTATTTAGAATAAACTGAGCAAAAACTATAGTCTGTCATAAAACACACTGGAGAGGATACACTAAAATACAGGCAAAGCAACTTTAGACGCAGGCCTGATGCTACTGCCGGCAGTCGAAACTCACCAGTTAGACACGAGTGTCGGTCTGGCGTAATCCATGTGATCAGATCGCAAGAAAAGAGAACCCTTTCTCTCAACATAATCGGGAATGAAAGCCAGTGGGTTAGGATGTGAAGCGGCCATGGTTGTGAGACGTTGTTTTCACAACTGTGAAACGAATGGAAAGGACAACTCCAAAGTTTACATAAAATCCATGGTAACGCGGTAGCCTCGCTTTCGTCCATCCAGAATTAGCCCGCGTTTTTTAAGTCAGCAGTATTCTATCAAAAATGGCGGCGTGTAGGCCAGTGTCTCTTTGTATTAAAAAGTCCTTTCTCGACGTGTTTCCCAGCTAAAATGCAAGCCAATTCTCAGTATGTTCAACACTTCCAAGCCGCTAAGAGTTCTCTTAGAAGAGAGAGGTATGGTGAAGCTTTGGCGCATATTGTTTTCTTGGCCAATGTGGAGCCTTCGTCAAAAGATAATCTGGAGGAAGACTTCATTGTCGCTTTGCGCCAGTGGACCGAGATTCTTGAACAACACGGAGAGCTAGAAAAACTAATGGTGTGTCTACAGGAAGCTTTAAAGCTTTATCCACAAAGTGAGGCTGTTCTTATAAACACAGGAGCACACTTGCTCAAGTTGGGATGTACCGACGAAGCTGCCTCGTGTTTCAGACGAGTCTTGAGTGTAAATGATAGCAGTGTTAGAGCCAGAGAATATCTTGAAAATATCGCCAATTTATTAGTGGAAAGATGGCATTTTAGGATGTTGAATGATAAGAAGCGAAACTTAGCTTACAAAGAGGCCATCTGCAAGGCAATTTCTCAAGGATATGACACTGTTCTAGACATTGGAAGTGGCACTGGTATTCTGAGTATGTTTGCTGTCCAGGGGGGAGCTAGAGAGGTTTATGCATGTGAAATGTCCAAGACCATGTATGAAATGGGCTGTGATGTACTGAAAGCAAATAACATGGATAGTTCAGTCCATTGTATTCAAAAGAAGTCAACAGAGATAAGTGTTGGTAAGGATATTCCCAAGAAAGTTTCTCTTGTGGTGACTGAGACATTAGACTGTGGGCTTCTTGGTGAGGGAATTCTTGCTACTGTCCAGCATGCGTGGAAACATTTACTTATGCCTTCTAAACCCTCCCATGTAAAGCCAGTATCAAAGGTCATCCCTAGTGGAGCTGTTGTTTATGCTATGGCAATTATGTGCGATGATATCAGAAATCAAACCAGAAGCAAACCAGTTGTGAGTGGAATAAAAATGTTTCCTGAGCTAACTGTGGGAGGTGAAGTAATGGAGAAATGTTCAGAAGGGTCTGCCGAAAATATATGCAATCAGCTGGAGCCATATAGCACTGAATGCTTAAACAATCTACGAGGTGGATTTACTCCTCTTTGTCATCCTTTTAAGGTTACTGAATATAATTTCAATAATCCAAGTAGCTTGTATGATGACAGAAAATTGCATTTTGAAGTCCTTGCAACCAATGATGGTTGTGTTGATGCTATTGCAGTGTGGTTTGATCTACAATTAAATGAAGAAATATCCCTTTCCACTGGACCTCAGAGTGATTCTCTTTGCTGGGAACAAGCAGTTTTTCCAGTGCATCTAGACAATGCTAGTAGTTTATGTGGCATTAATAGAGTTTCAAAGGGAGACTTGATGTCTATTTATGGACATCTTTCTAAAGATTGTTTGAGATTGTATTTGAATGGTGCTGAAAATGACACAGAAGACATGGCCTTGCAATTATCAAAGGATCAAAGAGTTGATTCTGCTGTAAAGACAACTTCTTTGGATCTTGAAACTGAAGTTAGCTGCAAAGTAAGTAAAGATATTACTGTCATCCCACCATCTTATTTGAGGCGACTGAATGACAAAATTTTCAGTGAACTGTATGACAAATCGATCTGTGATGCTATGAAGTCTGCAAATCCTAACTTCAGCAATGGTGGAATTGGATCACAAGAAACATCTGAACATAAAAGAAACATCCCATATTACGTTCTGGACATCACATATGGTCCTTCCCTGTTTCCATTCTTTGCCTCTAGAAGCAAAGCAGATCGTGTGCTGATCTCAAATCCACATGATGTAGAATGGATCAAACACATTATAAATGGAAACAATTTGCCACATGTTATTGAGTATGGTCCAAAGAAACTTGAAGACATTTCCAAAGATGCAACAGGAAGAAAGTGGAATGTTCTTATCAGTGACATTGTTGAACCATCAGGAATTATTCGCCAGCAAGTGGTAGAAGATATTGTCTTTGCCAGAGGATGTCTATTGAGACCAGAGGGGTATCAAATTATTCCCATGGGCTTCACCTTGTATTGTATGTGCATTGAATCTCCTTTTTTGTCGGCCAATTGCCAAATCCTCAGCCAAGACAATACACTGGGACTTGACATTGGAAGGTTTGTCAATGAGTTTCAAGTATCAACTCAAGTAGATCTTGACTTGACAACCCTACCATTTTCAGCAGTAACAGACCATGTCAAAATTCTTGACTTAAATTTCATGCAGAACTTTGACACTGATCAAGGATTGCTTTCAATGCTTGAAACTCACTCAAAGCAGAAGGTCAGAGTTGTTAAATCTGGTCGAATCCAAGCTATCCCCTACTGGTATGTGCTGCACATGGACAATGTCCATTCACTGTCTACATACAGTGGAGCTTACACTGGATCACACTGGAGGCAAGCTGCTGTTGTTTTAAAAGAAGACATAATTGTGGAGGCTGGCCAAGAACTTTTAATTTCAGCTTCATGTGTAAATAGCTGTATTTTCATCAATGTTAATGTAGCTGTGGATTAATGTTCAATAATATTATTGGTGACTTATTATACTGGTGACTTGTAACTTAGATAATGGCAAACATAACAGCAAAAAGGATAAGGGTGGTAATCTTGTTACACCTTTTTTATAGTAAGGTAAGGTAATGGTGCACACAAGTCAAAGGTGAGCTGTTGTGTGAAAACATATCTTGTTCACAACCAAAAATAACATGTAAAAAGATCACAGGTGGTTTGGTTAACTAATATATTGTACTTTTTGCACCAAAAAAATATATGTTCAAGTGAAATAGTTTGGTATTTTACTGGTGTTTAATATAATAAAATAATGAATTATTATGTGGCCACTTAAAGATTATTATCAAATTTCTCTTCAAGTGTTGAAAAATGCTTGAAGAGTGAGTGCTGTGTATGACTGAAATATTTTCAATTCAAGAACATATACTTGCTTCATTATCATGATGTTCTGGCTTCAATTCAAGTTAGAGTTTTGAGTGTCTTATGTGAGTGAATAAATATGTGTGTCATTATCAGGAAAAGACATTTTTATGTTTTCTTTGCCAGTGAATAAAAATTAATATATGTGTCATTATCAGGAGAAGACATTTTTTATGTTTTCTTTTCTTTGCTTATAAGCTGCCCCTCCCTCCAAATGAATATAAACCCACCCAAAAGGCCTTTCAAAATAACAGGCCAGGGCCACAAAATTATAAATCACTGTGTGTCACAGAATATCAAAGACTTCTTTATATTTTTATGTGTTTGAAGTATTGAATTTGTCAGAGAGAAAGCATTTAGTATTCTCAGATCATGACTTTGTCTTGTTTAGATGTGAAATACAAATTTTCCTTCTGAATACTTTACATTTGTACATCTAAACTTTGTACATTTGAAAAAAGGTATAAATTTTAGGTGCTTGTCTATTTGCCTGGGATATTTAAGGATGGTTGCAGTTGTGCTCTTCAATACTGACCGAAGAATTCAATTAGCTTCTTTTTCTCAGGGATGCTAAAAAGGCCAGACTATAAAGGAGGTAAAAATTTGACCTTATGAGGCCAGTCTCCTTGAATTTGCATTGTTTTGCTCCATCATCTCTGAGAATAAAAAGGGACTAATTATTGACGTATTTTACAGATTGGCGACAACACCCTGTACCTTTTACTTCCTGTTAATTCCTTAGTCCTGGACCTTTCCTAATATTACGAGCTTTTCTCCCGTGGTAAACACATCCTCAAACTTTAACACAGGCGATTACCAATCCCCTTCCGTTTTCCCAATCATATTTGTTAGTACTCAAGAGATGGTTTACACATTGCAAATAAATCTCTTTTCTATTTTGTGTCTAGTTATGATCTATTTTTAATAATATTTATTTATCTTTTTATCTCGATGCAGGATGACCTTAACTCACAGGTCAAATGCCAACATAAATAGCACACAGACAAAAAGAAAGCAAGAGAGAACGAGACCAGAGAAGGAAGAAAAGAGAAACTACAAACACACCCGGGTAATTCCCTGTAAATCGGGCGAAACGACCGGATACTAATTGTAATCCTCTAGCGGAAACCGGTCGTTTCGCCAACGAGTCGTTTCGCCAACGGTCGTTTCGCAAACGTCTCTGGTCAGTTCGCAAACGGGTAGAAGTCAGTTCGCAAACGTTTAGAAGTCAATTCGCAAACGTTATAAACATTGATATGTCAACCTACGTTTTAACTGTACAGTTCAGAGTACTAACGTTATGCCTAAATTATTGGGTCTGAAATGTAACGTTATAAACCTTGGCGAAACGACCGAAATTCCCTCTAGCGATACCGGCGATATTTTTACAGAGTTGACTTTCCTTGCTTTTTTATGTGACGGTTCACATCATTTCAAGTTCTTCTCAATGTCCCATTTGACCTTTCCTGTGATAGTGATAAGCAGTGATTTTACAAGGGTTTAATAGAGTATGACAAGGCATGTGTCTTATGACCCGTGGAATATACATAGCAGCACGAAATGATGATGAAGCAAGGAAATGCGTCACCTGAATTAGACGGAAAATGAGTTAATTTCTGGGTAATTTACATTTCCTTTCTGATTGCTTACATTACTTTCACGGTATTATTTCATGACGATTTTACTCATTTTCCATGGACCATCCGGACGAGCGCTTCCTCGTCTGTAGCATTTTTGCTTTTAAAATCCTATCATAGAACACTGTTTTAAATCCGTTTAATTCTGAAAGTGTTTTGTAACTTGTTTTGAACCTTTCCTGTGGTGTTGGATGATAAAGTGATTATATATGCGCCAATACACGTACACACCCCCAACACGCCCCCGAATTATTGTGTTCTCATTTTCCGAAACTGAACAGCAACGAAATACTGCGCAAAATATTTTTGTTTTGTTTTTCACCGTGTTTTGATAGCTGTATCCATGTATATGCATTTCATTCGTTCGCTCTATACGAATAAATCTTTCATTTCTGGTTGAAATCTTTAAAAACTCAAGCGGTGTTCATGATCCGTGACACGAACGTAACTGTTTATTTTTTTTTAACTCGCTTGTCTTGTTTGCACGATGTGACGTGAAGTGGCCTTTGTCACCCTTGTGATCACGTGTTTTTCTGTTTATAAAACACTGGTACGACTGGTTGTTCTCTCATTGAATGCAATTTTTACACGTAGTTCAAGACCAGCAATGAGCGTTGCGAAATTAGCACGTATTCTTAGCGTTGCGGCTCGCGGCCCTCTTCGTTTCGAAGCGAGGGCCCTTTCGTCGCTTTCGGCAACAGCAACCAAGATGGCGGACTGGGAGACAAAGATCCCCGCTCCACCTCAGTTACTGGCACCACTTACAGTCCCCACAAAATATCTCTTTGGTCCCGGCCCGTCAAATCCTAACATGAGGATTTATAACGCTACAGCAATGTCCCTTTTGGGTCATATGCAAGCAGATTTCTACAAAGTAATGGACGAAGCGAAAGCAGGTCTTCAATACGTGTTTCAGACAAACAACCGGTATACACTTGCTATCACTGGAGCAGGGCACGCGGCGATGGAAGCTTCGATCATGAACATCGTAGAACGAGGGGAACCAATTCTAGTGTGTGATAATGGAATGTGGGGAAAAAGGGCACGTGAAATTGCGGAAAGGCAAGGTGAGAGAAATTTAAAAGAATGCATTAAGCTTCTAGGAATCACCGTACGTGACGCGGAACCCGTTCTTCTTCTTCTTCTTTCTTAATTCTTCAAAAGAAAGACTACATTTAAGTGCCAAATAGATCAGACAACTTAGAATGCTATTATATTGTTCGCCCAGAAGGGGTTGTACTTTTAAAAAATTCAGAAGATTTCACGATTTGCATTTCGATCTTCCCAAGCTTAAGCTTTGTATTTTTAACTCTGTAATATGCAAAATTTAAGTTTTCTTTTAGCCAAAGTGTTAAAAGCAGACTGAGCAATTTATTGCTTTTGACTTCGCAGACTAAACATTTTTTGTTATTTTCAAATATTAACCAAATTACCTGACTTCATGTGTTTGGCGGGAGTTGTCAACGAGTTACGTGCTCTCGCGAACTAAAATTCTTCCGGTTCATGTGGCGTCTTCGCCCGCCCAATACAACCAACCTTATATTTAAAAGTCACTTGTTCGTCTCGAAGAAGCTAAACAGTTACCATGTAGAATTAATCCAGCACGAAAGTCCCTTGAGATAATGAATTATAACAAAAATAAAAATTTCTCATTCATTATTTTATTCCTCCTCTGTCTTTACAGACAGCTGTCTTTAAAAATCAACGTTTTTGGCACAACTTTTGAAAATGATGCCCTTTATATGTCCGGCCAATTTGTCTGTTAGTACAAAACTGTTCACCACTTCACGGGCAGACCAACCTCTGATTGTGTGGCCGTTGCTGCACCGATCTTTTTGTGCCTAAATACAGATAAACATTTTCATCTGTACCTCAGCTACAATTTGTATAGGCAGGATCCCATAACCCTGAGCGAGCAACTTCCATGCGCTTGTGTCACGGTATTTTCATGGACCAGTTTATTTTTTGGATGGTTTTGGAGTGAATTTTGAATATCTTTTAAATTCCACAAACCAGTCAGCTTAACCTACAGACCTAAAAATGATACGATTGCACTCATAGACATGGTGAAGATTCTATTTATTTATTTCGTGGGAAAAAGTGCCTCAAAATGTGTCTCAAAATAAACTGGTCTGTAAAAACACCGTGACATAAACCTAGTGTGGGAGTTGCTCGCTCTGGGGGTATGGGCTCCTGGTATAGGTAATAGGACTTAGACATGCTGTCCAATTTGGAAATAATTGGGTGAAAAAATTTTGAAGCCATAGCCTGAGTCCAATTTGGCTGTCAGAGGAATTTGGTAAGTTTTTGCATGGCCCTGAGCTGCACTTTGTGACAGAGATAATAATATTGTTTGTTTGGCAGCAAAAAGTAAAGAAAGAGAACAAGGTAGGCAAAAAGCAGCTGCTAGTGCATGCATGACTTAGTCCACTTCAAACTGGAACTGACACCCTACCATAGAAATTCTCAGCTCATAAACACCAGTATCTGATCAACTAGAGACATCTTATGTTCCTCACCAAACCTTTGCACAATCCTTCCAAAAATTACAGAGAAAAGTGATACTGAAGTTGCAAAAGCCGCTTTCTCCACATAATCAATGCCAAATTCTCTACAAGCTTCCACCTCTGAGTGTTCTTATTCCACTGTTTGTTGCTGTGTTTGTTATACCCGCTTATTAATTAGTATAATGATTTTTTTTCTGGAAGGATGCGATGTCAGAGTTCTTGAAAAACCACCGGGTGGATATTTTACCTATGAAGAGATAAAAGAGGCAAGTTCTTTTGCTTTATTTTATTTATACAAGTGACCAGAACCAATTAAGCCTTTCTGTAACCCCCAACACAAATTCTCGAGACTAGGTCTCCATACAATATTTAAAGAACTAGTTGAGAGAATTAAATAAAAGATCAAACCTATTTCCTTTAGTGATCAATTTCACAAGATTTATTCTTGATACTAGCACACTGTTGGGGGAAATTGTTGTTGGTCACCCTTGGAACTTGAAGGGTTAGCAAACTGTGAATTCCAAACAAGGTTGTTTGAGTTAATCAATAATATTATTGTTAATTGATTTGCCCCATAGTTATAACTTTGTCTGTTCTGTGGTAATTTAATAGATTTCCTTGAAGCTAAGATCAGTGGCATAATTTGTTATGTGCCACACCAAAACTACAAGACTTAAGCTACGTCCAAATGGACACAACAGCTCCCAACATTGTTGGTCCATCAATGTTTGGAGTTGTTGCGTCTGTTTGCACATGGCTTAGAAAAGTTTGACCGGTTTCAGAGATTGTGCAAAAACTCCCAACAACATGTAACAACATGCGACAGGGTGACTGCAAACGGACACAACATGTAACGTCCAACAATGTTGGGAGCTATTAATCAACAATGTTGCACCCATTTGCACTGCGTGGGCTTTAGCCTAAGAAACTAGCCAAGAATTTGCGACATCACCAGTGGTTTCCTCTCAAAGTGACTGTGCTCTAAGAAAAATTGAAGGGAGCCCTGAGTGCTCTGAACCAGTGACGTCTACGGTGCCCAGCATATGATTTCTATGAAAAGGCAAAGATTTTCTAGTCTCCTGGGGGCAAAAGTTAAACACCAGTGGCCAGTGGACACTGCTAGAACACAGCCTTAAACAAAAAAATTGCAAGCAACTAATGCTACTGTTAACAAAGTAAACATTTTTTCTTTTTGTAGGGTCTTGAAAAGCACAAGCCTGTAGCTCTTTTCGTTGTTCACAGTGAATCTTCTTCTGGAATTTGTCAACCACTGGATGGCTTTGGACCTCTTTGTCATGAGTTAGTTAATAATAAAAACTATTTATTACAAATTAAAAACTGTGTGAAAATAATAATAACCACAAAACCAAGAAACATTCTGAACTCTAAAGGTTTCTTCAGGCTTAAAATCAATGTAAGAAAAAAAATAACACTTTGTCTTTAAAATATATTAAGGGCTAAAATGGAAGGTAATGTTTTGGTTTGTAAAGAGGGAGAGTTTTCTCTAAGATTCCAGCCCTTTGGCGGCAATGGCAGACGCAAATCCAAGAGAATGTAGAGAACAGGCTTCCACTTTTATGTTAAATAAGACAACAGTGATTTCCTAAAAATGTTTATAGGGGATTTAGCACTGAAAAATATACAAATGGTTAATGAAAAGAGATCTGAAAATCTTACTTTAGACAATTATAAATTACGTTTACATACCGGTAAGCACTGTTTTATGTTCAGTGTTTAACTGATCTGTTTTTTGTTGTTTTTAGGCATGACTGCTTGTTAATTGTAGACACTGTTGCATCTCTTGGTGGGACGCCTTTCTTTACTGATGATTGGGAACTTGATGTTGTGTATTCAGGTTCTCAGAAGTGTCTAGGTGCACCGCCGGGTGTCGCCCCCATAACCTTCAGTCCTAGAGCTATGTGAGTGTTTTCTTTATTACTTTACTTCAATAATACGTTTCTCAGATTTTGTTTTATAATTATGTGCATTTATGAGGTCAGATGCCCCATTAAACAGAAATAATGGTCAGAGAGGTTTTTTTAAAAGTCTGTATCAATATATTCTGCAAAATGGACCTGTATGGAGTCAATGCCCGCAGGCGACTCAGGATCACTTGAGTTATTCACCAGTTCAAGTTTCACTGTGAATACATAGATAACAACACAAATCCCAGTTTTATGGGGGTCCAATTCAAATTACAGAAGCACTGTAATCAATCCTGCTCATCAAAATGTTTTTTGGACTGGCCAAAAAGACTATGCCAGCCACAGCTTGCCCAAATGTCAAGCTGTAAAACTGACACCTTCTTTGCACTTTGGGATATATCACTATCCCCTGGATAAATCTCTATCCAGTGTATATGTAGTGCAATTAGTTCCCCAACTAGACTTCTCCAGTGGATAGTGATTTATCCGATGGATAGTGCTATCCAATGTTTCAACAACCAGAGCCTGAAGTTCAAGGTAGACTGCTCAACCTCCACATCTCTGCCTCTGCTGACTTAATAACTTGGCTTAATGTCATTTGTTTGCTTTTGTTATCAGGGCTAAGGTGAATGGTCGTAAAACCAAAGTGCCATCATTTTACCTGGATATGACTGAACTGGGCAACTACTGGGGATGTGATGATGGACCAAGAAGGTAAACTTCTGAATTCACAAGGATTTCTCAGTATATCCTTGCATTATAATTTTTTTTGTCAGCCTTCTCAGTTCACTTTATACATTATTGACAAATTCACCAAAAAAACAAACATTGCCCGTAATTAGCAACAGCTGCATGTATTTGAGGCAAGCATTAGTGGAACTGACACACATACAGTAATAACTAACATAAAAAAGCTCACTAGAGAAAACAGTAAGGAAAAAAGAGAAATTAAAATTGACTAATACTTTATTGAAAAAAGGGCAAGCAGGTGATTATTTTTAAAATAAAAAAAATTAATGTTAAATAAAAAGGGAGTTTTCAAGAGATGGTCATTCAGTAAGTCTATGTTAACAAAGTTGCCTTTGCCTAAGTTGAGAAAAAGAGGTACTTTGTATCAAGAATGAGAGGTGTTAGTGCCTAAAGCAATTTCAGTTGTTGCGTAGGATAATTGCACGATGACGTCATTTTTCTACAACTACCAGAATCCTTTAGTTTGTTGTTTTTTAGTGCAAAGTAAGGACATTGTTTTCTTAAACCTCAGCAGTATTGACAAATTGAAATAAGAAAGCAAAACGAAGTGAATTCTGGTGGTTGCAGTCAAATGTTGTGATCGTGAAAATGGCCTTTTAGCCTGTAAGCGATGCAAGCTCCCTGTGGAGTAGGCGAAGGGAAAATACCCTCTGTCCCCTAACCCTCACCCTCTGATCCACTTGATCCCAGCCGGGTTTTATAGGAGTAACCATGATGTGTAGAAAAATCTATAGAACCTGATTAATCAAATCGACCCTTCTGCAAAATTAAAAAAAACCAGTAATAGTTACATTTTTGTCATAGATACCACCACACAGCTGCAATTAACCTGGTTTATGCCTTGAGAGAAAGCCTTGCTATTCTGGCAGAAGAGGTAAAGTAAAATGCCTGGGCTCTCTTCTTTCATATGTATTTTTTTATATTTATCTTCCAAAAAGCCTTCCACATGGTTGTAATTGCAGACTGAGTTGACAATATCCATAGTACAAATCATACCCTCAAGTCTCGGCTCCTATCACCTCAATTGGACGGCTTGTTCGCACGCTTTTCATGGTTTTACTCTGACATCGAGCTAATGACCAAAATGTCAACTTTCTTATCTCTTAGTATGTGGTGACTGATTTGCTCTATCAACTCAGTTGATAAGACAACCTTTTTTGTTTCACTCAATGCAGAGTAACTGTTTCTTTACAAAGTAACCCATATATGTCCTTTTGAGATTAAACAATGTGCGTGGTTTGATGGTTAGTTACGCAACTATTGTGATCATTTAAAGTTTTTTCTGAACTTCAAGGCATGCACTGGGATGAATCACAATGTACGTTGCTGGAGGCTGGTCACCCCAATTATCTTGACCAAAAAAAAAAAAACCAATAATCTCCGTTGTGAGTTTAATTTTAATAATTTGGCAATCACCAGGGACTAGAAAATTCCTGGAGGCGGCATCATGACACCATTGAACATTTCTGGGCGGGGCTTGAGAAGATGGGGTTGGAGATGTTTGTAGCGGACAAGGTGAGTTTTACCTTCTTTTTTTTTGTTTTTATTGTAAAACCAATTTGTTAGTCTGTGTAAGTTGTTGTTTCTCGTACGTAAGTAATAAAACCAGTATTACAATCGTCTGCTATTATTGTGAAATTTAAAAAAGAGCACTAATCAAAAATTACGCAGCGCGTTCGACCTGTGTCGATCTCTAAGCTCTCCGCTCGCGGAACAGCGAACAGGATTGATGGAGTAAACAACAAACAAACAACAGAATCAGTAATGGAACCTCTTCCTTAAACGATAGAGGTTCTTTGAACTGGTTAAAAAAACTCGCCAACGCACAGGCTATGGATTTCCGCTTTTTTCTCCTTGAAATTGCGCGTATGGCACATTATTATCGAACTTTTTCAAGTACGAACACCTCCGTTAAAAATAAGCAGATCTTGTTCTCAACTCAACGTTGATTTTAATGGCTGAATTGCGCCTTAATACATTAACTCTCACATTGCTGTAATGAATCGAAGCATTAATCATTACGTTTCCATTCACTGATAAAAACGCAGATAATGGGGTAACTGTCAAGAATAGTTCTGCTTCAAATTATTTCGAAGTTTCTGATCGGCTTAAAACCGCGAATAACGACGGGAATCTTGATTGTAAATAATAACCCTTCCTCGATCTGCTTAACCGTTCCTAGTGACTATCATATTCAGCCTGGTTCAGTATTACTGTTGTTTATAAACTCGTACAAATGTCCATTTCCTTTACTCTTTTTAAGGCTCTTCGTCTTCCAACAGTAACAAGCATTAAGATCCCTGAAGGATTTCCAGACTGGAAAGCTGTCCCAGATTATCTGATGAAGAAGTGAGCGGAACACTTTTCTTTATTATCGTTGAGATATCCCTACTCCACCCCTTCCCCCCTCCCGTTTTTCAGATGCAAACAGTAGACTCGTGTGTTACGAACAGAAGATTCTGTCACTACCACGAGGCCACGAACTGGGTCACTGTGGTCGAATTCCGGAAAGTAGCAGAGCATCCATGCATTTCAAAATTTCCACCATAGCAACTTTTATATTTTTTGACAGAAAACACTTGAATTTACAAGAGTAGCCAGAAGCTATGTTCTGTGTCAGTAGCATGCACAGTTTGAAGGGTCGTTGCTTTTTTTTGTGCATTTGTAAGAAAAGCTCCTTTCGAATACCCTTCTACGTGACGGTACGAAGTTGCATTTCTTTGTCATCTACTATTTGGCCATTTCTTGAACGTTTTATCGGCACCTTCTTTCTGCTTTTTTATGCATTGAGCTGGTTATGATTTCGTCAGCCTAAAATTTCAGGATAACCTTTGCATGGAAACTGCAGGAAAACAAAACTTCGTCTGAAAAAAATTATCGAAGACTGAAAATGGCTGACACTCCGGTGAACGTCGACCTAAGGCAAGGCTACGTCCATGTGACTCCGATTCCTTTCAGTTCGTACACGAATTCACTGCAAACGTACGAGTTTAGCACTTCCGTCCCTCGTGAACTCTATGTGTGATCTCTATGCAGTCTGTGTTCTAAACGGATACTACTGAAAAATCCCTATGTTGTGAATAACCGTAATTTTATATATTTCAATATTTGCCAGGTACAAGCTTGAAATTGTAGGTGGTATGGGTCCAACAGTAGGAATGGTAAGTCGCCTTGCTATTATCTGATCATGATTTACAAGTAAGCAAAGTCAACGGAACAGTGAATCAATTCAGCATTGACTGAGCACGCGACTCATCTGATTTTTACCTAACTTCTACAATGGAACCCGGACTTCTGCCGTGTAAGGAGGCTACGTTATATAACATTTACGTTGCGTTACGTTACGCCAATTCAGGAGGTCCTCCAGCACGCAGGTATCTTTGTAAACGTATGTTATTCACATTACGGCCAGTGATCGTTAGGAGTTTATAGGGAATCCTAGCGTCGTGAAGGTCTCGCTCCTATTTCGCGCCTTGCTCACATTAATCGCCATACTCGCCCGGCTCCCCTAGCTCGATTTGTGGGCATGTGTAGGGGTTATTAAGCATCAAATAACCGGCTCGCAGGGAAACATATCAGGTTGGTTCTCCTACAGAGTTGGTGGGTCTTTTGCCGTATCACAAACTTGTGTTCTTCTTTTCTTTTCAGGTGTGGCGTGTAGGGTTCATGGGACACAATTCCTACCCAGAGAACGTGGATTTATTCTTACGACTGTTTAAAGAAGCGATAGAATCTGTGCACGCCGGACGTCCCAAGTCTCAGCTTTAAGCATTGATAACAAAATTGTATCATGACTGTACAAAAAAATTATAGCAAGTAAAATGGTTCAGAGAGTGTAGCGTACATTTTCATAGATGGCTCTCGATGGTGTCTTGTACTATTCGTTTTCACTCTGTATAATAGGTATACAAAAAGGATAAATTTTAACAGGTTCAATTTTTGTGCGTGAATTCTTATTCCAAAATATGAAAGTGAAAGATTCACCAAATTACTTTGACAGGGCATTTAAACTCTAGGCACAGAATTTTACAGATAAAAACTGTATGGTAATATATGTACAACAGAGTAAAGTATTGGTTTAGATAGATGTAGTTAATGCTAACTTTTATCAAGGACTGTGTAACACTCCTTAAGAAAACGATTGTATGGTATGGTTATTAAAGTAGTCAGTGAGCAGGTTTCCTGTTATTTTCTTTTGTAGCCTCCAGTTCTATTTTACCGTTGAAGTTAATTTAGAAGTATTTGGTCTGGCACATTGCGATAAGCAATGCCAGCAATCCGCTATGCTATTTTCTCGTCTCGTCTCACTGAACAAGGGCGCATTTTTTTTCGCACGCTTATCGCGGCTGCACGCAGTGCTTCGAGTTCTGGTTGGCTGATTTGATTGTTTGCCTTGAGCGACGACCTTGTCGTGTCACTGTCTACAGTAAGACCCTGTTTAGGGACCGTTCATTTTTTATGAGAGACGGGGAGCTGGTGGGATTTTGGGGGGGGGAGGGGGCACTCGAAAAAAATTGACTTGAAAGGGGAGGCCAGCCGAAAAAAAAGGAAGGAAAGGGGGGGAGGGTCGGACCAAAAAATTAGATTAAAAATAGGATAAGAGATGTTTACAAATGGAAGAAAAATTGTGCTCTTTTATTTATAACAAATATGCTAAAACAGTTCCAGGGTAACAAGAAAACTTCTCAACAGCTTTTATATTTTATAAGGACAGTGAACATACCATAATAACAGTCTTGAATAGCAACAACTTTCTTTTCATTCATAAAAATGTTGTTGTCAAGCTCATATAATGAAAACCAATAATTTGAGTCCTGAATTGGAACTGACCTCGTTACCGGAGCTTTTCTCTGAGAAATTTAATGGGAGGGGCATGAAACTACTACGAGTTGTCCCCTTCCTCATTTTCGACGTTCTGTTCGATCTCGTCGTCGCTGTGTTCCTCTTCTTCTTCCTGGAGTAAAGGTAGGACAAGTTTGTTCTTTTTGTTGTGAATGGACTGGACCACCTATAGGGAGATGCCCGAAACCATTTCCTGATCATGCCTGCCTTCCACAGTACCACTACCTTCCTTATCAGCAGACCCCAAATGAGGGGCGTGATCCAGACGATTGGCAACCAAGAGTCCAGTTGAAAAAGGCACATGCCAGTGGTAGCATAGTTTTGTCTGACCCAGAGAGCGTAGCTGAATTTGGAGACAAATTCATTGTGAAACCAAAGTTTGTGGTTGACTATCTCCAGCATCTTGAGGTCATAGAGTTTTAAAAAAAAAGAGACTGGCGGAAAGGGCAAGGGAAAGTAGGGAGGCAAGAGAAAAGTCCTATGATGATTATCATTGGGCTACTTTGTGCGAAGATGCCGCCAAGCTAAAAAAGCTCCGTGTGCCAGAATTGAACAAATACTTACAGCATCATGGGCTATTAAAACAGAATCAGAAGAGCAGCAAGAATGACAAAGTGAAGACAATTATGGGACACTTCCTGCAGATGAATACTCTCAGAACAGGTCAAGCCGAAGTGACAGGCAGCAATGAATCAGGTCAACTAGACAGCAGTGGTGAAAGCAGTGAGAGGGAGAAGAAACTGATGATGATTACAAGAGTGATGCCCCTGACTCTGAAGACGACTCAAATGATGTCGTTCTTGCTTTTATCACCTCAGACGAGGAATATGTAGACGAGCGGCCAGCTACAACACGCTCAGGACGAGCAGTAACAAGAAGAGCTGAAATTGACTTTTCATTCTTTTGAGTGAGGATTTGTTAAAAACAGCTTTCTAGCTTTCAGCTTTCTTTCACTAAATTACGTGAAATGTAACAAAACGAAATTTTAATGCAGTAACTTTTTTAATACCTTATGTATTTTTTTATTCATGGGAGGAGGGGGGGGGGGTCTTCCAAAAAATTACTCTGATGAGGGGGGGGGGGGGCGTGCGAAAAAAACGGAAATTGGGAGGGGGGAGTCATACAATTTTCAAATTACACTCCTCCAAATCCCACCAGAACCCCCTACCCCATAAAAAATGAACGGTTCCTTACATGGAGTGGGGGACCCCGGTCTAGTGGGGTAAGTTTCTTTTGTTTCGTGTCCCACAGGGCGTGAAAACAAAAGAAACCAACCCCACTAGACCGGGGTCCCCCACTCCATGTAAACAGGCCCTAAGAGTGTTAAGGAAGCCAGTGGCGTTATTTTAATTAGAAGCATATAACTTGGGCGTTATCCATTGGATAAGATGTATCCAGTGGACCTTTTTAAAAAACTCGGTCTTGGTTCTGCCTCGTACCGAGACGTCTCTCTTTTGATGAAAATGTGCGCGCAAAGGAAGGCGGGAAGGACCCTTCCCATGGTCCCTTGCGGTTCATCACCAGTCACTCGTTTCGCGCTCGCCTCTGCCATGCGAAAAACGAAGCGCCTGAGGAGGAGGCTGGTCTTGGTTATTAATGCGACTGTGGCCCGAACCTATTTATATGCGTGTTGGTGATGTTTTTGATTTGCGTTTTTCAGAATGAAAGATTCAACCGATTTCTATGATTTTTGGCATACCAAATAAATAATGATGGAACTGTAAGAAAATGTTATTTGTTTTCTTGTAGACATAAAAACCTTTGAGATATCGGCATATATTTAAAACCGCATTTTTATGAAAAATGTAAATAACTTCGAAATCCCACGACAGATTTTTCCCTAACTTCAGCAAATAAGCCTCAGAGGTCTCTAGTTTTACATCTGCAAGTTTGAAGGCAATCGTGACCGTAGAACTCGCTGCACAAAATGCTGGTCAAATTTAACCTTAAAATGCTACGCTAACACATTTGTGAAAGTTGACGCACTAATAGAGGTAGAGAGCCGACAGACTATCTCCCATCTGAAAGGATATTCCTACCTAAAGCTTTATTGCAAGAAACAGAGTAATCAGAAACCTAGGGCGAACATAGCACTACAAGGAGAAAAACTTTATGCTGAGTGCGCGGTAATATTAAAGAACTTCTATTCATCAAACTTACGTTGTATTTGTCCCTCTCTTTCGGAAACAAATCTTAAAAAAGCAAAATATAGCGTCTACGAAATATTGTCGAGTTTTGAGCGTCGCGGGTTCCCGTTTTGAAGAGAAATAAGGCCACCAACTCCAGTACTTCTAACCATTCATTTTTCAGCTGCAATGAAAACCTTGTATTTGGTAATTTATTCAAGCCTTTAGACTTGCCATCACATTCGCACGGGAAGTTTACGACTTGGGAATAAAGATGAAGACAAATATGACAATCTCATTATCCCCAACAGCAAACTGCCCGTGCGAATGTGATGGTAAGTCTTAAAAGCGTGAATAAATTACCAAATATAAGGGCTTTCATTGCAGCTGGAAAACGGATGGTTAGAAGTACTGAAGTTGGTGCCCTTATTTCTCTTCAAAACGGGAACTTGCGACGCTAAAAACTCTTAAGAATTTTTCGTAGAAGCTATATTTTGCTTTGTTAAGATTTGTTTCCAAAAGAGAGGGACAAATACAAGGTAAGTTTGATGAATAGAAACGTAACCAACACGCATATAAATAGGTTCGGGCCACCTTAAAACTTTAATATTTATTAGCCAGCTACAACTGAAAAGATCTCGATTGTCAGTTCCTTTTTGTTACTAGCAAAATTCTCTCCGTTTCTCTTTTTATCGCCTCATTCTTATTGTTTAATTTTCCCCATCACATTTCTGACGACATTTTTCAGCGGTAACTATTGCTATTTTTTATTTTACCATTGTTATTTTCTCGTGCAAATATTCTTGATGCCGTGGGTAGCGAAACTACAGATAAAGAATAAAGTTTGACTTCAGCTACTCTCTCTTGGTTTTGCTCTTTGGTTTAAGCTTCTGGTCTGTTTTGTTTAACGAACATAATTTTATTTCTTTTTTCACGCAATTTTAGAAACGAGAAGCGAACCAAAATGGCCATTTCGGAGTTCCAAAAGCTCTCACTTTCAAAACGAGGCTAAGTGCAAAACCTTTCTTATCAAAACATGAGAATAAAAAAAAGATTTTCATATCAATAGCACTTAATGGCCTATTTTCCCCCTTGTCTCTAGCAACAGGACAGAGTGAGAGAGCGCTTGAGTTGAAAGAGCTTGAAAACAACTTGGGTCATCAACTTTGGGGTAACAAGTCGTACTCTCAAGCATCACCTTGCATGGCGTGAAAAGTTTTTCAACAGGTACACAGTTTGTGAAAATTGGGTAATATTTCCATAACACTTGGTACGATCATAGTTTCCAAATGAAACGTTCCCCTTGTCCGACGCTTCAAGGGGGGCTCTAGGAACGATTGGTGCGATAGTTAAAAGCACTGCGCATGTTTCTTTAAGCGCATAGGCCACAAAAAAGGGTAGCTGACCAAAATACTGCCATTACCGGAAACTACCGGAATATGAACTTACATCCGAAGACCAGCAAAGCAGTACTTCAGGAACTTTCATTTACTTGTCTATACTCCTTCTTTATTTTATCCTCGAGGTAATGTACAATAAAAAAAGAAAATCTTAAAAGGTAATTCAAGCCTTCTTATGCAACCTTCTTATGCACTCGGACCGAAATCTTGGCCTTGATGCACGATGTTAAAGGAAACGTGCCGTCCCAGGCGGCGGGCGGGGAGGCGCCCTGTAATGGCCTTTAATGAGGCTCCGCCCGAAACTGGCACACAGCTTTCTTCTTGCCTACCCTTATTCCCCGGCGGGGTGAGCAAGTAGCGCTGACTACATCTACGAACTGGCGATTAACAGTTCTATACCAAGCTTCGTGCGCATGCGTCTTTCTATATATTTTTTATTATTACTATTTTTTCGAGAATGAAGAGTTCTCGGAGTGGCGAATCGCTTGCCTGACTAAACCGAAATTACATGTAATTGAGTAGACGCTTTTTCATACGTTGATCTTGATTTAATTTCACTAGTTTCTGTTCTTTTTTTGTTGTTGCTGTTTTTCTTTTGTTTTTTGCTTATCGTTTGCTAGAATCAGGTGGCCACTCTATCTTCTGCTGATTCACATTTTGCCAAATACGAACGCAAAGTCACGGCATCAAAGTGAAATGTTCCCCAGGCATGGAAAAGCACATAAAGTGGGGTCACGTTCCCTTTTATGTACTCTAGCATGTGTCGTACAGACACATCAGTAAGAAACCTAAGGCTTTCTAATGGAAAAATCACTACATGACAGGTCGTTCATTTGTGGTTCTGAACACGTTTTAACGTAATAGAGTTTTCACTTGATAAGATGCAAAACATGATATCAAAGCCGTACGTTGTACGATATGTTTATTAAGTTTACTCATTTTATTTACGGCAAATTGTCCGCAAGGCAACACCTCATACTCAGAATCAAATACAAATTGACAGCAAGAAAGGAAAAAGATTTTGTTGTCTCAAGCCATTTTCATAAATTGTTACTCCACGAAATACTGCATTTATAAATAAATTCGCCCTGTCAATATTTATTTCCCAATTATCTGCGAAATTAGCGTATACATTTCAGAGAGCTCTGAAACGACATATGCTTTTGAAAAATAAGAGGCATAAGTGACAGTTAGTCGTCATTCACATATCTTGGGTCTACCAGAAAACGACACCCGCTAAACTGCATATTACACGAATTTTAGATCTGTGGCCTATGTATATCACACCATGGAAGCAACCTGTACCACGCTGCAAAAAATAGAAAAAGAAGAGGTGCTAGCGGCTACGCCTCAAAATTTTCCTGCAGACTGCACTTGCTTAAAAGAAGAAGAAGAGGACAAATCGACGCTAGATATTTCCATGGACAACCGAGCAAAAGTAATGGAGATCAGAGATGATGTATCGCATTCTCTGCCACAGAAAAGCAAAGGATTTTTTCGCGGAGGAAAGAAACTCTCGAGAAATATGTGGTCAAGTATTGACCATGAGAAAAAAGACAGGAAAAACAGAGTCTTGAAGAAAGAAAAGTCCATGGACGACAAGATGTTTATTGCTGGAAAATCGCTAGTTGCTCGCAACGCAAATTTCGAAACTATATCCGAAAATGAGTTGATGGGTGTATCACTCGCTGTTAGCACAAGAAGGGGAAGTATCTGTGAAGAGATTGAAAAGGAAATTGTCCACAACGGAATTAGTTTGTACGAGATGCGAAAAGCTATGGTAATAGAAGAAACGCTGAGGGATAGGTTTCTTATGTGATCTGGTATGACAAGGATCATCATGCATATCATCATAACAACAAATAAACAGGACGTTATAATCTGCCAAACTATTCCTCGACATATGTCTCAATTGGCGTTAGAACCTAATTCGGTTTAAGATAAACAAACAAACCAAAAATTCTTTGGGGTGATTCTTATTAGACTTAACAGAATCATAAAAATGGAAGCAAGAATAAAAAGAGCATTTCGACCCATTTAAACCTTGCGTTTTTCAAAGACCCATGGCTTGACTAGCTTTGAACAGTTAACCGTTTTAAAACTACTGACAACGTTTGGCCTCGAGAGCCGCGCATTGTCACTCTCAGCAGTTTTATAGTTTTTGAGGGAGGCAATGAGATAATTGAGTATTTGAACTGCTTGGAGAAGTCTTATGATTTTCTCCCTGGTGAAAAGTCATGATAACCTAAATCTTTCTCTTATATGCATTCTTTTTTTTTTCAGTTAGCTTGTTCTTGATAGCGAGTTTATGTTTTATTTGAAATTAATAATAAGCTGCGTTGACTGTATTTAACATGATTTAACTACGCGAGAGAAAATGCTGCATTAAGGTATTCAATTTCTGTCAGAAAATGAATGACTACTGATTTTGAAACAATCTATATAGTTGAAAAGTAGAACATTTTTCATAGCTTTTCCTGACACTTACGCTATCAGTAGAGAAAGATATACGTGATAAATAAAGAAGCATTTTCATAATGTCAGTAGAAAATGGAACAATGTATTTTAAATTTACCCTTTAGCACTTTTTACTTTGTTTTCAATCTAAATGTTGTATGGGTGGAAATAAAATAAGATATATCATAAATAACTTTAAATCAAACGGGAAAAACCCCAACCTATATTAGGCCATAGTAAGACTTACAAGTCCATTATTCAGAGATAAAAAACTACTAGCTTTTCCTCTTCATAATAATATTGTTATTTTAAGTCTCTCGGGCTATCTAGTTTTAATCTCGTGCAATTGCTTAGTCTTAATCAGCAAGTCCTCGGGCCTAGAATATATAATATGCTATCTGCTTCACATTTTTTTCTCCAACGATGGTGGGACACTCTGTGTATTGTCTAAAGATCAAATTATGCAAAAGGAGAGTTCTGGGGGAAAAAACCTCAAAAAAGCCTCAAGGGAATACTGCGTCTATTGTATATGATAATTCTTTTTATTATTCATTCAAAATTCAAAATATTTATACATTTGTGATTGGCTAAAATCCCACGCATAATTCATCATAACCAGCTATTATCGACCAAATTTGGAAGAATTTTGAAAAATAATGTCGACTGTTCAGCAGAAAATACAGTTAACCGAGAAGACCTGGGGACTAGTTGCTTTAGTAAATGGCGAAACATTTCACTCGTTTCACCGGGAAGTAATAGGCGAACTATTAGCTAAAAACATGGCAAGAACAGCAAGAAGAAAGCTCGACGGACGACATCTGCTGTTTGGGCAATATTTGCAGAACTGGACAACCCTTTATGTCCTAAATTTGACGATAAACATGCATGCACTAACGAAGATGAACTTAACATCGATGGATGTACACTCTTTCTTTTTTAAAAGAATATATTTTATAAGAATAGCGAGGCTGAAATTTGCGAAATTTTAAGGATATTTTAAGAATAAACCTGACGCTGAAATTGTGAAAAGAATATAATTTCGTGCGTTGAAAATTTGTACATACAATACAATGATATGTGTTTACTCAACTGTATAAAATTATTCCTTTCTCTAAACGGCAAAACTAGCCAACGAGAGATATGTCATAAGCTGTAATTAAGAATATTACAAGAATATTTTTAGCCTAAAATCGGCAGAAAAATAGGAATATTCAGCCTGGGCCGGAAAAACAATATTCTTATAAAAAAAGAGTGTAAGTATGTTTTAACTTGTTTTTGAACTAGGAGCTATTCTGAAGAATGGTTAAAGGTACACACGCTCTTTGGTCTGCATGTTTTTTCATTTGCGCAGCCTCATGCTGATTTATTTGACCTTTAGGCTCGAAATCAATGATGTAATAAATGGAAGACCTCGGAGTCCAAAATTATCTTATGACGAATCTCGAATAGCTACCAAATCACTGAAATGCAATCGCTCATTAAAACATATAAGATCAAAATCGGGCTGATCTAAACAGACTTAGAATTAGTTTCCCCAGGCAAGTTATCAGGAAATCAGACGAGGACAAACGCACGCTACCTAACGAGTCACACTTAAGCTACAACACGAAAATTGTAAAAGCTCGCAAAAAAATCAAAACACAAAAAACTGCTTAGGTTCACTGATACAATATATTTATTGACAGTCAGTTAACTGTTTACATTACTGAAAGTACACAAATTTCGAAGTAAAATGGTAGCACTTTAGATCAACCCCTAATAAACATTCCACTATTAATCCCCAACTCAGCTAAGACTAACAAACACATAAATTAACTAAACTTCTATAGTGCATAGTAGCAAGAGACGATAAAACTCTATCCTCTCTTGATAGTAGTCACTGTTTGGTTTTGAAATCTCATCTGTCCAGGGTTAGTTTTACATACTGCAAGGTGATATTCATGAAAAAAATTTCAGAGCGAGTGGAATCTCGTCCCCAGAATAGCGTCTTGAAACTTGCGCGAGTCAAAACGCCAACGCCGCAGATTTCTATTTTCGCACGCCGGAACTAGTTTGAACTGAGGCTTGAATCTTGCTAGTTGAAGTTGTTATTTTACAAATTACCCACCACATTCGCTTGTGGCCGCACTTTTAAAAGTTTTCCAAGCCACAGCGAAAATCACTCCACTCAACTCAGATGTAAGTACTATTGCAGTCACCGTGACTGGGCTTTTCTTTTATCAAGAACGACTCTCAGCTCGCATGTCCCTAGATGAGTTGCCAGGTTTTTAGATTAGCAGCTACTATAAGGTCACTTCTCAGAGATCTCAACGATCCCGTGCCACTTTGCACGATGCATTTTTCGATCTCATCGCAAATTGCTTTTCTTCGAATGTTGGGTGCATTTGGTCTGTACATGAATTCGTCAGGTTTTAAAATTTCTGTAGACGATTGTTCATCTGCTGTTATCTCTTCTCGTACTGTACTACCCTCTCTACTAAAGAAGGCCCTTACCACTGTTTTTAGCTTAAAGGTCTCTGAGTAGAGAGTTCGCTTAAACTTTCGCGTTTTTGAAGCGATGAGATTCATGGTTTCGTTTTCTGTAATTACTACTTGTCTTGGTTTGTATTCGTCTTTTCCGTTTTCTCTACTTTGTGAGGCTAAAGGTTGTTTTTGTCTCTCAGATTGTTCCATTTCATCCCCGATTCCACGGTAAATAGAACAGGATCTCTCATTCCATGCACGCTTAATGAAATCGTGGTTCCTTTTGCATCTTTCCCTTGAAAATCCTGAAGAGACACATTTCTGATGCCGACTTGAAAGTTTTTTCGTTGTAGACGGTTCCTCTCTCATTGTTTTCACGCGACTCAATTTGAGGTGTAAGTGATAGATTGAAATGATTTTACCCACCTTGCAGAGCACTTAAATGCAATGCTGAATCTATTTGTGCCACCATTGAGTAATTATTATAAAAATAGCTTCAATCAATTATAAATTCACCTCCGAATATGTGAAAACAATAATTTATCGTCCATCACATGTTCTAGGTAAAGAAGTTGATTATTTATTAAACGTAAAACGCCTCGAATTAAAGAGTATATGCTTGGCAAAACACAGAAATACATCAGTGTAAAACAAAATTATTTAGCTTAATTTAAAGAAACTGCTCTTTCTTCAGTCATAATTAAAATTAACTTTATTTAAAAATATTTCTGACGACGTCGAGGTGCTTACTTATAAAATGCCTGCAGTATAGATAGATAGAGATAAAAAACCTTTAATTCGCCATTCGCATACATGTGTTTATCATTTTTCTCACAGGGTACATTAAACCATTAAGTAGGGATGTTCTGGAAATTTTATGAAATACTTCTAAGTTGTAGGTTTCGTTTCAGTGTGGTTCCAGTGTAAAAGAAAAACCTAAATGCCAACTTGCGTCTAGTTCAACGAACCTAAAAACAATTTGTTGGCCGGCGGATGTTTTTATTACTTTGTTGAGAAATAAAGCCTTTCTGATAAAATCAAGTACTCCTTTACCGTTAATGCTTTTAATTTTAATAGAGTAAAGCCTAAAGCACTGTCCTAAAAAAGTGGTTGACATTTTGCATTACTCTGTTTTCGGATTTGTGCCTTTTCCTGATACAGACTGACTGTGCCTCGCTACGAGCCATTATTCCCCTAGCTGAATATTAGCGAAGCGCGCGCGAGCGTGGAGCTCCATAACTAAGAAAATTTGGTAAACTATTCATCCGAGAAAATTTGGTTATGAGGTCACCGTGCGTATGTCCGTACGTACGTCACTACGGACGCTCCGATAAGTAGAAACGGATTCCCCCTCTCTTGCTTAGAGAGTTTTGTCCCCTAATTGTTTCAAAAGGCTTTAGAAATGATTGAGAAATCAAAATCTGTCAACTGAACAAATGTTTGGTGGATTTTAGGGGCCGACCATTTGACTTTTGAGGGGGTTAGAGGTGATTTCAGAAAAAAATATCCCGCAGACGAATTTTGAGGGGAAAAAGCTTGCAAGGATATAACTGGGAAAAATAATATCCTGCACTGAAGAAATATCGCTCATGCCGTATATAATGCTGAAACTGAAATCTTACACTGTTGTATGTCAGTGAAAAAAATTCTAACTCCAGAAATTACCCATACCCATTTCTCCCCTCAAAAGTCACATGGTCAACCATATAGGGCCGAGGAGCCGCATGCAGTTAAATTTCTGTCCCGTAATTTAATCAGTTAAATCATCAAAGTTGACAGGTCTTTCTGATGATCAAAGCGACCGTTCGGTTTACCATTTAGACCTTCAGTGCGAAGACTGTCATGGGAACATTAACATCTTCAGGATAATTGCTTACCATAACAGTGGTAGGTCGCGCGCGTCTGGTCGGTTTCGAAGAACGTGATCGTGACTGTTGTTTTCATTCAGTGACTGTGCGCGTTGATATGCTAACGTTTAAAACAGACTGCAACATTAAATTTTTGTTATAGAAGCAAAGAAGCTGCTGAGTAGAAACTAAACCGTCCCAGACTTATTCCGTTTCATTCGTGTACTATCATTTTGATGGGGTCTGTATGATGAATTTACTTCTGCCTTCTAATCAGGCACGTAAACAACATAGAGATAAAACATTTCATTTTGCTTTTGTGGAGTAAATTCATCTTAAAAAAGTTAAACTAGTGGACCACTTTCTCCGCGTACTTGTAAAAATAGGCATTTAATATGTCGCGCTCTACAGTGCAAAAATCTTCTTGTCGCGGATTAGATTTCAGTATACATATTGTTAATCTTCATTTCGCGCCAGAATAAATTAATTTGCGCGCAAAAAAAAATCACAAGGTTTGTCCCACTTCGAGTCCATCTTCTGGAGATACGCCGGCATGGTAGCTGGAATACATTGCCGAGGCGAAGATCTGGAATTTTTTTCCTCCTCGTCTTTTTTTCCCCGCGACGTTTGTTTATATTTGTAGTGAGAATGCCATGCATATCGATGGATTTTACTTCAGTCAAGCGGCTTCAGTTCCTGCGGCTTGCTACTCATCATAAAGAAGAGTCCTGGAATAGCTTTGTTCGCCTTTAACAGATTTGCTGTCGAATGCAAGGTAAAAGAACGGACTACTGGAAGGTAAGAATTGAGGTTTAAATTTGTTTCTCGGCGAAAAATAGTGCATACAACTCGTGAAACCCGTGAGTATTACCTCTGTTTAATATACCGCGCGGATGACATGCGATGACCCCTCGCTTTTACGATGGATAAGACGGATACAAACAATAATTTCTTTCGCAACGTTTAGTATAATTGCTGCGGAGCGACCGAAGGGAGCGAGCAGCAACATAATCAGGATTTAAAGGAAATATATTAAAGGGGCGACGAATTCTCGAATTCATCACTTTTTACCACAATGCATTGCATTTAACCACATTTTTTACCACAATGTATTGCATTTAACCAGAGTGCATTGCGCCACGAACAACTCAAATAAAAACACGGGGAAGTAGTGCATCGTTCGCTGCTCAGTTCTACAGTACGGCTAGAGGTCTTACCAAGTGTTAAGACACGCAGGAGTCTTTCAGATGAGTACGATGGTTAACTTGGGGAGTGGATTTCAATTCAAGAGCCTTTGACTCGTCCAGGTGTTAAACCTGACGAGAAGATGAGCATTTGCTCTTCGACTCCGCAACACGGGGGATATACAAATTCCAGCTTGCTAGAAGGTGATTTGAAAGTGAGAAAATGTCATGCAATACTATTCTTAAGAAACTGTATGAGCCGAAAATGGATGTGATTTTGACCATTCGCTTCAAAATAACAGCGGAAATCGAGATAACAAAACATATGTTTTGTGTCCTACTTTGCAGACCAGGTCGTGTATCGGCGTTTTGAAAAGCATAATTATGTTCTTTCATTCATTCATTGCCATGGAATATGCGTTTCCATTGTTTTTTAACTGTTAATAGCTCGGTTAATGTGGCTGGCGATCATCTTGCCGGCGGAAGTTTCATAAAAAGGGAATAAAATGAAAGACTTTTCCTGTGGCTTACGTAATCAGCCTCTGTGGTGTAGTGGTTAGGTGTAGTGGCGTCGAGTCGAAGTTGCCGGGTGCGAGTCCTACCGAACTATTTATTCCTACTTTCTATTATTTCCTACAATTTACTGTGGGAAAACCAGAGTTGATAACCACTTGATCATTTTCTAAACAACTTTCCCACGAGTTCTTTCTATAGACTGATAGTAATTATTCTAGTACTTTCCAACATGTAAAAAGGACATTCAATGTCATTTTTGATTCTTTTAAGTCTCACTGCCTAACTAATGCCAGTATCAACAGAATGTGCCGCAGCATTACTATCTTTTAGATACCCTAGTTTACTTAATATGGAGATCATCTGAGGACGATTTTTCGTTATGTATGCTTCATTTCTTGACTTATTCCGGCTACGTGCGAAAAATTAGATGACAATGTTTGTGTGCTATAATTACACTGATAATTTCTTGCACCTTGAAACTCATGAAAGCCAAACTTGTTTAACCCTCGCAAAAACCTCTTTTAATGGAGGAACTCAACCTGATAGTTGCACTAAAATCTAATAATTGTTACTGCATTTGAATGCTCTCTGTAATCTCGTGGGTAGAACATACCTGATGGTTACATTAATAATAATCACTGCATTTGCTCTCTGTAACCTCGTGGGTAGAACATACCTGAAGGTTACGTTAATAATAATCATTGCATTTTCTCTTTGTAACCTCGTGGGTAGAACATACCTGATGGTTCCATTAATAATAATTACTGCATTTTCTCTCTGTAACCTCGTGGGTAGAACATACCTGAAGGTTACGTTAATAATAATCATTGCATTTTCTCTTTGTAACCTCGTGGGTAATCACTGCATTTGCTCTCTGTAACCTCGTGGGTAGATTAAGAACATACCTGACGGTTACGTTAATAATAATCATTGCACTTTCTCTTTGTAACCTCGTGGGTAGAACATACCTGAAGGTTACGTTAATAATGATCATTGCATTTGCTCTCCGTATCCTCGTGGGTAGAATATACATAACGGTTACATTTAATAATAATCACTGCATTTGCTCTCTGTAACCTCGTCGGTAGAACATACCTGAAGGTTACGTTAATCATAATAATTGCATTTTCTCTTTGTAACCTCGTGGGTAGAACATACCTGATGGTTACATTAATAATAATCACTGTATTTGCTGTCCGTAAACTCGTGGGTAGAGTATACCTGATGGTTACATTAATAATAATCATTGCATTTTCTCTTTGTAACCTCGTGGGAAAAAAATTAATGCCTCTCTCCTGGAAATTTTGCCCTGTCCTTTGAGCATAGTGATCTTTGGGTAGCGAATTCACGAAAACAGGTAAAACGCTTTTTTTAACAACAGCATTTATATTATTTGGCTTTTTGAGGGAGGTTAAACATTAATGTAATAGAATATAAAAAAAGCTGATAAAGCGGAAAAAGTTATCTTTACAAAATGCGTTTTGACAATGTCAAGAGTGAAATAAGCTGAAGTTTTGTAGTTAGCCCGAAGAAAACCTGTTCCTGCATGAAAAGCAGTTCTGATTCCGTTCTCTTAACTAGAAGAGATGCATATCCCTGTGAACCAGTTTTTTAACCAGGAGCGATTCCCACTCACTTCTGATACTTTATTGACACGAGCTCCTATTTCAATATATGTCTAATTCAAGCTTAGCCGCGTGATAGCTCTTCATTAGCGAAAAGGTCCAAGTGATATTTTGATTGACGTGTTATTTAGGATCCTGAGGTTTTTTAACACCTTTTCTCTAGCTTAACTGGCGAAGATATTGTAGGAATTTGCCCTTCAATTAAAAATTCTTTGATGCGCCGCCAGATGCCGTGCAAAAATATCATCGCTTGCGGCTCCTCGTAGTGGGGGGAAGGCGGGCTTGGACACCTTAGTTAATGTCATCTATCAACAAAATGGCTGGCGCTCGTTCATCATGTGGTGGTTTTCAAGACTAAAGTTTTGTATTTAATACAAGATTGAAAATACGCCTATAAAAGACACAAATGGAAAGAGAAAGTTCAAAAGAATGCTCAGTTTCCTTTTGTGGACAAATGAGAGCTTTTCGCTAAGAAACTGTCTTTCGAGGACTTCAACCTTGTTTACTTCACGGCGAATCAGAGCGCTTGGCTTGTTTTGAACCAACTGAGTCAGCGAAAAGAAAGAAAACCACAAAATGAGCATTTGAAATTGATTTTTTGACATTTGCTCAGCGGATTTAACTTGCGTGAACGGATCCACGATGCAGTTAGTGTTACGCGAATTGCTTTTAGGATTAACTTATGGGTTTTTAATAAAAATTCTCAAGTAATTAAGTTATTCATCTGTCATTGCTCATTCATAACACGGCGGGGCTAAAGTCCAGGTCACAGGTCACAGGTCAGGTCACAGGTCAGGTTACAGGTCACAGGCCACAGGCCAGGCCACAGGTCAGACCACAGGCCACAGGTCAGGACACAGGTCAGACCACAGGTCACAGGTCAGACCACAGGTCACACACAAAAACAATAGGACACTGGACAAAACTGTTCTTGATTGACATTTTATTATACAAAAATAGATCAAGCCAAGGAACCTCAATTATATTTTTTCTGTTCTGAACTTTACCAAATCCCACACATGAGAAAATATATTCATGCTGATCACGCAAGGAGGACTTGCGTTACAGCGTAACCAAAGTTGGTAACGAAATCCCAAAGGTACGCAAAATCACGTGATTTGTTAGAAAAAACGAATCTCAAAACGAAGGGTTGTTGCGTTAAGAATATTATGACGTGTTTGTGGATGTTTTGAAAAGCATTCGAAGGGAAAACGGAAGAAAAACTTAAGGACAGTCTAAAACTTATTTGACCACTGAAATAAGGCAACTTTCTTTAGACTTTTCTCGTCCTAAACTCTTCTTGCCACTAGATCGGTCTTCCATCTCTTTTGAAGATGGCGGCCTGTTGCTCGCGCTTCGTACCAGTCACAAAATACTGCTATGTTAAAGTGTAGTCGGCTAAGAACTTCAGACACTGCTATTTGGGCCTCTCAAATAGTTGCTGGACCATATTTCTCGGCTCTTCTCCCAAGAGCTTGCCATTTTCTCACGTTCTGTTGCACAACAGCTTGAAAAACCTCTGTTGGATTTGCCTTGTGGCCCTTAGGTGGGAGCATTCCGCCATTACAACTTGAATCTTTGACTCTGTAAACTGCTGATGTATCAAAGGATTACAGTGCTGCATGTCAATGACTCGCTCCAAGTTATCTTGGCTGCACGGCTTATTTGGAGATGACATTCTAATAACACGACAACTCTTCGTTTTCAGTGAAAAACATGTGATTTGTTTTTCGTACAAAATGATTTTGCACACCTTTGTGATTTCGTTACGAAGTTTGGATATGCCGTATGATCAGCATGAAAATATTATTCCATGTGTGGAATTTAATATTGTTTAAAGGACAAAAATATCATCAAGGTTCCTTGGCTTATTTTATTTTTGTATAGTAAAACGTCAGTCCAGAACAGTTTTGTCCAGTGTCCTATTGTTTTTTGTGTGACCTGTGACCTGACCTGTGGCCTTGACCTGTGGCCTGTACCTGACCTGTGGCCTTGACCTGTGGCCTGTAACCTGACCTGTGACCTGACCTGTGGCCTGTGACCTGTGGCCTGTACCTGACCTGTGGCCTGTAACCTGACCTGTGACCTGACCTGTGGCCTGTGGCCTGTAACCTGTGACCTGCACTTTAGCCGCGCCGTTCATAACATTAGCTCAATACACGATCGTGAGTTTTTTAGACACACTTCAGACCGGTTACTCCCCATTCTTGAATTAAAACTAAAGTGTTGTTTTTCAGTGTACATGTTCCATTGAATTACTATTCATTTTCTTATTCATTACTTGCCATTCAAGTATCAGGCGAAGTATTTTGCAGTGTGCTGTCTTTTTTCCTTAACTCGTGCCCTGAATACAGCTGAAACCGCTTGAATGAAGTTTAATATTTGTTTACGGCTTTATATATATATATTATCGCTGAAAAGTGAGCTTATATAAAATATGAAACAGTTCTCTTCTATTTTAACGACAGACTCAACGGCTTTTCGACCCCGAATTTGCCTTTTGAATTAAAAAAAAAAAAAGGTTAAAGATTGTATTATAGTTGTTGTTCGCGAAAAAGGTTATCGTTTGCTTTCCTATGTCTCTCCTCAAAGAAAATATGCACCTTACGGTAAAACTTTCTAACCGATATTGTGAGGCTGTATAATGTAAAGGCCACACATAGCTGTTCGTCAGGGCCCGTTTATAAAAAAATAGGACAATAAAATAAAATAAAGTGGGCTTACAGAAACTTAAAAGTCCCTCAGTCGGCCTAATTTTCCTCGTAGGTCTTCCCTTTAAGACAGAAATACTGACCCTAGAAATCGTAACCTGTAAATTGCTGCTACTAAAGAGACCTACAACTTCACATTTTTTTTAAGATTGAGGTTTGTTTGTGGGATACTTTTCTTAATCATTTAGCCCCTCCCTCTAAAGGGGCACTGATGCGAAGGCTCCTTATTTCTTTTTTTCTTTTCTGGCTTAGATTTCATGCTATTAGTTTAAATTTGATTGCTTTTAGCATAAGTATAGAAACGGACGCTTTGCTTTTAGCCCTGGCTAAATCTAACTATTAGATATACAGTAGTAGGGTCTTGAGTTTTCGTTCAGGTTCGAACGTAACAGTTAACCAAAGAAAGTATCTGGTGTAAACCTAATGAATAATGATAAAAGAACAATAAAATATTGCGTCATAAACTATTTCGAAGAATGTTACTTACTCGCGGGGATGAATTTATAAACTAACGTAACTCTGGAGAAGGTAAAGTCTGTTTGCCAAAGCCGGTGAACTATAAGA
>OZ037775.1:21401901-21504401 GCA_964035525.1 Porites cylindrica | reverse complement strand
CCAGCATGGATAAACCTGATCAAGTCCAGGATCAAAAGGATCAAATTAACTCAATTCAAAAATCAAATCAAGAAAAAGGCCCGATATGATTTTAAAAAATTGCCAGATACTGTGCAACGCAAAGGATCGATTGAGTTTTACTGTCAATCGATTTTACAAAGTTTATCCAAATGTGCGTTGTGCTTTTTTTCATACCTTTTCAACGCACATTTCGATAAACTTTGTAAAGCTCAACCGATTTTATTTTGTAAAGTGATACAAATTAATCAGAGCTATGCGAAGGTCCTACGGAAAGGTTTTGTTTAAACAATCGCACCATAGGGGTCAACTCCCTCATCCCTAAGGGCGTCAACAAGCGAAGCCCCTGAATCTAATTCTGGAGATTCCAAGAGCCCAGCGTTGAAGGGCTGAATTGTTTGACAGTAACAATCAGAACATTTCTCCGTATTCCACTCTAGTTTCGATAGGGTTATGTTACGTGCTCGTGAGCTGTGACAACTACACAAAATCAAAGTGCTGGGTCTCCACAAAATTCCATGGCGCCAAGCGACCAAGGAAAATCAGGAAATTTTGACACTGAAACGTGTGTATTCCTGTTTTTTTTTGGTACATGTATCCTAACAAAAAGATGTGAGTGGTTAACGACGCTTTTGCCAAAGCAATGGTGCAGGTGCGGAGAAAACCAACCTTAGTTTTCAAAAAATGCATCAGACGTTTAATCGTTGCAGAAGCACTGCTATGAATGCTGAATGAAACGTCAGCTATAGACACGCACGTCTTTTTTTTATCAAAGAACTGAACACAACACACTTTAAAAAGCAGCATCCATGAGCTTTTACTTTCTTGTAAAGTAGATGCTTAAATGTTACGTTGGCATTTCGCTTTCTATGCTGGCTTCAAGCGGTACCCGCGCTACACCACTTATTCATCAACATCTTGCGGAAGCTTAAATTTGGGGTCGACGGTAACTGCCAGGCTCTTGAGCAGCTTGTTTTGGGCCTCCAACATGGCCATCATAGATTTGATCCTCTTCTTGTTTTTTAACATCTCTTCTTTTAGTTCAGCAAATTCAGATGTTTGACCCCCTTCGACCGGTTCTGGAGCTGCTTCAGCAAAACTTGCATGCAGCCACTCTTCTATTCTGAGAAGTAAAACAAGTTGAAGTGTATTTTCCTTTCAATCGAATGTTAGCACCAATATAGGAATTCCAATTTCCGGTAACCCTATTAAGAAAACTGATCAAAACTGATCAACAGTGTAGTAATAGCTATTGCAAATATTAGTCGGGCACTGCCTTTCTGTTCCAGCAATTCCTGGCAACCAAGACAATTTCGTGGTCTTGCACTATCTAGGTAAAAATATAAATTAAAATATCCAAAGCGATTTTGCGACGAGCAATATTTAGAATAAACGTTATACAAAAGAAAACATGACTGAAAATGTACGGTGACAAACGAACTATGCGAACACACACATACACACGCTTTATTACCACCATTTGGTCAAAATGAGGTATACCTGTTGAATCTAGACAGCTTGTTGGGCTTCTCTACATGAACACTTTCGTAAACCTTTCGGATGATGTTTTTGGGATACGCCTCCTCTATTTTAAACTGGTATTCCAGTTGCATCACAAGTCTCTCGATCGTGGCATATTTCTTCATTGTTTTGGTGTCTCCCACGGCCAGACCAACCTGCAAGAAAATTGTACGGTAAATATACTACAATAAAATAAAGATTTGTAAAAGTAAACTTCGGATATCGTCCGACTTGGTCACAAAAAGTTAAAGACTTCTCCTTTTCTGGTTGGCTTAATAACTTGTTACGAAATCCTTCGCCAAATACCTTTTTAATTTCTGGACCACTTATGTCATCCACCCATTACATGAAATTAAAACCTGTTGAACGCAGCGAACTTCCCTTGCTAAACCCCACATCACCATCTTCGAAAAATAGCTACATCAAAGAACCCTTGAGGTAACTGATGATCGCTGTGGCTAGAACGTTCCAGTAAATACGGTTATTTCTTTTTCTTTCTTGATTAAACATATCTTTTTAATTGCAGTCACGGCAAGAATACGATGAACATATTGTTAGTTAGACCTGAGCAACCGAGCGCGTGTACCAAAACGCAAAGTAGTCGCGAAGCTACTTTTGACCATCAGTAAAATGCGCATATACGGCTTTAACTAACAACGTCGTGAGCGGGCTCTTTCAAGGCCAATGACTAACTTGTAACTAACAAGTGGTAATGGCAATTAACACTGCGACGATCATATCTCTATTTAAAATTTGTGCCTCGGTCTCCGCAATCCACATCATCATTGTTTCATTCCTTTCAGGGGTCTAGATGAACTCAACAATTTGGCCTGCTCCCAGGGATGGGTCTTCATAGCTCAAATGGTACAGCACGCAACGCTAACGCAGAAGCCATGGGTTCGAATCCCGTTGAAGTCTTTAAATCTTTTTCGGGTTTATTTGCAATTACTTAAATTTCAATTACCATTGCAATGATAATACCTTCGTTTAAAATTTATTTCTCCAATCCAAGGTGTTTTAGAGTTGGCGCGATGTCCCTCGTGGATGTTGTCGACTAAACCACATTTAGATTTGGACTTAGAAAAGATAAAAAATGTCCTGTGCAGAACCTTTACAAATGACCCGTGCTTTCTTCGACAAATTTAACATAGCCTACACAGTTCTAAGGAAATCGATACCCGTTGGAAAAGTGTTTTTTTATCACCAAAGTCAAATTTGAAAACTGTTCTTTCGAATTAAAACTCAAAGTCCTACATGTGAGCAGAAGACTACAACAGGCTCTTTCAACAGCCCGAGGAAACAGCCGAAATTTTGGACGCCACCGATGGTTTCCCCGCAAACTGATGTCTGAGGAACGAGCACAGAAATTCCATACTGATGACGTTTCACTTCCCAGATCTTGTCAGTACTTCCGATTGGTCGTGCGGCGAGAGTAATTTTCTTCAACTAATTAAGAGAACTACCCAGATCAGGGTAGTGACACGTCATCAGTATGGAATTTCTGTACTCGTTTCTCAGACGTCATTTCGTGGGGAAACCAGTGGTGCCGTCGTGAAATGTTGGCTGTTTTCTCAGCCTATTCTTTTAGCTGTTAAAAATTTACATCAAACCGGTTCCTTACCAAAAGGTTCATCAGAGCAATGTTGAGGAAAAACAAGCACAAAAAGAGGAAGAAATATCCAGTAAAAGGGAATGGATTTAACGGATTCGTGTTCTCTTCACTCTGTTCTCCTATGGTGTCTATGAAGGTTGATCCAAAGTCCAGTTCACCAGTCATCATCACAAGCACGCGGAGCAGGGAATGATGCACTGAATGGAATGCAGTCTGAATGATAATGATGAGATAAAATGCGGTTTTACCAACTGAGTAGATAAGGAAAATATTTAGACTTGATTCACAAGCTAACGTTTCGAGCGCTCGCGCGAATTAGGTTTCATGCGGTTTACATATACGTGCATACTAACAGTGGACCTACACCATTAGTCGACTCCTGGCAATTTAATGCAATGAACAGCGTTCGCTTAAAAAAAGACTTCTACTGCTTTCTGTGTCAGTACCTTGAAGCAGGGACGAGCCAAATATCGCTATAGGTTGCCTGGAATAATTGGTAAAATTAAAATGTCAAGGGACCAGTTTCGATACGTCTTCGCCAGCCAACAAAACGCGATCTATGGCTTCTCCCTACATTAAGCAACTGTCAAAGGAAAGCAAAAATGGGGAAACACTGTTCTTGTTTTGGAGGTCTAGCGCGTTCAAGGCGGTAGTGTTATTTGAAGCTATAAATGTCAACGAGAGGGCTAAATAGAGCGGATCAGTGTGATGATTTGCTAAAAACCAAAACACTAAACTGGCCCCGCATCAGTTCCAACGAGAAAAGTTTTGGTAATTGTCATATTGCTGTTCGATCAGCAGTGATTATAATAATTACTACTGTTTTTGATTATTTATTATTCATGTTTCTAACGAAAGAACCTTTGGGGGTTAGGATCCCTCAAAACAAAGGATACCAGTACGTAGTGGAACTGAATTGACGTCATCTTCTAATAGACTTCCTGGATATGATTGATATAGTGGAACCTCTCCGGTGGGACACCTCTATTCAGGAAACACAAAATTTGGTCCCGGAAGAATGTTCATGTAATCTTTGTATCTACTTCTGTATCAAGCTCTATTGAAGGGAAATCTCTATTAAGGAAAAGGGGCATTTTGTCAGGATCCCAAAACCCAAGGTTTCTTTCTTATCTTTTTTTTATAGTTAAATCAACTAATTACACAATTCTTGTTTTTCCTCGCAAGATTAACTGATTAGCAAGCAATACCCGAGAACTAACTTACCTGTTCTTTAAAGAGGACGTAAAAAGCCAATGCAAATCCCAGAACCAGAAAAATAAACACAACCATAACTTGGAATACAGTCTTCGTCACTTCGATATACATTGAGATGTAAGTGCCAAACAAGCGATATCTTCTGAGAAACAGCATCATGTTGGTGTAGCACACGAAGATTGCAATAACTCCAATATTCCAAAGTACCTGGGGATCCTTGGTACCGGCAAAAAACGTGTCGAGGACGTCTGGATTTGTGACATAGGGGACCATAAACAAGGCTGCAGTGATATACAGTGTCCAGTTCAGGTAATTAGACAGGTCCTTGAAGTAGTTCCAACGCTGAACGTAGATTTGCAACAGTTCTTTGCATATGTGCAGCAAGGAGAAAGTCAAGATCAAAAATGGAATAGTTCCTTTGAAGGGGTCGTCGTCGTCGTAGTAAAAATTTGATGGTTGTTGCTTTAGTGGTTCACTGAAGGTCTGGCCTGTCCTATCGTAGACTATAAATACAGTAAAGAGCACCATAAGCAAGAGATAACTAACAAAATCGAATAAGAAGACATATCTTCCTAAACTCTGCCACTTTCGTTCATTAAATTTCAGCGTAAGAGGGTGTAGAAGAAGCCGTTCGCGCTTGTGTTTTATCATCATCTGAACAGTGGAAAACCTTCCACTCGACAGGTCAGCATCTGGACCAGGATCTAGGTGCTTGAAGTCATAAGTTACAGCGTAGTCTGGGTCGGCTGGGTTGAGATGGTCCGAGGAACGTACGCACTGATTGAGAACAACTTCAGCTGCTTCTGGGAAGTTTTCAACCAGGAGTGAGATTGCAGTTTGACCGTTTGATATTTGATATTGCTCAAGTTCCTTCCACCTTAAAAAGTTGCAGGTAAAAACAAATGAAATGACTGGACACTCGGCATTTCCTTCCCCCCCCCCACCCTCCCCCCCGCCCAATGCATATACTACGATGTATTCATAAGCAACATTATAAATTATTTAATTAGAAATATTACATAACGTGGACTCTCCAACAGTCCAGACTAGGCAAACATGATATTCTATCTGTATACTGGCGCAGAGAATGGAGGTCGCTTCTTTTCATCGAGAGACAAAAAAACCAACCAAATGAAAAACTCGGCACTTTCATTTCAGGAATGGAAAATGAAAATAGCGATCCTTAACTTGTTTGACTCTTGTCGTGTATTTCTAATTATTATTTTGTCCTTTCGAAAACTCCTTTGGATTACTAACTGTTAAGTTAGGAGTATCCTTTCCACCACTTTTGTGGAAAGAATCTTTCATGCGCTTCAAACCCATTTCTTTGTTTGTTTGGGGTGGGGGGTTTCAAGTAGATATCCCAAAATTAAAGGTGAGATAATATATTTGCAATTTGTAGTAACGTTATTGTTATTGAGCTGGTTCAAGCTAAGTATTACTGAGTGAAAATTACTCTGCTAACCTTTTGTGTTTGGCAATTGCCATGGCGGCATCACACGATCCGGCTTTCGCGGCAACTTCCAAACAAGTAAGACCATGTTTATTTCTCAATGTTGAGGATGCACCATGGTGCAACAGTAGAGTCACAATAGCTGGATGACCCTGACCACACGCTACATGCAAAGCAGTATCACCACCGACATCCTGTAGGTCAGCAGAAGCTTTGGAGTCAAGAAGAATATCGGCACATTTTGTGTGGTTTCCCTGACAAGCCCACATCAGAGGTGTTCGAAACTTGTTATCCCTGCTATCGACCTCAGCTCCCATGCTAAGAAGCACCTGACATGATTTCCTATTGCAAAGGGAAAAAAATGCAGGTAGCCTGGTAAAACAATCTGCGATACTTACATACACTGTTATAAATGTATTGGATTCCGCTATTCGACATTTGCAATCTCCCATAACACTCCAAGAAAAACAAAGGTTATGCATTTTTTGGCGGAGTGGGGGGGGGGGGGGGGGAGGGTAGGCAAAGTGTATAATGGGGGATATGCAAATAGTGAATAGAATTAAGAAAAGATGGATCTGCAATCGACTCACGTAAGAGTCCTTATTCACGATACCCGCCATCTTTGCATGCGCTTTAGGATTGATGGGATAAATGCAATGTTAGGTGGTATTTCAGGAGGCAGTCAAAACATAACATTTGCTTATTCGGGTAATCGCAGTCGATTTTGTTTCTGTCTGGATTTGTAAAAAAGTACCTTTAGGATTTTTAGCAACATTCTCATTTGAGGCTTCTTCAGTACTTGACAATTTTTTTAAAAATGATATTTTCGCTACAAAAACCCCCTAACAAGCTGCAATAGATCAAAAAACATGTTTTAAATATGCCGTTTACATCTTCCCTACCCCCTCCCCCCACTTCTCCCCAAGCTACCATTTCCCATAATTCTCTACTTGTCACAAAACACCATGACATTTGCAATCAGCGTCTGCCGTAGAAAGTGTTCTCCGTGGTCGGTTAAGTTTCTAGATTTCTTTTTGGCCGCCTGCAACAAAGTTTTCCGGAAGGCATCATTAAGCCTTATGAAGGAACAAGTCTCACGATTGGCAAAGTCTGCCGTCGTCCAATATGTTACCGTATTTCGTCTCATTTTGGCTAAACGGGTGAAACACTGATCTCGGGCTTGAGACGGAAAGGCGGCATATTGCGAGCTTTGATGTGGGCGATGACGAGTCTCTGGCCTCAAAAAGTAGTTTGTGGGAGTCAAATCTATTCAGCGCGAGCAAAATTGAAGCTGATTTCTGACCAGGCTAGAGACTTAGTTAAAAATTGTTTCGAAGGACGGCCTCTATGTGTCCCGTTCAAAACGGCTGTTCTACATCCGGGATCTTGAGTTATTGAGAGAGAGTAGTTTGATGATATTTCGCCTGTATTAAGTGTGGAAACATTGTGCCTGGTTGGTTGTGGATAGTTTTATCAGTGCCGCAAACGTGGTTAATTGTGTGATTTCCTGAAGTTGTTGACAGACAGATTTCAGGTATGTCGTGGCGCTCGTGTTATAAGAATATTGTGTACAAGCATTTAACGCTTTTTGAGTGTTTAGTTGAAGTAATTTTGTCTTAGACAGCCGATTGTGGGGTCAGGAAATATGGATTCTAAGTCTGTTACAAATCGGTCGCTTTGTTTCCAGCGATTAATTTATCCGTTTTAAGCCCTAACTAGCGACTTTCAACTGTTTTTTTTTTTCACCTCAAGGGTCAAATTGTTAAGAGCCCATGACTGCAAATGTCGAGAATCGCTGGCCAGGCCAAAAAAATCGATAATTCTGATAATTTGTCAGAAAAACCCCTTTGAGGAACTATCTTCGATAAAAATAGTTTTAACTTTCAAGAATCTATAGTTTTCGACAAAATGAGGAAAAACGAAAATAGCGGTTTTTATCAAATTAAGAGTGCATGACTGTAAATATCGAGAATCGCTGGCCAGGCTAAAAAAATCGAAAATTCTGAGCTGAACTTTGTCCTAGTATACATTTTGGCTAGGTATCGCACATACCAAGGTGAGTTTTTTGCCTCTGAAGTTGTCCACTTTTCAGTTACCCATTTTAAAAAGTGCCTTTGATGGTAGTTTTTAAAAAAACATAAAAAATTCAAAATCGTGTTTATGGTTTAAAACATACTATGGATAGAAAGAAAAGATAGAATGATTTTCAACAAAAATATTTCTGTTTTATAGCTTTGAATCTTGCCTCGGTACAGACGCGATAAAGTAGGCCATTTTTACTCTAATTTTTGCATAATTAATTAGATAAAAACCGCTATTTTCGTTTTTCCTCATTTTTTCCAAAACTATATATTCTTCAAAGTTAAAACTATTTTTTTCGAAGATAGTTCCCCAAAGGAGTTTTTCTGACAGGTTATCAGAATTTTCGATTTTTTTAGCCTGGCCAGCGATTCGCGATATTTACAGTCATGCACTCTTACCTTTTTTGTAAACTCAGACAGATTTACTCTTTCAAAAGAAAAGGACGATTTGACAGTCATACAAAATGTAAGGTTCGAGTTTCGAAGTCTTACGTCACTATTGCTTGCTTGTGAGGACATCTTTGATCTACGGTCGATTCTGCATCTAAACAAGTAGCAAAGATCGCTTTCACCCATAATGGAAAAACAGCGATAACTGTGGGAAAAAAAAATATTCTAGAATATATCTCTTGCCTCTGCCCTTTCCTTGCAGCGCTGTGCAATGGTGTTCGGCCAAGATCGTCTCGCGCATTTATTTCAGACATGCGCTTTGCCAGAGCTTCAACGTGTTTGGATGAGGCCTTTTCTGCTGCAAGGTGAAGTGGTGTCTTGTTACTCTCATCGTTGAAGCGCAAGCGCTTCTGCTTGGATAAGACGAGCTCTAAAATCTAAAAAGATGAATCCGTATGCCAGAGTCAGTGTCATTTATTGAACTCCTACACTACAGCCGAATCTCTATTAAGCGGCCTGTCATTAATTCTTTAACCTTCAATAGTGACCAGTTCCAATTTCTCCCGAACAACAACACTACAGGTCACGAGAATGAACGAAATAATCACTACAAGTAAAATATCTTAATGTTTGAACAAATTTTCTCGAGCAGTACCATGAGAATGTATAAAGAGAAGTGCAGAGATTACGCATGCTGATACTAGGGCTTAAAGGGTGAAGCTGCCATCTATCGGTAAGTTCCTAGAGTATCGGTGTAGGTACACCACTTAACAAAAAACAGCTAATAGAGAGGACACTTGTTCCTTCTTCAAGGGAGGCCACTTGAAAGAGAGTAAGTTTGACTGTTTTAAAATACATTAACTCTTCCTCACACCTTGAAGCTGTAAAGATAGCCCATGCCGTTATTCATTCCTAAGAATGTCCGTCTTAGAAAGTAACTGATGTAGGCTCCCTATCACATCCATGGCATTCCTGTCATCCGCCTCCAGTTGCAAACGACTACCTACCCTGATGTCGAGAAGGTGTACATTTGGGAGATAGCTGTGACTTAACTAACCAGTGAGCCGGGAAAAGAATTCTTTTGAACGAATATCGCGTTCTGCCTTTAACAAAGTACTATTGAGCGCTTAACCTCGAAGAAAGAACAGGAGGCTGCTTTATAGGGATACTGTTTACAGTGATTTACTTCAACTTTTCTCCGCCCGGAATAAGGTAAATGGAGAGGAAATAGATGGTGGTCGCTTATTATTCGACTGTATTATAGTCACTTCTATGTGTGCCGTCATATCAAGTTTTCTGGCCTTGATAAAAAAGTGCTGTTCAATTGCTTTTTAACAGTTCCGTTCCAAAGTTACCTTGATGTCTCTCGTCTTCGCCGCGTAGTGCAGAGGAACTCTATCCTTCAAATCTCTTCTGTTTAAACAGCTTACCCCCAGACGACTTTCCAAAAGCATTGATAGCATCTCTAAGAGCTCGTTCTCTACTGCAATATGAAGACAGGTTTTCATATGCAAGTCCGCTGCGCTCAAATCAGCTCCAAGTTTGAGAAGGACTCGGGCGCAGTCCACGTGCCCAGCAGCAACAGCATTCAAGAACGGAGAACGTCCTTCGCTGTCACGAGCATTAATTTTTGCCTCCTTTTCCACAAGAAATTCAATTACGTTTAACTGGTTAAACGTAGCGGCCCTACATGAGAACGAGAAGCAAAGGGTTAGTTAAGTGATTGAAGCATAAAATTTAAGGAACGCTGTTTTTCTTCTTTTTCACTTCCAGACTGGTAATTAACAAGACAACATGCAAAACTAGGAACATTGATGAGCGAACCAAGAAAACAAGAAACAAGAATGTTCTGGAAACAAGAATGTTCTTCACTGATTAAATAATCATTTTCTTGAGACCTAGAAGGGAAATTTGCGTTTGTTCGTTGTGTTCCACATGCGACTACCTGACAAACATTTAGGTCACTAACAACGTTACCACCTATATGTTTCTAGTTTAGCATTTTTCTAGACTGTGGGCAAATTCTATGGAACGTCCATTCAACACTTAAAGTACTCAGTATTGCTTAGTCTGAACAAGCATTATTCAATGCAATTTAAATTAACCTGTGGAGAGGTGTTTTGGAGTCCCCGTCTTTCTTGTTCACATCAGCACCTCTTGAAATAAGCAAGTCCGCTACTTCAAGATTTCCTTTCGTTGCCGCCATTTGAAGGGCGGTGACCGAGCCACACTTAAGACAGTCGACATCAGCGCCTTTCTCAAGGCATAACTCAGCAGTTTTGACGTCATTATTTCGTGTGGCCATGTGTAAGACTGTGTTGTCCTGTAAGTCACAAGTTCCCAAAAGTTCTTTCGCGTTAGTATCTCTGTCGACAGCTGTAAAGTACAACAACAGTGACAGAAAGTTAAGAGGAGAATTCACTTACATAATGCACCTTAGCCATACAATCACTCCATTATTACGACCAAAGACGACCTTTAGTGGTGTAGTCCCCAGGCGCTGTCCTCTCCACAATCTCACTACTTATACTAGCCTAGGAAGGTGGCGAGATTTATCTGCGCCACTGCTTCTTTCTGTGAGTGCTATTGCTGTTTTTTGGTGAGGGGATACTAAAGCAGGGAGAGAAATGGGAACGAGTCAAACTGAGATCCCGCAGCATGCAGCCGAAACTGAAATGTCGTGGCTAGCTACAGTGTACGCGCTGCGGACAAAACACAAACCTATTCTCATACCGCCAGTTAAGCAGGTAGATACGATCAGGCAATTTCTACATAAAATTGTTAGTAATGCGTAATTGAGTGTTTAAATGAAATGTGTGCTATCCAGCAAATTAACGGTCAGTATTTATCTGCCATCAACAGAATTTCACAGAGGACTTGTATCACAGTGAGACGCTTCCAGATTTATATGACTAACTCGTTAAGAAGACCTAAATTTAATGACCCAGAGGGAATCGTTCAATAAATAATAGATAAATTAGGATCGGACTGTTTACACTCTAAAGGAGTCACTGCAATTACTGTTAAATCAATAACCTCTAACCTCGCTTCAAAATCATCCTCGCAACCTCTGAATGTCCATTCAGAATGGCACTATGAAGCGGAGTTGTCTTGTCCGCTGAATTCGCTATTATATATGTCGGCTCCGAAGTTCAACAAGATTTGACAAACCTTTCTGTGACCTTCGCTGCAGGCAAAATGCAGAGCAGTTTTTCCAGAATTATCTTTAGCGTCAACCTCAACGGAAGGTTGATCCAAAAGAACTTTAACTATCTCTTCATGTCCTCCTCGCGCTGCTAAGTGAAGTGGGGTGTTCCCATTTTTCCCTCTCAGGGAGGGATCAGCGCCTCGTGGCAGAAGAACATCGACAACTGTGGAAAGACTATTGAATCTAACAAAAACAAAAGGACTTGGTTAAACCAGTAGCTCGCATACAACCACTCTATTTATATAAATTGCCTAAAGGAGCTAATAAAATAAAATATAGAACAATATACACCATTATTTCCGATACATGTTCTTGGACACGTGTGTGGCGTTTACATTGTAGTTCTAGAGAGGTCACATTACTTATTTTTTTTTGTTAGCGAAAGAAGTGCGCGGACAGTTGTTCTTTTAGAATAATCTTTATACTTATACGTTATGGGGCTACTATTGCAATGAAAGCGTTTTATGATGAAGCGCTAAGAATTGCTTTCAAACACTGCTACGATTTTCAGCTGGAGTCAGTCGACTGAGCTACAGTGTGGCTTATTTTATCGTAATGCGCATTTAGCTGGCATTTTAAGCAAAAAGTTAGCCTCATTAGGTACTGTGTGTTTTGATCACCGGTCAGGAGCTATTTGCAGGTATTTCTAAGTTTATATAGGGCAAACATAGAGATTAGTACGGTTTGCTTACAAATTATTTTTGTTTGCGGATTGGAGACTGGTTTTCTAGCGTGGGTACGTAAAACTACAAATAGGTAAGTGTTTGTTTCAAAGCAGGACAGGGTTGTTAATCATATTCTTATCAGCTGAAATAAATGTCCAACACACCTGGCTGCTAAATGAAGAGGCGTCCATCGATAGTCACCCGTCCCCACGTTGATATTTGCTCCACGATCTAGCAGTTCTGTCATTAATCTGCTGAAATTATAGCGAGCAGCGACATGAATCAGGGCAAACCCATCTCCGCCTAATCTATCAATTTCGCGCTTATCTGTTAGGGTAGAAAGCTCCGCTTCAACCAGTTCCATTTCATCTTCTCGGATAGCTTCAAACAACTGTAAAGCATGAGGTGATATAGGGGTTACGACCTCATTACTCTCCAGAGCTGGATCTTCATAAACAAATGAGCGTCGTTGCTTCGTGGTTTCGGGTTCGAAACCTACCAAAGGTACCTCGCATTTTTTACTGGCATCTTTTTCATATCTTCTTTTAAAAGGATTACATCCTCCTCGCTGTTTTGGCTTGCTTTGTGCCATATCACCCTCCTCTGAAATGCTATGTTCCTGTTTTTCGTTCTCCATATTCTACACGATCGAAGTGAAAACATTCAGAACAGTGAAACCCTTAATTATGAAAGCCGCTCAACTCTCGTACACCTGCATTCGTTTTGCCACGTATGAATATGTTATGTGACAACACTTTCCAAACTCGTGTTCCAATTTGGTAAAATTCAGAGCAGATATTCTAAGAATCACCTGGCTGCCTTTTCCGTTTAAAATAGAAACCTGTCTCGAAGAACAATTTTTGGCAAGATTTCCGTACAACCCCATACATTAATTATGCATTCTGTCATTGTTTAAAGAAAACAAAAGCTAATATATAAGATAAAGTTAATGGGACCGGCAAGTTGGTGAGTTATCCGTTGTGAGTTACTGCAGCGAGTGAGCGAGTGGTGAGTTGCAAGATATTGAATTTTCCTTATCTTGCCGGCAAGATCTTGAATTTTCCAAATCTTGCCGCAAAATCTTGAATTTTCCAATCTTGCTGGCAGGATTTTGAATTTTCCAAATGTTGCCGGCCAGAAATTGAATTTTGACAAGATTTGGAATTTTGTTAATCTTGCCAGACCTTGAAGCCTTCATCGAACAAACAAACTTATCACCCAACTATCAAAGTCACGGCCGAAATATCTGACACCGAGACTGTGTTTTTAGGACACGGTTGTATACAAAGGCACAAGATTCAAGGAAAAATCTATCCTTGATGTAAAGACACATTTTAAAAAAAAACGGAAACCTTCCAGTACACACATTTCACCTCTTGTCGCCCGCCGAGTGTTAAAAAAGGATTTGTCAAAGGAGAAGCCTTGAGAATCCTACGAACAGACTCCTAAAAAAATACGTTTGAGGAAAATATTTCAATTTTCAAAAAACGCTTGATTGACAGAGGCTACCCACAAACTATGATAGAAAACCTTCTATCAGATATAAAGTTCACAGAGTGGGAGTCTGTACTCCTGAAACACAACAACAAAGAGGAAAAAGAAATATTGCCTTTCGTGACACAGTACCAGCCCTCAGTGTCTACTTTAAAAGAAGTTTTCATGAAAAAATGGAATCTTATACAAAACCAACCTTTACTTCACCAAATTTCTAAAGAACCACCTATCATTTCCTACAAGAAAGGAAAATCCCTTAAGGACATGCTCGTTAGAGCTAAAATATATTAATGGTTAACACAAGGTTTCACGCCGGTATAGATGTGCCACCTGTCACCTCTTCCATTTTCTCATGGTACGTTTACCATTGTTTATGTCGACGCAATCAGAAAAAAATAGAAGTTATACCCGCCTGGGTTCAAAAATTGCCACGTTTACAGCAAATGAGAAAATTGCAAGATTTGGAAAATTCTAGATCTTGCAACTCACACGAGTTAACTCACCACAGGAGCCCATCAAATGGAGCCTCCATCTCCATTAATTTCTTGAGTCAACCCTTTCCCGAGTAGATTTATAAATAGAACGGCTTGTGTCCCGCGAAAAGTGTCATATTTCCGTGAGTCTCGTATGTCACGGTGAAAAAATACAGTTGGATGAAGTCGAACTCAGAAGCCTGTCCTTCGACCGTTTTCCTTTTTTACTATACGTCCATTTTTATGATTCTACAGCCGCTGGGATCTGGGTATCATAAAACAAAAGTTAATGAATTACCCGACGACTGAGCATGAAGCGATGGGACAAAGGCAGCGAACTGAGGATCACGGAAAGGTTATCTTTGCGAGTGTTTTTTTTTTTTTTGCCGTCATACATCCCACGTGTAAGCATGCACTTCGAAAAGAGTCGACGATTAAGTGTTCTGTGGACGATTTGGAAATTTTCGATGATCAGCGCCGAAAAAGTACCAGGATCATTTGATTTTTGTCATCACCGTGGAGTGGATTTCGCCAGTTACAGTGTAAGCACCGCGTGCAAAAGCGATGACCTTAGTAGCAACTAAAGAGGAATGCTTTAGTTCCGAAATTTGACAAATTGCAGTCTTCCTTTACAACTGACTTGTATTACCATGAGTGTTGCCTGATAAAACCGGCAATTAAAAAGTTGGACAGAAGAGAACAGTTGCTCGACTGTGAAGCTAACTCAAAAGTAATTTGAGTACGGAGGAATTTGTGACACTGCAAAGGCCCACTTATCTCAAGAAAAGCAAAATGGATTGTATGTGAGCCAAAAGAATTATGACTGACAAACAGGACAATTCTTAGCAGTTAATGTAGAAGTTTAAGCTCAATTTTTCCATTCGAATTCGCATCTGTAGATCACTTTTGGCGAGAAAACAATGTTAAATAGCTGGGCCCGGCGTTACAAAACATAGCAGGGAATCATCACACTAGCTGACGGAAAAACAACCCCAAGGACTACAAGTATTTATTCAGATAAACGCATTTCGGAAAAAAAAAACATGAAAAACTAAAAATTTGTTTAATATTGAGTCATTTAGCTGAAATAAGAACTTTAACGCTTAAAAAAATTGGCTAAAGAAAACGAATCCTGGCAGAACTACAGACTGCAGGAAGTAATTAATCATTATGCGTAGACAGACCAGCTTCATGGCCTCTTTTAATAATGTGATACAAGCAGCCAAAATTAAGATTAACATAGTCAGAGTTTGAACTCTCCACAGTATATTCTACCCGCTAGAAAGAAAAGAAAGAAAATCTCTGAGGGATGAAAACGCTAAAGTCACGTTTCACTAGCTTATGATTTTGTTTGGCCTGTCAGCACCGAATTTAATTTCCTGCTGTTTGATGAAGTACAATACTACTGTCATTTCGTCGTTGTGATTGGCTCTTCTCACTGTCGGAGTGCGAAGTCTCCCCTGGGAACCGTTCTAATTATAAATCTACTCGGGAAAGGGTTGACTCCAAGGGCTTGTAAGGGAGATGGAGGCTCCATTTGATGGGCTCCTGCTCACCACTACTAACTTACCACCTTGTTAAACTCAAAGTTAATGTGATAACCACAAACCCGCCTTTACCAGTAATGGAACCAGCTCACTTCCTTTCAGGGGTCACTTCCTGCATGCGACCCCTGTCACACTAATTGTTTCGCTCAGCCAATTAGATGCCAGCTATCACATGAACAGTTGATGCCTATATTTTCGCACCTACAGTCTGAATCGAAATCTACGCGCTGTTGTCCTATTAGCACCGGTTAGGAGACGGTAACTAGTTGAGATTACTATATTCACCGGGTCGTTTTTCAGAAGATAGATAAGATACCCATATAATCCCTTTCCTGTGTTTTTCGAGGGAAAATTGGTTTTGACAATCTTTGTACTCGGTAGTGATTTCAAGTAATTACGCAGCATACCCACGTACCGAATGATTGATTTTCCTCTGGTAACTAAGTGTGATCGGTAGGAATCGATGGCAGATAATATATTGTATTTGAATATATCCCTAGTAAGTTCGAAGTGTTTAGTCGAAGTTTGGCTATTTGATAAGGGTGGGATGGACGATAAAATAGCCATGATTGCTATGCGCAGGAGAATTTTCAGGAAAAATGTTCCAACTTCTAATGCACAGCAAAGCTGCATAGCTTCGCTAAATCTGTGCAGCAAATTCGTTGCCCATATACCCATGAGGGTCTTTGAAGAATGTACTTCACAGTAGAAACTATGAGGTCAGGAGGAGACTGGCCACGAGTAACCACGAGTAACCAACTTTGTTCTTAAAAGATAATTAGATTATTTTGTTTTTTACTCTGATCGTGGTTACTCGTGGTTACTCGTGGAAATTCGTCCTAAAGAGCAATTTTAGCCATTATAACTACTTTAATGCCTGGAAATCAATTAAGTTTTCTATCCTTTTCACTTTGTTCTTTGTTTCGATGCGTTTCGATAAAGGAGAGAATAAGAAATCGTGCCCGACGCGCCACATCGAACGATGTCAATGCACGGTTAAGCGTGACACGAAATGTCACGCACTGAAAATAACGAAATCGCCTTATTCTAATTGTTCTAAAATAGGTATGATGAAGTCAAACATAACAAATAAAAAGCCACCAGGGGTCTTACATCCCAGCATAAAAAAATGGATTCAATTAACTTTCTAAAGGACGTACGGCCACTTTTGAGATTCAGACAATCGGCGACAAAATTGTTGAGACATTGTACTTAAATAGGGTGACTTCGGAGAACAAAAGAATCCGCACCCCTCCCCTGTCCCCTCCATTCAAAGTTGGGGTGTTTGTTGTTTTCTATAGGTAGCTAGAACAAGGGCCCAACATTGTGCGGAGGGGATGGGGGATAAGCTATATTTCCTCCTTTTGAAGTTCATAAAACGTAAAAAAACCTACTTTTGGGCGAAGTGTCTCAACTCATTTTGTCGCCGATTGTAGCTCAGCAAAATAGCACTTCATATTCTTCTCTTCGTGGAACAAAATCCCATCCCACCCTCCCTTATTACTGCTCGATTCTCTCTGCTGGTTTTCTTAAGGTTTTATATATGAGTTCTTTTCTCTTGCTGAAAATTTAAGAAGCTGCTTATATTTTTTGCAGTCATAAGAACTACTGATCTTTGTTGCTTACACTTTGAATCAATTGGCAATTGTCAAGAAGATATGGCAGAAAAGAGGTGGGGTTTCTACTGAGGGGAATCATTCTACTAGGCATCCTAACATGCTTGTGCACTTAGTTACTTTGGGCATTATTTTGATTATTAAGTTGATAAAAATTTAATTGTCATTTGCTTGCAACTTGTATTAATATATTTTCGTCTAACCTCTCTCCCTCGAGGTTCATGTTAAGTGTCTGGCTCTGCTTTCGGGAGGGTTCAGGTTTCCCTCAAAAATAATTGAGGGTTTTTCCTGACGGGCAGCAGGCACGCAATTCTAACTTAAATTAGTGATGATATCTGTATTGAGAGTTGTTGGCAATTATAAACATGGGTTCGGGATGAAGTGCTCCCATACAGGTCACACTTTGCCCCATAGACTCTTGTTACTCCTTAAACCGGGAAATTGGACATCTAGAGAGGTCTTTCCACCTCTCCAGTACCCAAGGGGGATTATCACCTCCACTCACAGCCTTGGGAGATTATCAACCCCTAGAGAGGATTATCACCTAGCTTCTCACTATCCTGGGGGATTATCACCCCCTAGAGAGGATTATCACCTCTCCCCTTGTAGATTTCGGACTGTTACACCAATATGTAGAGAAAAGTGACCTGCTGTCCATATTTGGAGTAGTTCATCCCTCACCCCTTTTCCCCACAATAATTCTGGTCTAGTTACTTGCTTTTATCTAAGGGGTTATGGGTTAAGAGCATAAAAGACAGAACAATACTAAGCCCTTGGGATTTCAGCAGGAGCAGTAATCGGCTCCTGATTTCAGCTATTGTTTTAGAATATTTTTATTCTTAGTCTTTTTTGAGACACACTAAATTTGGGGCTTTCTGCACTAAAATAAAAACTTTTTGGAACAAATTTCGAACTATTTCACTTTCCTAAACCTAACTTTTATAATGACCCAGAAGATAGTGATAATCAATGTAATTAGTAGCTGCGTTGAGTAAACTATCCAAATATCGTAACACAAGGTGTTATATTTTATTTCGCGTGTCGCCTTCCAGCATAATTGAATTCGGTAAACGTTTGCTTGAGCAGACAGGAAGTACGCGTGATAAGATTCACTCCATTTACTTTGATCAGAACTGATCGCCGTTTCTTTGTTTTGGAACACCAATATGGCCGCCTTGACGTCATGTGAAAACGCTTTAACATCAGAAAATTCCCGGCTTTAATAAAGGCGCGATAAGAACATCTTAATGGAACTCCCAAACAGAATTTAAGCTGGGGAATGTGTACAGTGGAAACAGAATACAGCAAAGTGAGATCAAAATTGCGGCTTCTCCCCTCCCCCTCCCCCTCGTTCAGGGTGCTATCTCCTTATACCCTTATACGCATCAAATTAAAGTTTGAAAAGAACTGAAGAAGTGGTTTCCATGGAACCCTTTACAATTAACCCAAACGCGGTGTTTATAACTTGTAAGTGGCTTTATTTACTATTTCTTCCATGCTTTTTTGTGGTTTATCAGTTTAAAACGAGTATCTAAACCATGTATTATGAAAGAAAAACTGATTCAATTAGATTTCATGATCGATGTTTTATATGGAACTACAACGTCGATACAACGCTAAAATCAAGTTGTCCGCTTTATGTACGATATCAGCACTATGGCAAACTCTTTCTGAGCACTTATCTTTCATCAATATAATTTGGCCATTCGTGTCCGCCACCTGTCCGACAAAATTTGTAACGAAAAGCTTACAAACAAAAATAATAGCGTGCATGTCTAATATTCTTTTTCCTTTTTGCTCCAGTTTTCCATCTCTAAAATCAATACCGTTATCCTAAATGTCGAGCTGATTGAAGGTTTTGTTGGATAATATTTATCGAATCACTATGAATCAATGCCTTAGTAAATCTTAGCCACTAATATGCTTAAAGGCTGTTTATTCGCCTAAAGTACAACGCAACACACAAATATTCCAACAAAAGCTGCCGAGCATCTCCTGTAGCAAATTCGGAAACACCAGGACCGTTTTTTCCCTGCAAAATAACGTAAAAAATCATGTTCGTTTAGACCGTGATGCTGATAGTCGTACAGGCTTTAACCGAGTTAACAGTAGAAGGCCTAAATGTAATAAACCACTCTAAATGTAATTAAGTCCTAAATGTAATAACATTTTGTCCTAAATGTAATAAACTCTTAAGTTGCAAATTACAGTAATTACTCAAATAAGCACCGCATTTGAGGGGATTTAATGAGCGCCTCGGCGCTTATTTGCGTAAATACAGCACTAAGAGGTATTACTATGGTTTTAAGAGCCGCATTTTTGGAGAAAAAATTTAATAAGCTTCGGTACATTTCCTTATGCACCGTGTAACTTGACGTTTACAAATAAATTGCTTGTAAAGGGACGAAATAAAAAAAAATTAAGCCTTAAAAAGTTTTTCATACTTCATTTTTGTTAAAGAAATTTACTGCAAAAACCGTGGACGAAGATCCTGTTGCTTGCCAGCAATGGATCTCTAGAAAAGAGATTTAATCAGCTAAAATATTAAGAACAAAAAACGAGAATTCTAAGGGCCTTTTTACATGGAGGTTGGGGACCCCAGGTAGGTGAGGGAACCCACTTTGGTGACGTTTACATGATACCCTCGGCATGTTACCTCACCTATCTGGGGTCCCCCACCTCCATGTAAACAGGTCCTAAAGACTACTGTACAGCTGATAACAACGTTTATAAAGAACTAAGATAGTACGCGCGCGCTCTGATTGGCCGAGAGATGTGTTTGCGTGAGAGTGTGTAAACATGTATGGAGTCAAGATGTTTTGCTCTTCGCGCGCTAATCACACAAGCACGAAATTTAAAATGTTTTTGAGTTGAAAACTCGACAAATTTACTTTATTTACCCATTCCCTCGTCGGATGAAACTTGGAAAATCTTTTCAAACATGCTGTGCCAATATTTTTTTTTCGCTTAAGCTGAGATTTTAAACGGGAAAACCCTTTTTTGGAAAGCATCTTTATTGCAAAACGAGAACTGATTACACGTACATTAACCTTCGTGGACAAGACTTCGCGAGTGGTAAGAATTTCTCTTTTAATCAGTAACCTAAACAAAGAGTTTTTCTTTTTTCACGGGAAAGTTATTTTATAACAGCAACAGAAAACGTTTTTCCTGTGTTTGCATAGCCTGATATAAACACTCGAGGGGTTGGGAAAATTCTTGACAGTTTTGCAAACCCGAGACGAAGTCGAGGATTTGCATAACTGTCCCGAAATAAATATTGCTTTTTTAGAAAAAATACTGTTACTTTGTCGTTTACAAGCAATTTATTTGTAAACGTTAAGTTTCACCGTTTGTTTCGCAGTGAATTAGCGCCGCGGCGCTTATTTGAGAGCCGTGCTTAAAGGGGCTATGTCACCCAACACGCATGCGCGAGCCAATGAAAACAAACTTGAAATTGAAAAAGTCGGCCCGGCTTTTTCAAGTTCTGTCGGAGATTTTGGAAGGCTGTTTTTATCTGTCTAAATCTCAGCCATCGTTCGATAGTTAGCGAGTTTTGTATTAAGAATCGTTCTATGGTGATTACAGAATAATTTTTTGGCGTTATTTTGAAATTGTTTGCCTGTGGAATGTTTTTACGTGGATTTACTGTGTCCTCTTCTTCTTATCAGCGGCCGTTGTAATGGCAGAGTTAATGACGGCTACTCCACAATGAGTGATGGAATCTTTGATGGAATCTTCCCTATAGTTCACAGAACCTTTCTATTGAGTTATTTTAGAGGTTGCTGGCTCTTGGATTTTTCTTGTGCTCAAAGTATGTGGACACATAATGAAGCGGCTATCGAGTTGGCGGCGGCCGTTTTTGGTAAACGATTACAAGAGCATCAGGCCATGAGTTTCGTGACCAAACTAAACTCCTGGCGAAGGAAACATTATAAAATTCGGCTAGATTCCTTCTCGTATTTTTCTGGATTCACGGCAAAGATAAACACGACCGTTTGCTCGTCCAGATTGTTCTCAACGGACTTAGAGAGGCACCTTAGTACCAGTTAGATCCTGTAAATGCCATGTTTTTGAGTTCGAGCATATTTTTGGAAAATAGCAGAGTTTACTTTCCCTTTTTATCAACGGACTGCTTATAGTGGAGTAGTATACCAACGATACTTGGTTCTGTTTTTTCTCGACGTCGCAGTGATTCGGCACGATCGAACAATTTTGCGCGATAATGTATGTTTCCCTAAGATCAAAACAAAGACTTGATGTCTTTTGTTCTATCAGCATCTAAATTATAAAATCACTAGCGACAGACAAGTCAGGATTTTTAGACTGCTAGATGTTTTTTTTATTGCTCCAGCCCTGCAGGATTTTTTTTTAATCTCCCTGTCCTTGCATGATATTTTTGTTAATGAAAATTTAAAACACAAATTTTGAAGTTTAATAACTTGACCATCACCAGCCACTCAAAATTCACCCTTTAGGCTATTAAAAACCACCTTTACACGCAATGCATTTTTAAGTTTACATCTTTCTTTCAAAGTAATAAAGAGTTTCATCTTTATTCAGTGTACAAAGAAATGCATCTCCACTAACCTGCGGCTGGTTGATTTCCCTGTCAGGCTAGTGGATGTCATACATGCCTTCTCAAACAAAACTTTATATTGGTCTGTTGCATTTTTATAGGAGCTGTGACTATTGCATAAAATATTTTACAACAAGCAGTCTTTAGCAAATAGCATTCTCAAATAGACCTATCTTATGGACTGTTGCATTTTTATTGTTACTGTTGCATAAAATATGTATAGAGAAAAATTGTTATTTATTGATCAAATGATTTTTATTACAAATCACAATTTGCAGTATTTTAAATATTTATAGAGAGAATTTCTTCTCTCCAAAAGCTGCGATTATTTTGGTCAGCACCGAGTATCGAGACCTGGCTGCTCTGCAAAGCCACTACCGGAAGTCCACATTTAATGCACTAGCTCTTCAAATCTGACAAATCTGATTGCCTGAAAACTGCAGAATGAGTGCTCTACACATGCTCAAAAATTGGGACCAGCCAGGGGTATCAATTCCAGGTGCTGACCAAAAGGATTGCACCCTGTGGAGACGAGAATGTTGCAAATAGCTATTAAAGCTTTGCACCTTACATTTAAATTTGGCTAGATATGCAGATGTACAGGATGTTGAAGACAACCTTGTTCATTTATAAAGAAAATTTTAAACTGTTATTATTCTTAAGGCTCAATTGTTCTTGATGGATAAATATAGACAATTTCTGTCAGCTTGTGGTTTATTAAAGACATTGTTAAATAAACATTTGTCACTACAGTTGTCGATAGGTGAGAAAATCAGATTGGTAGTTGACGGCCTTTGAATCATCTTTTATATAGGTACATGATCTATAAAATTACAATATTTCAATGCCTAAATAATTAAAACAATTACGTTTTAATTTATGTGCCACAGACTGTTTACTATTATTTTCTTGGCTTGAAAATAGGCAATGAACACAGAAGTAATAGAACTCTGCAAAAACACGAATGACCCAGAGGGAAAAAATGCTCTTCGATCTATTTGATCATCTTTTGTCTCGTGCACATATCCAGCGCATCCGTTTCACATTCTTTGGATATTTTGAACCCTGCACCAATTCAATGTGGCCTGCCTTTACTCTTGTTTGTCCCATTTCCTTTTCTATAAAGTAAATCGTATTTTGTTACAAAAATACCTGCACGTGACAACTGTTAGGGTGGGAATCTGAATGCATGAATATCTTTGAATCATAATATCCTTCTAGATCAGAGGGTTCACTTTAATAGGAAATCTAATTGGTAAATCATGCGTCGCGCTTGCAAAATACTAATTCACGCATCAAAAAATGTGATGCCCAGTCCTGTATCATGTGACTCACAGCTACTTTTGGGGCCGTCACGCATCACGCAAAATCCTTTGCCACGCCCAGGTTAAGGCTGCTCGATTTTTTTCCTTCTTAAGAATTCTGCAAGAATTTTTTTTTTTTAACCAGAAACATATGCTCGATATTTTTTGGGGGATTTGCACAACCCCCCCATCAATCAAAAATCAAATGGTCCACCCCTTACTATATGGCGGATAAGACCCAAACGAATCGTGACTCGTGTGTGATTTGACTTTGGCTCTGAAATGTTTCTCACATCGATTGCTTTGTTAATGGTATGAAATGTGTCAGTTATGTATCAATAACCCGATTTGTTTTGCTGGAAAAGGTCGAAGTAGAATTCCCTGCTAAGTTATATTGGGCAGTAATTTGCATAAATTAACCGCCAACCACACCCATGCCTGTTTCTGTAAACCAAAAATCGTTTCTCCTGTCTACAAGTGACTGTAAAACGTAAAGGAATGCAATCTATAGGAACCATCCGACGTTCTTGCTTAACAGCGCCCCAATGACATTATTTAAAAGAAAGATAGCGGCAAACAAAAGTTGCGAAAATTTACTAGTTTGTGTCGGGTATACATTTTCATTTGATTGGCATGCAAAAATGTATCGAGTGCCCGCCGATTTTTAAGCATTAAATGGTTCACAAAGGGTGAATTATTTACATCCTGTTTCAATTTTGATTCAAATCGGAGTGCTAGTTTTTAGCCTTTTCAGCCTTTTAGCCTTGTCAAAAAACGTTTCCCCCCTTGTAAATGACAATGAACAGGGGCCTTCAGGGGCAGTGGCCTAGAGAAAAATTGATAACATTTCTATTGAGAGGAAGGATGGTATTCTGCTTTCACATAAACAGGTTTTTAATTGTTAGTGTGCTTTCTGAAATATTTAGGTAACAAAACTCCACTTTTCAAGGAGAAAATTGTCCCAAAAAAATGCAATTTTTGGCCCAAACACGCCCGCCCCCGATTCACAGTGAGGGTTTTTGTTAGAAGTCAAACAAATGCAACAGTGAGTAGTTCCCCTGAAGTACGAACTACACACAAAGTTTGACCATTTCCAATTTTGCTCAATCTTTAGCGACATTCGTTATTAAAAGCTCACGGCCATGCCAAAAATTTGATAGAAATATCTGTGGCCCAAATACAAAGTAGTCGGTAGTAGTCTAGTATGTTGTTTTTAAGCCTCGTTGGTGTCTTCCCCCGTCTTCCCTTTGATTAACATGCATAACTTCCTCCATACTAATGAGGGTCCTCCTCCATACCAATTAAGTGCCTTCCTCAATATATAATCAGTTCGGGAGTATGCCAGTTTTGGAAGAAGCGAAAACAATGGTGTACGTCACCAACCATAACATGATCACCATGGCGATGGTCATTTTCAAAACATACAAAATGGCGGACAAGGGAGAGTAAAGAGTATTGACCAAAATTATCGTTTATTCTTGTTTTATCGAGCCTTTTATTTGTCTTCTCGTTACTATGCATTGGGAAGTATCTTGAGGACAGGGAGTAACCATTCTTGCGCTATAGTTCTTCGCTTATCGCGCGCTTAGTCGACACTACCACAGGACAAAATGCTGTTTTTACTGTTCTTTACGGAAAAATTAAATGTCACTTAAAAGTTCTTCTAAATCTTTAAGTTGGTCTTAAAGCCAATTAAATCTCTTAAATGCAGAATTTCAATTTAAGGTATCTTTAAGATTGTTCAAGTGGTCATTAATTGCACATGACACAAGAGTAACATTCCTGCCTTTAAAGGTTCAAAGTAAAGGTGACTTAAATGGCTTAAAGCCTTTAATAGGATTTTAAGTGGTACAGGTAAAGATGACTTATATGGATCACAAACTTTAATTATATGTACTTGCCACTTAAATAGGGATAAAGAGCATAAGAGGACCATGAAAACTATTACGACTGTTGTGAGCTTTAAGTAATCACTTAAAGGTTAGGAAAGAGTTTTTGGCTAAATATCCTCCCATTATATCAGTGCACGACTAGAAATTTCAGGAGGGGGGATCTTTAAGGGAATTTTTTGGATGTTCCATTATGTAGGCTGAACTAGTGGTTTTTAAGTGAGTATGCCTTTTGGGGGATTTGAATAGAGATGAGACCAAACTGCCACTGGGCAAAGGCCCAGAAGCCATGATAAAACAGAGTTTACTTCTCATTTAACTTACAAAGATTGAAATACCAAGTGAAAAAAAAAAAACATGGGTTAACATCAATTTTAAAAACGTATCAGTAACCTCCTGGAGTTAACTTAACTTCTAACAAAATATAATACACACAATCCAGTTACTATGCAGAGCTTGGTAGAAAATTCCAAAGTAATCAATACATGCTTAACGAAAAAAGGAAAAACAAAAGAAGGGGGAATGAAGAAGAGCAAAAACCAACACAAAAAACTCCTGTTTTCTGTCACGGCCCTTGAAACCTACATACTATATAATGCTGGAACCTCAACATAATTTAAAATAATGGGCTTTCTCAAATACAGGTATCTTTGTTTAAAGGCAGTACATGTGTCCTAATCGAATCCTTAGCAAATGACTTGTCTCTTAGTAACTAGCCTTTTGATTGACATTAAGCATAAAATCGACCTAACATGACCCTTGCTCAGGCCAGATGATCTGTTCAGCCAAATCTCGATTCTCAGATCTGTAGCAAAAATCACTACAAAAAACACCTATAATATGGACAAAAAAAGAAAAGAAACAAAAACAGAAAAAAAAAATAACTAGACTTAAAACAAGAAGTCGGAACGATTCCCTCCTCTCCTCCCTCCCCTCCCAAGATGTAATAAATTAGTATTTGAACGCCAAAATACGTTAAATAAATTATTGTTTAGGCGCGCGAGCATTCAAACCTTCGTGATCAAACGAGCAGCAATTATGGCGGAGACGTTAAGCGACGAACACGTCCTTCTTCTTGAGAAAACGCTGCAGAAAAACAATGAAATGATTGCGGAAAATCAAAAGCTCCGTGAAGAAATGAAGGCGAAGGAGGAAAACCATAACAAAGTTCTGCGAGAGGTTCTCAATGAGCTTCAGAGCATTAGACAGAAGCAGGACAATGGAAACCGAGTTCGGCCCGAAAGCCAACGAAAAACGAACAAAGTCCAAGTTCCTTCAGCCTGTCGGGTCAGTATCCCTATATGTGATTCTCATTTGCTAAAATTTTGGTTTAACAGGTCACATTAATTGTCTCTGTTCGAAGCAAATTGAAAAGAGAGCGCGGGAACAATGAATCTGACAGAGAGAGAATAAGCTTAATTGATTTAAACAACAGTTCATTCATCTACCTTTGTTTGCAACGCAAAGACACATTTTTAAAGTGCGATTTGTTTGCTGCTTTCTCGACTATATTGTTGAAGGGAAAAAAGCTTTTGTTTGTGAGGGGGCGGAGGTTTGTATTCGACCTGTGTGCGGGTATGGGTGAGCTGCTGAGTGTTTGAAACCGTGACCATGTTTTGGAATACACAATTCCTAAAATATATACCCCGTTTAGGACAACACCCTCTCACGTTAAAAAGGCTTAAATTTTCACTTTGCAAATGAATAGGAGCCTGGTATTTCCTTCTTACTTAAATCTTTTCAAATTAGAAAATAATTATTTTCTTTTGATATGCACAGGGTGCGACAATGTGCTGTCCAATAGCCCAGGGTTAGTGGAGCTTCCTGTTGTGCTAGCATGTCTTTCATCAATAGTAACGGGCAAGCAGCATTTGCTGAGACAAAGTATATGCAGTGTTGCAGATAGAAGATGGGCCTCGGGTCATTGACCCAAAAAAGTATAAGGCTTCCTGACCCAACAGATGAAATATAAAATGTTAAATAAATATGAGAAAAAAAAATGTGGTCTGGGTGATCCCTCAAATGGTCTGCATGACCCCGCAACCCCCTCCCCCCCCCCCCGCCCCGGCCCCCGCTTGAAACAATTAAAAGGAATGCTGTAGTAAACATGTATGTTAAGTGAAAAGAGAAGCTGGTTGCCCTGCATGTCTGCTTTTCACTAGAAATTGTCATTTCATGCTGATGCAGTATCCTGTATTTGGGGTTCATGATTTATAATGACAGAAATTAATTATATCATTCTGCATTTTTTATAGCGCACTTTGCGAAAAGTGGTGAAGACACTAAAAACCAAAGACGATTTTCCTGGGTTCCATCTAACAGAAAGGTATAGAACAACACAGCAATAATCGAACAGAAACTCTTTTAATATGTGTTTTGAATCTGTTGTGTGAAAGAAGAAAGAGTGCAAAATAATGATAATAATCAACTTTATTTTTCGAGGGTGGCACTTGACAGTGTAAAATACTGATAAACTTGTGGCCCTCAAAAAGGAGGCCAAAAAAATTTTTTTTCTTGCCTCCAAAATAGCATAATCCTTATGGGTGACCATCGTGTCAACAAACATTGGTAATGCATACCAAACTTATCTCACTGGAGAAGGAGGGAAGGCATTAAGATATTTCTAATTGTCTCTGTCTCCTTCCTTATAACTTACGTTTAACAGCAAGCCGTTTAGCAAGCATTTTGTATATAATTTCCAGACTCTTAAAGTAACTTGTCACTGTGGCTATAACAGCATACCAAATCTCAACCTTAATTTAATTTTTCTTTGTATCAACCTTACTCACATTCATGATTTTGACTGTAAAGACTTGCATCTGTTGAGGCTAATGTTTTCATTATAGACCTGTTCATTAATTTATAAATTCATTCCTTTGTTTAGTCTCCTGAATTAACAAGGCCATAAATATTCAGGTAGAAATCCATTTAAGGGTCATAGAATTACAACTATTGCTTGCTTTGCCAGCGGCATGTCTAAAATGCAGGTCACAGCCAAAAATTAACTCCTTGTTTGAGTATATGTACCATGGTTATCAGTAATCCTACAAAGCTAAGAAAAGTAAAAGTATTTTAAACTTGTATAGTGGCTCATTCATTTGTTTGTTGATATTGCAGAAGCTAACGCGGAGAACCCTGGCCTGAAGAAGATTACATGGCCAACCAGCAAAAAGGCGCAGGTGGCAGAAATTTTATCGGAGGATTATATGTCCTCTGAAGAGAGTGATGTGGAAGGCAAGTTCTTGGTCAAAGAGCTCTCCTGGGAGAGTAGAAAACTCGAGAAAAGAAGGCAGCAGTTGGATAAATTTTATAATGAACAACACAGCAAGCGCACAAGGGAGCGCTTTGTGAAGAGAGTTCGCGGTGAGGTACTCTCAGCACAGCAAAAGCCGGTTGATTGCCCAGATTGGGATGTATAAACACAAATAATGGTTCGTCTATTAGTACTCAGGGTTGAGCTCTAGCAGAGCTCAGTGGCCCCTGGCACCCAACTTTTGCTCTAGGGGACCTGGAAAATCTGAAGTCACATGAGTTTACACGTTGAGAGCATTGGGCTCCCCTCAATTTTCCTTAGAGCTCAGCCTTTATCAATTTCGCACTTATCTATTAGGGTAGAAAGCTGAGCTTCCACCAGCTCCATTTCATCTTCTCGGATAGCTTCAAACAACTTTAAAGCACGAGGTGATATAGGAGTTACGACCTCACTACTTTCCAGAGCTGGATCATAAACAAATGACGGTCGTTGGTTCGCGGCATTGGGTTCGAAACCTACCGAAGGTACCTCGCATTTTTCACTGGTATCTTTTCATCTCTTCTCTTAAAAGGGTTACAGCTGACTCCTCGCTGTTTTGGCTTGCTTTGTGCTATATCACCCTCCTCTGAAATGCTATGTTCCTGTTTCCCTTTCTCCATATTCTGCACGATCGAAGTGAAAACATTCAGAACAGTGAAACCCTTAGTTATAAAAGCCACTAAACTCACGTACACTTGCATTCGTTTTGCTAAGTAGGAATAAGTATGTGATTAAAGAAGTATGTGTTCCAATTTGGTAAAATTTAGAGCAAATACTGAGAATCACCTGTAGTCCATGAGCCAAATCCTGAAATGATGCCAAAAAATGATTTTCGTAGCACCCCCTTTGGGGCCAAGCTATTTTGGTACCAAATTAAAATAAGTTTATTGACTATATTTATGAATTCACTTGTTGCCCGGCTGGCAACTTGCATGTTAAGGAGATACGGCGGCGTTTTTAACGGGGGGAGGGTGGGGAGCATTTTTTGTCTTATATACACCTGTAATATTAAAAAAAAACAAATAACACAGAATAACACAGAAGTTCATAAGACAAAAAATGCTCCCCACACTCCCCTTCCCCCGTTAAAAACACTCTCTTATCTCCTTAGGGACTGTGGAATAATTATCAGGAAGGGGGGGGGGGGGGGGGGGGGGTCCTAAAATGAGCTTCACCAAAGGAAAAATTAGATAGGTCCCCCCTCCAGCAGCGTCAAGATTAGCTCTGACCTCCCCTCACGTTCTCTCAAAATTATGATGTGCCCCCCCCCCCCTCTCTAACCCGTACCTTTATTCACCGTACTGCAACGCATTCCACTGCGTCGTCAGGGATGAAGAGCACCTCGAAACTTTGTTCTTCATAATCGTCAATTTCCGAATCGTCTGATTGTTCATTATCTTCTTGGTCTTCGGAACTGCTAGATTGCTGCTCATCCGGGTTTTCTTTACCTTGAGCTTCCCCGGCACCTAGAGCACGAGCTACGAGTGCTGCTTTCCCTCCGCTGACGGGTAAACCGTGTTCCTTTAGGTAGAGTTTCAGTTTACTTGCAGACAGCGAGTTGACTTCAACCTTGTCGCACCAATTGATGTCTGGAAGTTTGTTCCTTTCCGTTGCCCGTTTTTTTGCTTTCATTGCAAGGAATTTTTGGTGCTCTATGAAGTGATTACAGGCATTCACGTCAATCAAATAAAGTCATTCACGTCATCTGCGTCTTGTAGAAGACCTGGATAGGGTGATGGCTAAATATAAAGCGACATTTCCTATTGGTGCCAAATCTAAAGCATCCAAATCAAGAAAAAAGAAGGAACAGAAGAAAAAAAGGGAGAAGAAGAGGATTGCTGCCTCAGAAAGCCGTAGGACCCGAACCTGTATAATTTTTCGGTCTTTGGGAGGTGAACCCATTGATGACAACTATGAAACAGAAGCATGTGGCATTCCTCAGCTAAAAACTGTAGACCTAGAAACCCTCTCGTTGTTTAAATCAAGAACAGACCTGGCATGTCTGCGGGACCTCTTAAATGCCAAATGTTTTATTGGCAAAGCTCACAACGTGGTTTGTGACTTCTGTGCATGAACGATTGTTTCAATCTATCATATGTTGACATTCTAAATAAGTTAAAGCATGTGTTTATGTTGATGCAATATTTAGACATTATGGATAGTCAAAGGAGTGGCATCTGTCTATTTGGAAAATGTTTATTTATTCATTATCGAATTTGTGAAATTTAATTAAGACCCCCCCTCAACTCACTTGAGAAATGTAATGTAGAGCCCCCCCTCCTTTCCATTATTTTAACTTAAGGCCCCCCCTCTGGTTTTAGGGGCCCCCCCCCCTCCTGATAATTATTGCACAGTCCCTTAACGTGCAAGTTGCCAGCCGGGCAACAAGTGAATTCATAAAATATAGTCAATAAGCTTTAATTTGGTACCAAAATTACTTGGTCCCAAAGGGGATGGTACGAAAATCACTTTTGGGGGCCTTGGCTCATGGATAGCTGACTGCCTTTTCCTTTTAAAATAGAAACCTATCTCGAACAACAATTTTGGCAAGATTTCCGTATAGCCCCATAAATTAATTATGCATTCTGTCATTGTTTAAAGAAAACAAAAGACAGACCAATAGGCTATTTTGGCCTGGTTTTGGCCAGACGTAGTTAATCGATAGAAATCAATATTGGAAGTTAATGGATATCATCGATATCAATCGATTTAATCTGCTGATTGACATTGATTGATATCGGAAATCGATAGAAATCGAAGTCACAGAAAATGACAGCTGAGGCTACAGAATTGAGCTGTTAAATGCAAAGAAATGCAAAGAACAATGTGAAAGCTGGGAAGAACGCTATAAAAGTCTTAAACAACAACAACTCCATCCAGATTAGAATAGAGAAGGTCAAGAAACGGTTCACTAATGGCAGCCTCTCGAGTTTTACGAAATTTGGTCCTGATGTTAAAAGAGAAAGGAGAGGTACCGGAAAACACGCAACGTCAATTGCGTCACAAAGAACTGAAAACTGTGTTTATACTCGAGGGTCTGGAGCTTATTAGGCTCCTAGCTTAAGTAGCTAATGAGTCGAGGTTAAAAACAAACAAAGAAGAAATGAACTGAATTTAAACTATTTACATCATAATGCGATATTGTTTACAGATAATGATTCTAAAAGGTACAATATTAACGATAGTCTAACAGTTACATAAAGAGCAGTTACATGCGTCAACAAGAGACCAGGAGACACCGTAGAAGAGTACAGTTGTCCTAGTTGTATAGGTGTGGGCGGGGCAGTCTAGAGAATTTCCCAAAGATACATAGACTGAAGATGAAGCAAGGAAGAGAAAGTATTACGAAACTTGGCCCGATAGTCGCTTTTGTCCCTTTTGTCCTGGTTTTGGCTTTTTGATGTTCTTTTGGCTCTTTTTACCTTCGTTTGGCCTTTTTAGCCTTGCTTTGGCCCGTCTTATCTTCTAAATAACTGGTCGATGTGAGATCGTTCATTATTTATGAAGGAGAACGCTTAGTAACCCTGCCTTCACCAATTTTCTAATATATAGATTTAGCCAGGGCTAAAAGTGAAGCTCCCGTTAATAAATTCATAATTTAAATCAAACAATAAACTTGCAATTGTAATCCACAGATCAGGGCACATTCATTTGACTTTTGAGGCAAAGGCTGAGTGATTTTAGAGAAAAATCAGAATTTGACCGTCCAAGAGTGCAACAAATTTTACATCGAGTTATTAAATAGTCTTATTTGTACACCGAAAAATAGCAATCATGTTCGATCACAGTAGATTAGGCCTGGAAAACAAATAGACCTATTCGTGTATTGTTTTTGCATTAGCTGTTGCATCATAATGTGGCATTCACTAGTCTCACCAACATTGCTCCGTTAGAGAGACTATGGATAATTGGATAACCTCGAATTATAATTTTAAGAAACACACGCGCCACGATAGTCCTTGGTGGCAGCCAATTTACAAGTTGCATTCCTCTGTCTAAAAGGGAGGCCAAAATAAAAAAATCAGGCCGGATTTTTTGTGTTCGACAAGTTTAGTTTACTAGTAAATCTTGGCGACGAATCTGGTGGCGTGTAAACCAGCCTTTTAAACATACTTTTTCTCATCACGTCTCAGGTAAACAGTACTATGAGGCCCTTTTTTTATCATACAGACCTCGGACAGAATTTGTTCTTTTTTGCTCTATTTAAACCTATAATTCTGCCGTTTTTTCACAGTTTTGCAAGAGAATTTGCACTCATTCAATATCCACGACGATCAAAGCACGCGCTTCGTTTGCACAACAAATTATAGCATTGAATTGTAAAACGTTTTCATGAAAAGAATTCTATAATGCCGGGACTTTTCAGTTAGAAAAATCTGGTCCTAGATATGCAGGGTAATAATTATGGGCTTTTAATGAAAACGATAAAAAAAATTCCCAAAATCACTTTTCGGCCAGCCGGACGGGTTCTCACTTTTGACAGGCACCAAATTTGCAGTGCGATTAATAGAGTTACCATTCACGCTTCAACATGATAGAGAAATTGTTATGTTTAGGTTTTACTTCCCTTTATTCATTAAACTGTGCATGATTTTTTATGTGTAATCTTTAAAAGCGAGTGATATTTACGCGCGGCGTTTTGAGTATTCTTGCATGCGATGTTTATGTTCGACTGGAAATTAAAAAAAAAAAAAACCGGTGCAGCGATAAAAATTGCGAGAGGGACTACTAACAATCAATAAAATAAATTTAATTCGGTGAAACATGTACAGAGGCAATAATTTTCATTCACGAAGAGAAGTATTGAGAGTAAAGTGTCTCAGAAAATCATGAGTCAGGTAAGCATAAGCTTATTTATGTTTTAAGCCGGCTTCCCGGTGTTTTCTCTTTTTCAAGATGAACTCGAGGCAAGAAAATCCATCAGAGCTTTCTGTTTAGTGCCAAAATCATAACTAAATAATCCTCGGAACCTTTTCTTTGAATTTGAGGGTCAAAAAGTTACCATTCACGCCTCAACATGATAGAGAAATTGTTATGTTTAGGTTTTACTTCCCTTTATTCATTAAACTGTGCATGATTTTTTTATGTGTAATCTTTAAAAGCGAGTGATATTTACGCGCGGCGTTTTGAGTATTCTTGCATGCGATGTTTATGTTCGACTGGAAATTAAAAAAAAAAACCGGTGCAGCGGTAAAAATTGCGAGAGGGACTACTAACAATCAATAAAATAAATTTAATTCGGTGAAACATGTACAGAGACAATAATTTTCATTCACGAAGAGAAGTATTGAGAGTAAAGTGTCTCAGAAAATCATGAGTCAGGTAAGCATAAGCTTATTTATGTTTTAAGCCGGCTTCCCGGTGTTTTCTCTTTTTCAAGATGAACTCGAGGCAAGAAAATCCATCAGAGCTTTCTGTTTAGTGCCAAAATCATAACTAAATAATCTTCGGAACCTTTTCTTTGAATTTGCGGGTCAAAAAGTGTCTAAAGGCTTTTTAAACCTGATACTATTGTAGGTTAGATAATTGCTCGTGTATAAACTTAAGCCGCATAAACCATACGCTCGACTTCAGGAAACCGAAAAAAAAACACATCAAAGACAATAATTGCTCAGGCTTACCAGTCGAGATGCTGCTTCTGAAGGTCTTCAAGTGTTCCAGAATCGCTTGAGACTTTTCAACCCTCTTACGCCTCAAGTGAGTAAGCTCATTTTTGAAAACGATGCCATCCGAAATCGGATTTCCAATGACTTCGACAAGCGGTGCATTTGTCAACAAAAAGTGCAATAAGCAAACCAGCCACGAATTACAGAGCAATGTTGATAGCAGCTGTATTTCATTTTGTACACCAAGTAGAAAAAGACAGTTTAAAACATCACAAGATGACACAAAACTCTGTCAGCTCCAGCTATCAGTAAGCAAGTTTCCAGACGCTGCATAAATTTTCCCCATAAACTCACCTGTCAAATTTTGACCAATCAGAACATAAAAATTGGACGTAGAGCGTGATGAACACGTGACAGTTAGAAAAGTCAAAAGCGATTGCCTTCCCTGCATTAAAATGTAAAAGCCGGTTGAATTTTCGTGTCCGAGGTCAGTTCGAAATCAACATTTTAAAAGTGCGGCTCATGAACACGACTTATTTCATATGCATTTTAAAAAAATTGAACTTGAGCCTGCGATCATTTGAAAAGTAGCAACTTATCAGCGGATACCTTCAAAAAATTACTCGAACTCAGAGGGTCTATACCTGACCCCGCGATACGGTCAGGCGATACTGGTCAGCAGAAACATTGGTATGCCTGTGGTGCGGACAGGCGGAAGGTCGGGTGGTCGGTGTACGGTCACTTGCTTGCCGAATTTTCTAGGATGGACAGATTTTCTATAAAGCTATGGGGCTTCGAATTGAGCCTGTGATCAAATAAGATATATGCGCAAAACTTTAAACACTACGTGACCTCAATGGATAGAAAAATGAGCCCGCGATCCACTCAGGTGATGATGGTCAGCGTATACTCTAGTTTGACAGCTGTCAATTAACCTTCATTAGAATGGCGAATATTCGAATTAACAGACTACAAGTGTGAGTAGGACATATCCGTCCGGCATGTAGTGGAAAATGCCAGATCGTGTACCTGAGCGAACCTGAGCCCACGTTACTAGTTTTCTGATTGTGGTCTGCACATGTCCCATTTTGACAGCTGTCAATTGAACTTAATTTGGCTTACCAATGTAACTTTAAACGACTGTCAGTCAACTGACAGCCTTGCCCAGCGTAGTTTCGTTTTTATGTTGAATTGGTAAGTGTGACATATTATGTCAGCTTATATATAGGGGTAAAACTACTGGTCTTTTATCTGAGCCCGCGAGATGGTCATGTGATAATTGTCAGCGGATGTCTGATTTTGACAGCTGTCAATCTAATCGTACTCATACGGATGGCTTACATAACTAAGAGGCTAGTGAAGTTGTGCAAGATCTATTGTGACATTTGACATCGGCTTACATGAAGTGTGTGTACGGGTGGGCGTACTCTACGTCATAACCAAATTTTCTCGGATGGATAGTTTACCAAATTTTCTTACCCATGGTGCTCCGCTGCGCGCGCGCTTCGCGCGCGCGGGAGCTCCGCTATAAAAGGGACGCGTTACTTTCTGAAGTTTAGTTTCCTATCAGAACGTGTGCGGTTCAAACCAAAAATATGTGGAACAGTAACCTCCATTACAACCTTAGCATTCAAAAAGGTGCTGGAAAATATTAAAGTGTGGTTTATTAATGACTTCACAATCTTTATAATCTTTTGCCTTTCAAATCGCTGTGTATTTGACTCTTTTTGTTATTGGTTTTTAAAACGGTATCTCTTGTCTGGTTTTAGTGCTAGCAATTATTCGTAGCGTGATTCAATTGATCCTTGTTAAGTTATTGATCGTTTTTATAATAATACATCAAGATGCTCCCTTGGGTTGTTCCTGTAGAGCTAATTTGTATGCAACTGTGGGCTTGTGGACTCGCATAATTAGCTGACTAATGGTGCGTGAAACGCTGAGACTATAATAGTTTTTCAGTTTCCTCGAGATAGATAGGAGGAAACGGTTTTGTAATAGTCAGAAAAAAATGAAATAGAGAGTTTTCGGCTCCACTTTGTCTGTGTGTGTGTGTTTTGTTAATATATCCGATTTTGAGCGCTAAATAGAAGACGTAAGCCTTTTGTCGCGTTGTAAGTTATCGCTCTGTTATTCCTATTTTCCTTTCAATAGACGTTCCGGACAACCGGACTAAAGTTACTTACCGGGCAAGTCTAGGCAAGCCTATTGTGCCTATTGAAAAGCCCCTTTGGGGAGGTAACAACAAAGTATGTATGTATTGTAGTAGAGAGACGCTCATTAGTAAAGCTATCCACTTGATATGGAGGAAGGCAGTTAATTGGTGTGGAGGAAGACAGGTATTAGTATGCGGGAAGACCCTCATTAGTATGGAGGAACGCACTTTTTCTCTAGGTTATAACAATGGGTGTCGTCATAGACTATCCCTAAAGCGACTATCCCTAATATCCTAATAAACTATCCTTACCTATCCACCAAACGGGCCCAAATCATTCCTATATGACTACTAATAGATGCATGTTTTCGTGGATATGTTACAAGCAAAAGCGTGAATAATTTACATGAATACACATTTCAGTTCTTTTGTTATGTATATTTGAACTTGAACACGCTAAAAGATATCAATTTTTTGAGCAAGGAATCGCAACAAATCATAGTGGTCTAGTGGTATGGAAGACAGACAGGAACGCCAGAGCTACAGGGAAGCGTTGGTTCAAATCTCGCCGACTACGGAGAAAAAAAAGGGGGTTTTCCGATTTAGCGGAAGTTCGTGCCATTTTTCCGAGATGTGAAATTGATTCCATTATACTGTAACAGGTCTTCTCGATTTTTTTCCTTATAAGTAAATTTTTGCAGGGTGTCATTGTTTATGCAAAATATCTGGCTCGCAAAAGGATAAATGAGCACAAACATGCCGGGTATTTTTTTTAAAAACAAGAGGATTCATTTGCAGTATTTGCGTCTAGCAGTCGCATTTGGCCGGGCGATGTGGCAAATAAATTCACACTCGGTGCTAACGGTTTCTAAAAGTCGTTTAAAAAAGATAAAGCATATACGCTAACAATGGAAAAAGTAAACAATTCTGCTGTTGTTTTCTGGATGATATCCCGGGCAGGGAGGGAATCTCTCACGATATCTGATTCTCCCTTATTAACCTGCGATCAGGTGGTCCTTAGATTTTCCCATTTTCTTTGGGAGGCCTGATCGCAGGTTATTTCTATATTTGCTACGTCAAAACGTAAATAAGAATCGTTTTCATTGTCTCATCGAGTGCCATATAAATACCATAATTTATAAACAGAAAAGGAACAACATTGTATATCTCCTCTCCTACAAACTGGGAAAGACGGCGAGAAGTCTCCAAGCATCGTATCTCGCAATTTCGTCTACTTGTGGACATCTATTCGACTCTTATTTTGTGGGTTAGGCTGAGGGTTCAAAACTATGGCAAAAGCTCAATAAATTTATACAAACGGCAGAATGTGAAATCATACTTATTGGCGCAATCCAACTAACTAAGCGAATGCAAATATTTTTTGATACTGGCGCAAAATTCCCACTAAGGTGCGAGATTACAGAAGAAAGCCTCATATATTTAGCAATTATTGAATGAGGCTGAGTAGGATATGAAGAATTCTGAAAATCGAGGAGGGTGTTATCGGCCGAGGTGGATAACACCCTCCAAGATCTGCAGAATTCCTCATATGCTGCGATAGCCGAATTCAATAATTGCTTTAATATGTAGATTTAGCCAGGGCTAAAAGCGAGGTGGATAACACCCTCCGAGATCTGCAGAATTCCTCATATGCTGCGATAGCCGAATTCAATAATTGCTTTAATATGTAGATTTAGCCAGGGCTAAAAGCGAGGTGGATAACACCCTCCGAGGTCTGGAGAATTCCTCATATGAGTGCGATAGCCGAATTCAATAATTGCTTTAATATGTAGATTTAGCCAGGGCTAAAAGCGAGGTGGATAACACCCTCCGAGGTCTGGAGAATTCCTCATATGAGTGCGATAGCCGAATTCAATAATTGCTTTAATATGTAGATTTAGCCAGGGCTAAAAGCGAGGTGGATAACACCCTCCGAGATCTGCAGAATTCCTCATATGAGTGCGATAGCCGAATTCAATAATTGCTTTAATATGTAGATTTAGCCAGGGCTAAAAGCCAAGCTGTCGATAGTATCTATAGTTTGTTCAAAAAAATATAAAATCGTGTAATGCTAAGCGGCGAAGGCAACGCCGGAGAATGGTGAAAAACAACAATAGGTCTAATTAGCAAAAAAGCAACTTTGTACGTGCAGCACACTTTTTGTGTATATTTCTTTGCCTTTGTTTTGCACGACTACAACGTGACTTCCAGAAACTTCATAGTTACACGTTTTATGGGGGAAATGTCATACGTGTTCTCGTTCACCTTTTTTTTCACTGCCGCTTATTTTCACCTTGCGTTGGTGGCCGCTAGCATTTCCCATTTTGTCACCGCCGCTACGAAATTTTCATGTTGTTCTTCCAACAAAAAAATGTCTCCTTTGTTTGCTCTAGCCCTCTGTCGCCCGTTTTCTCGTTGAGCTTCGCTGGCCTGCCGCCTACTTTCTCTTTTTCTCTATCTTTCTCCTGCTCTATATTCCAAATTTGTGGACATGACAATTAGTCTAAACTAAATACTTTAGCCAACACGGATACAGAAACAATTTCCGCTTTCCGTTTTCGTCTTCATTGACTCTTTAGTTGTCTTTGCTTTACAAGACGCTAGTGGCTATGCAATTTCCTGCCAAAATAACCTCGAGTTGCATTTGGGTTGCCATACCTGTTGATTGAGTTATTTTACATTGGTAAGCCTGTGGTGCGGACGGACGATCTCTCGGGCGGGCGGTTGGTAGGTGTACGGTCACGTGATTACCAAATTTTCTCGGATGGGTAGATTACTTCATTTCTTACCCATGGTACTCCGTTTGCGCACTTCGCGCGCGAGAGCTCAGCTATTATTCATTCAAAGTAATTCCAACTTTAAAAACAAGCTAAAAAATGCTTACCTCGGTCGATGTTAAGTTCACATCGATAGCGCATCTTTTTTGGAAAATTTAGCAGACAAAGGTCTGCTCAGGTATGCAAATATACTCCAAATAGCAGATGTCCGTCGAGTTGACTTCTCGCTGTTCTTGCTATGTTTTTAGACAATATTTCGCCGTGAAACGAGTACAATGTCCGCCCAACAGTTCCGCCATTTTGTTCAAACAACCAAAACAACTCAACCTCGTCCCCAGGTTTCCTCGGTCAACGGTTATATGACGGTTCAATATGACGTTATTGACGTCATCGGTTCAATATGACAGTGTGGTTTTACCCAATTAGAAACGGGGAAATATTTTGAATGAATAATAAGACAACTTATTGAATAACAAAGAATGACAAAGCAGCACATATGTTACATGTATATTCTTTGGAAAAACACACATTTTTAGCTAGTTCAAAATGAAGTTTTAAACAAATTAGGCTGAGTGCCTGCTTAGTTTTGATTGTAGAAATAATAGGGTGAAAACCTTCTTCCTACACTCCGTATAAAAACCCAGCATTAGACACATCGCTGTCCATACTTCAACACCTTTGTTTGTGGGAGTGCAAAGCCCGAATTTCACGGTATATTGTGATTTTTGCTTGCACTATTAACGGATTCGTTGTAGGTCATCATTGATTTTATCCGCGGCGGCATGAGATTCCTCTCCTGTGAAGGAGAGAATTAGTTTGGTGTCGTCAACGTAACATGCGCGTGAGCACGTCTCACTGACTGATGGCAGGTCGTTTACGTAGATACTAAATAACAGGGCTCCGAGAACGATTCCTTGTTGCACTTCACACACCACTGGTAGAGCGTCAGACAGTGCAGCATCATTATGCAAACCACTGGAGATCTTTGGGATAGGTAGCTGTTAAACCAGGAGACCGCTGATGGGGCCAGCCCAATGGCTTTTAGTTTTCGCAATAAAATGCTGTGGTTAATGCTATCGAACGCTTAGCTCATATCTAGATAGACAATAGCTGTTAGCTTTCTCTTGCTGACCGCCTCGAGTATAGTTTCGGTAGAGGCAATAAGAGAAGTTTCAGTGGAGTGCCACTTTTTGTTTCCACTTATAACTTTTCTAATGGTTCGTCCCTAAGGTCGATGGATTTAACTACGGTTGTTTACCATTTAACACAAATTCCCGGAAATTCCTGTTGGGATGTAAATGGTAAACGTTTTTATGGCTCTTCCCCGTGGAAAATTCCCCGGACAAACGAAAATTCTGAAAAGGTTGTCCCGTTTTCCCGGCTGGAACGTTCCTCATGAAAATTCGTTTACCATTTACAATTTTCTTGAGTTTCGCACTAGGTTTCATACCTCTTGGCTTTTGGCCGACCGCAATCGCTTCAACAATGACAACAAATATGGCGGATTCATAACAAATGGAGGATTGTACTAGTGTTCATGCTGCTGCTATTCCTCTCCAGTTCTGGAAATATTCCTAACACATAGCTGTTCCTTGTATTTGAATGGTGAGCAGACTTAAAATTGCTAATTTGTGTCCAAAATCGAATTGCTGGCAAGTTTTATGCTATTTTTTATTCTTCCGCGAAAATTGCAAATTTTCTGCAACGTGTTCTCTTCCATTTTATACAGAGTTGACTTATCAACTGAGCTGTCAGAAGTAGCAAATCCTAGCCGATCAATATCTCCTGGGGCATCTGTTTCCGCGAAAAGAACTAACGGGTCGTCAAAATTGGACAGATGGGAAGGTTCAGTCCGCGTACGACTTCAGATCATGTTTAAACTGGAATCCAGTCTAGCACTGCGCGACAATCTGGACATTTCAAGCAAATGATAAACGACACGTACCTTTCTAACCGAACGAAAACTCCCAACCGAAATTTCCGGAATTTTTTTTATAAATGGTAGACAAACTACAAGGCCATAAAATAAGTTTTGACACTTCCCGTGTATATACAAACATGTAGTCTGTTTATCGAATGGTCAACGGTCTTAGTGCAAATTTCACTCCTTTCAACACGTCTTTTACACGTTTCTTTCCCTTTCATCACGCAAAGTGAATTGTTTTTTCATGTTAGAGCGTTATTTTGCTTGCCACAGATCTAACCTTACAGGGTTAATATCACCCGTAAAGCTGCTTATATTGTTATCCGTGGACTAACAAGCGTGATTTTGACGGTTTCATTGGCGAGATGATGTCTATATTCAGTTATCCCTCGAATAGAATTGTTTTTGATTCGAAACCAACTCAGTTTAGGGTGTCACGGTATGGACGAGAGAATTATCTTTTTGATTGTTGAATCCATCAAAATACCATCGTGAGCTCTCTTGTTTCCACCTCCCCCTTTTCTTATTTAGCCAAATTCAAGTAATTTTAAGGTGATGCAAACTACAACGAAATTCCCGTTCGCTCGACATGTCATGATCACGAGTCACGTGGAAGGGCCGTTTTAGACCTGATATGACACACAGCGATTATTTCTGAGTTGTCAAAAAAAAATCATTTCTAACTTACATGTTGTAGATATGCCATTGAGTGAGCCGACGATCTCAATTTTTTTTACCATGCAGTTTTACCATCACAGACTTGTCCGATTCCCGACGCAAAAAAAAAAAAAAAAAAAAAAGATCCTAGGACCGAAATTTACCCCCAAATTTCCAAGCCCTAATAAATTTCCGAGCCCCGAAATTTTTCCGTGAAGGATTAATGATATGGTGTGCCAAAAAATGGAAAGTAAATGTTTGTGGTTGGTGTATTCTTCATACCATCTGCTGAATTTATCTTTTTTCTCATCTGACAGTCTGTACTGTGCGGCCAGCATTGTACTCGCGCGGTATTTCACCAATCAGATAGTTTTGAATACTCTTTGAAATTCCTACTTAAATCAAGCTACCTAAAATGTCCATATATATTTATATTTGCCAAACTTTCCTATACCCAAAGAAATCCCGTAATTAAAAATTTCAAAACAAAAATAAATCCCTCTATCATCTCGGTAACTTTAACTCCGACAACGGCGACGTCCATGAAAACGTCGCTGAAAAATAGACTTCGCATCCTTTCACTTTTTTTCGCGATTAATCCAAGGGGCCCAGTCACTTAAAAGCGTAGTAGGAAACTTGGGGGAACAGTAATCCTCTACAATGAACTCAAACATTTTCTCTTTTTAAACTGTTTTAAGGCAGACCACTTGTTGCTCAACTTTTCACAATCAAGGCTGGCAGTATCTCTCTGACAAGACCTAGTTACAGCTCCTTTTATCTTGATTGAATCTGAAGGCTGCCAATCTTACTAAAACTTAAAATAATCTTACATCAGTAAAAATTCGATTGGCTATAAGAATTATTAACATATTTTCCTCCGAGGTTGTGTCGTAATAGTAAAATCAGTTAAATCTCCAAAATTCACTTTTGTCCAACAATTGTCCAGTCAAAACAAAACAGTCAGAGAAAAACAAAAATTACAAGGAATATTTACGTGAATGAAAATCACATATGTACAATATCGTTACTCTAAACTGTACAATTTGTCAATTCGCGTACAGTGCTTAAGTTGTCGCACTGTAATTTTCAGGGAGTTATAATAACTCCTCTAGTGGGGCTAATTTAACTCCTTACAGTGGAGTTATTTTTCGTGGAGTTATTTTAACTCCAAAAAGGAGTTTAAAGAACTCTTTTTCAGGAGTAAAAGTGACCACAGATTTTGAGGAGTTAAAATAACCCCAAAAAAGGAGTTATCCTGTACCTAAAATTTTTACTCCACTTTCAGAGTTAAATTAACTCCAAAAAGAGTGAAAACAACCCCTGTAAGGAGTACAAGTAACCCCATTTCGGAGTAATTTTAACTCCAAGACTGGGAGTAAAAAGAACTCTTTTTCAGGAGTAAAAATGACCCCAAATTCGGAGTTAAATTAGGAGTTAAAATAACCCCAAAAAAGGGGTTATCCTGTACCTAAAATTTTTACTCCATTTTTGGAGTTATAATAACTCCCTAAAAATTACGGTGTATATTATATATGTAAATTATTTTTATGAAATGTCATTTTTTATCATAGATATTTTTCATTAAAGAAAACCAGGGAGGAGCAGCGTGGAAGTCAACAGAAGTAAGTTTATTATTTATTTTATTTCTTGTTTTCTTTTTACTCGCTTTAGAAAGGACTTCCGGTTTTTTTTTTGTCCGAGGGGAACCGGTTCTAGTTTTGAAAGGTTCGAGTTTGCGCGGTATCTTTCTCCTTTCAACGGCTCTCTTCGTGAATGGAGAGGTTTTGATCGGAGCGTGTGCGAAACGGGGACTAATATGAGCCGAGTTTGGCAAGAAATTCTATTTCCACGGTTTGCAAAGTGCCTGGGACATCATTAAGTCCGGGAAGGCTTAAATGGGCGCTCGTTGCTCAAAGAACCGAGCTTCGGGCACAATCCGAGAGACCATCCGGTGGATGGTGTATAACGTCTCTGCCCAGCTCTGCACACCGTGAAGAAGTCTCCAGCAGGCAATAAGGGGCAAATTGGTTAGTTTGGACATAAGAAAAGAGGGCCAACGAAGTATTTGGCTGTGATTTTTGCCTTGCTGGAGACTTATAAATTGTGTTGTTATTGCCAGGATGTAATGTGTCCCGCACGAGTTGAACGCGGATTTCCCAGAATGCACTGCGAGAAAGGTTAACAACATGTTTAATATTTGACCATTACAGTGAGACTGTTCTGTTGTTGTGTTTCAGTTTCTACGACGGAGTTGCTGATCTTTGAATAAGCGAGCAACAACGGTGAGTAGCAGGCTTTTTGCCAGGAAAGGTTATGTTACAAAGTCGTGAAAGTGTAGTTGAAGTCAAAGTCTGTGGTTTCGTATAGCGAAGGTTTATTTTTGGTCATGTGTCGAGCGACTCTGGAAATTTACTGTGTCCAAAAAGAGCCGCCGTCCTACTGCACAGGCTGAATTGTCGTTCATTTTCAATTTATTGTTGGCATTGCAAGCTAAATGCTGATCGGATCGCGGAAGAGTAACTATTTTTCCTCAAAGCATGTTAAAGTTCCCGCGCTATAGCACCGTCGCGACGACGAGCGCCGTTTATGCTTGATTGTCTGGAATGTTCGGTACAATGTTTTTAATCTGCTTTATGCACCGGTACGGGCGATTATAAAACCATTGCGGGATGAAACTGATCTAGGGAAAATGATGTAAAAGAGATATATTACTTTTTAAACATGTGTTGAGGAATTTTCTTTAAACAAGGTTTTCCTTTTGTCCTTTTCTTTCAGATGTGGCCGTTGGTTTTACTCGCCCCCTCGGAGCTGGAATATTTACTCTCTGAAATGTTTATATTATCTGTGCTCTGCTGTGGTCAAACACGAAGAAAGCGAAGCGAAACGTCTTGTAAGATAACGTTAATTTAAAACTATTTGCTTGACCAGTGTTTAGTCTTCGAAAATCGCCTGTATTGAAACTACATCTCTGTATTTCTCACCTCCTGACCCGTCTTTTGAAATTCAATCCTACGCTCAGTACGGCGATGTAATTGATATGTAACGCAACGTTATTTGGTATCCTGCCCAGAAGTCCCTCAAACGTTAACCCTCAACAAACCGTACTTCTTGTTTGTAACCTTTATCCTTATTTAACCCTAAGCCTTAGCTCAACTTTAGCTATCCACCCTAACCAGCTTAACGTAACACCCTTTTCCTGACAAGGCGAACGTTTAACTCAGTGGATCAACTCATGTGTTATGACCATTGAAATCAGTTGAGACTGCTCGTCTAACCCTAGCCTTCCAACCTAACCCTAACCTCCAACCTAACCCTAACCTATTCCTAACCCTAACCTCCAACCTAACCCTAACCTATTCCTAACCCTAACCTCCAACCTAACCCTAACCTATTCCTAACCCTAACCTCCAACCTAACCCTAACCTATTCCTAACCCTAACCCCCAACCTCGACCTAATCTGATTCTAACCCTAACCTATCCCTAGTCCTTACCCTAACCTAGCCCTAACCCTAACCCCAACCTTAACCTTAACCCTAAAACCCTAACCCTAACTCTTCCTCCCCCTCCCCCCCCCTCCTGCTCTTACATTTAGTAGTATACAGTAAGGACTAAGTAATAGGTGCTTTTCGAAGTTAGCCTCAAAAGGCTCTTATAAATTTTCTGTTTCTTGGAAATTAAGCTGTTTAGGTTCTCAAACATTCAAGGTTCTTATTTTCTTAAGGAAAAAAGACTTTTTGTAAGAATGTTGGAGGTTTTAAATGTTTGTACAAAATATGCATGTTGTTATGTCTAAATGACTGCAATTTAAGCCAATAGAAACTTTTTTTGCCATTAGAATGATTAGTGGACTTTAAGAACTCCATAGCGATCTGTTTTAACATTTCTACTTCATCTGGTTCTTTCAAAATCTTAGCCTGAAGAATTCTGGTTCTTATCTGTGCCTCTCCTCTGTGTCACTAACCTGACATAATAATGAGTGACACGTGCATGTTTCACTGTACAGTATTTTTCAGATGAAATAAAATACTGATTTGGATTGTTTTTGTTGTATTGGGGGTAATTAGAGACTTAGTGAAAACTATATACGCTTAAAAGCCTCTTGTTGGAATATCGTACAATGGTAATTAGTCCGGCCTTTTTCCATATATTAACTAAAAGATTGTTTACAAATTCCTAGATATTTACATTGCGAAAGCCTTTAAGCCTGGTTTCCATATGATCGTCCGGATCGTCCGGATCGCCCCAGTCGTTTCAAAATATTTCGAGACGATCCGGACGACTGGGGCGATTGGTAGTTTCCATATGATCGTCCCGATCGCCTCAAAGGCAAGAAACGCGGGGTCGTCAGTCATGTCTCTTGGTCAGACAACAGAATTTTTGCGCGTGTTTTGCAAACAAGCCACATAAATGGATGATTTTTATTCGTAAAGCGAACCTCGTACCATATCTGCTTTTTCTCCTGATTTTGCGGCATTGAGAGGCTAGAAGAGTTCCCCGAAGACATAGTATCTCTTCTAAAACTTGATGTCACGGACTTTCTCTAATTTCAAATAACCCACATACTCGCTGCGAACATTTGTGTATTATTTTTTCGGCTTCAGCTCCATCCGGGCCGAATATATTCTCGACCACTGGAATAAAAGTGATGACTTCTGGGATAGCCTTCCATCGTCCCAATCGTCTCAGTCGTCTGAGAGCGTTTCCATATGATCGCTTCAAAATTTACATGATCGTCCCAATCGTCCGGATAGAACTGAACTCTATCCAAGCGATCGAGGTCGTCTCAGTCGTCCGGGTCGTTTGCAATCGTCTGGGTAGCGTTTCCATATGATCGTCCCGATCGTCTGAACATTTTCTGAGACGACTGGGACGATCGGGACTATCCGGACGGTCAAATGGAAACCAGGCTTTAAGCAAAGATATCACTCGTTACAACTTTTAGCAAGTAAATTGAACTAAGCAGTAACAAAAGCTTGTTTATCACAACGAGTTAACTAAGATAGTCTGTTGGACAAGGTTTTCTTTTGGAAGCGCACTGAAGTTTCGATCAAACCACTAAATACGCGAAAGATAGTAAAAATAGGAATGTCCAGGAAAAGACAACTTGGTAAGGTCAAGCTTCTGAAGATTTAGGAAAAACCAATTAAGCCAATTAATGTAAGATAACAAACAAATGTCGTTAAATTTACCAGAACTAATTAGATTAAGAACCTCTGTGTGGGTTCAGTTTAAACAAAAAGCATCATTTCTTATTTAATTGAATAGTGGCAAGTGTACAAAGAAAAACCGACGTCCAAAAGAGCATCTTTACAGAGAAAGGCCAAACCTTATTAACGAAAAACAAATAGCTTTTGTAAGCCCAGTACATTCTAGTAGAACGTATTTATATAACAATTCAAAACACTCTATTTAGTGATAATAATAATTAAAAGATTTTAAAATAGCAATGCTTGATGATTCATTAACGTTCCTTATCCGATAAAGGTATTTTCATTTTGGTATTAACTTATACCCAAAAATATCGTTGTACACAAGGATCATCATATCATCATAACAAAAAATAAACAAGAAGTTATAATCTGCAAAACTATTCCTCGAGGTATGTCTCAATGGGCGTTAGAACCTAATTCGGTTTAAGATAAAAAAACAAACCAAAAATTCTTTAGGGTGATTCTTATTAGACTTAACAGAATCATAAAAATGGAAGCAAAAATAAAAATATGTGAAAAATGATGTCGACTGTTCAGCAAAAAGAAGTTAACCGAGAAGACCTGGGGACGAGTTACTTTTGACGTGAGTACAAAATGGCGGAACATCACTCGTTTCACCGGGAAGAAATAGGCGAACTGTTAGCTAAAAACATAGCAAGAACAGCAAGAAGACACCTCGACGGACGACATCTGCTGTTTGGACAATATTTGCAGAACTGAACAGCCCTTTATCTCCTAAATTTGCTGATAAACATGCGGCACTAACAAAGATGAACTTAACATCGATGGAGGTAACATGTTTTACCTTGTTTTTAAACTAGGAACTATTCAAAGAATGGTTAAAGGTACACACGCTCTTTGGTCTGCATGTTTTCCATTTGCTCGGCCTCATACTGATTTATTTGACCTTTAGGCTCGAAATCGATGATGTAATAAATGGAAGACTTCGGAGTCCAAAATTATCTTATGACGGATCTCGAATAGCTACCAAATCACTGAAATGCAATCGCTCATTAAAACATATAAGATCAAAATCGGGCTGATCTAAACAGACTTAGAATTAGTTTCCCCAGGCAAGTTATCAGGAAATCAGACGAGGACAAACGCACGCTACCTAACGAGTCACACTTAAGCTACAACACGAAAATTGTAAAAGCTCGCAAAAAAATCAAAACATAAAAAACTGCTTAGGTTCACTGATACAATATATTTATTGACAGTCAGTTAACTGTTTACATTACTGAAAGTACACAAATTTCGAAGTAAAATGGTAGCACTTTAGATCAACCCCTAATAAACATTCCACTATTAATCCCCAACTCAGCTAAGACTAACAAACACATAAATTAACTTAACTTCTATAGTGCATAGTAGCAGGAGACGATAAAACTCTATCCTCTCTTGATAGTAGTCACTGTTTGGTTTTGAAATCTCATCTGTCCAGGGTTAGTTTTACATACTGCAAGGTGATATTCATTAAAAAAAATTCAGAGCGGGTGGAATCTCGTTCCCAGAATGGCGTCTTGAAACTTGCGCAAGTCAAAACGCCAACGCAGATTTCTATTTTCGCACGCCGGAACTAGTTTGAACTGAGGCTTGAATCTTGCTAGTTGAAGTTGTTATTTTACAAATTACCCACCACATTCGCTTGTAGGCGCACTTCTAAAAGTTTTCCATGCCACAGCGAAAATCACTCCACTCAACTCAGATGTAAGTGCTATTGCAGTCACACTCGGCTTTTCTTTGATCAAGAACTACTCTCAGTTCGCATGTCTCTAGATGAGTTGCCAGGTTTTTAGATTAGCAGCCACTATAAGGTCGCTTCTCAGAGATCTCAACGATCCCGCGCCACTTTGCACGATGCATTTTTCGATCTCATCGCAAATTGCTTTTCTTCGAATGTTGGGTGCATCTGGTCTGTACATGAATTCGTAAGGTTTCAAAATTTCCGTGGACGATTGTTCATCCGCTATTGTCTCTTCTCGTACTCTACTACCCTCTCTACTAAAGAAGGCCCTTACCACTGTTTTTAGCTTAAAGTTCTCTGAGTAGAGAGTTCGCTTAAACTCTCGCGTTTTTGAAGCAATGACATTCATGGTTTCGTTTTCTGTAATTACTGCTTGTCTTGGTTTGTATTCGTGTTTTCCGTTTTCTGTACTTTGTAAGGCTAAAGGTTGTTTTTGCCTCTCAGATTGTTCCATTTCATCCCCGATTCCATGGTAAATAGAACAGGATCTCTCATTCCATGCACGTTTAATGAAATCGTGGTTCCTTTTGCATCTTTCCCTCGTAAATCCTGAAGAGACACATTTCTGATGCCGACTTGAAAGTTTTTTCGTTGTAGACGGTTCCTCTCTCATTGTTTTAACGCGACTGAATTTGAGGTGTAAGTGATAGATTGAAATGATTTCGCCCACCTTGCAGAGTACTTAAATGCGATGCTGAATCTATTTGTGCCACCATTGAGTAATTATTATAAAAATAGCTTCAATTAATTATAAATTCACATCAGAATATGTGAAAACAATAATTTATCGTACATCACATGTTCTAGGTAAAGAAGTTGATTATTTATTAAACGTAAAACGCCTTGAATTAAAGAGTATATGCTTGGCAAAACACAGAAATACATCAGTGTAAAACAAAATTATTTAGCTTAATTTAAAGCAACTGCTCTTTCTTCAGTCATAATTAAAATTAACTTTATTTAAAAATACTTCTGACGACGTCCAGGTGCTTACTTATAAAATGCCTGCAGTATAGATAGATAGAGATAAAAAACCTTTAATTCGCCATTCGCATGCATGTGTTTATCATTTTTCTCAGAGGGTACATTAAACCATTAAGTAGGGATGTTCTGGAAATTTTAGGAAATACTTCTAACTTGTAGGTTTCGTTTCAGTGTGGTTCCAGCGTAAAAGAAAAACCTAAATGCCAACTTGCGTCTAGTTCAACGAACCTAAAAACAATTTGTTGGCCGGGGGATGTTTTTATTACTTTGTTGAGAAATAAAGCCTTTCTGATAAAATCAAGTACTCCTTTACCGTTAATGCTTTTAATTTTAATATAGTAAAGCCTAAAGCACTGTCCTAAAAAAGTGGTTGACATTTTGCATGACTCTGTTTTCGGATTTGTGTCTTTTCCTGATACAGACTGACTGTGCCTCGCTACGAGCCATTATTCCCCTAGCTGAATATTAGCGAAGCGCGCGCGAGCGTGGAGCTCCATAACTAACAAAATTTGGTAAACTATTCATCCGAGAAAATTTGGTTATGAGGTCACCGTGCATACGTCCGTACGTACGTCACTACGGACGCTCCGATAAGTAGAAACGGATTCCCCCTCTCTTCCTTAGAGAGTTTTGTCCCCTGATTGTTTCAAAAGGCTTTAGAAATGATTGAGAAATCAAAATCTGTCAACTGAACAAATGTTTGGTGGATTTTAGGGGCCGACCATTTGACTTTTGAGGGGGTTATAGGTGATTTCAGAAAAAAATATCCCGCAGACGGATTTTGAGGGGAAAAAGCTTGTAAGGATATAACTGGGAAAAATAATATCCTGCACTGAAGAAATATCGCTCATGCCGTATATAATGCTGAAACTGAAATCTTACACTGTTGTATGTCAGGGGAAAAAATTCTAACTCCAGAGATTACCCATACCCCCTTCCCCCCTCAAAAGTCACATGGTCAACCAAATAGGGGGTGGGGGGAAGGCGGGCTTGGACACCTTAGTCATGATGTCGTCCATCAACAAAATGGCTGGCGCTCGTTCATCATGTGGTGGTTTTCAAGACTAAAGTTTTGTATTACAAGATTGAAAATACGCCTATAAAAGACACAAATGGAAAGAGAAAGTTCAAAAGAATGCTCAGTTTCCTTTTGTGGACAAATGAGAGCTTTTCGCTAAGAAATTGTCTTTCGAGGAATTCAACCTTGTTTTGTTCACGGCGGATCAGAGCGCTTGGCTTGTTTTGAAATTAACCGAGTCAGCGAAAAGAAAGAAAACCACAAAATGAGCATTTGAAATTGATTTTTTGACATTTGCTCAGCGGATTTAACTTGCGTGAACGGATCCACGATCCAGTTAGTGTTACGCGAATTGCTTTTTAGGATTAACTTACGGGGTTTTTTAATAAAAATTCTCAAGTAATTAAGTTATTCATCTGTCATTGCTCATTCATAACATTAGCTCAATACAAGATCGTGAGTTTTTTAGACACACTTCAGACCGGCTACTCCCCATTCTTGAATTAAAACTAAAGTGTTGTTTTTCAGTGTACATGTTCCATTGCATTACTATTCATTTTCTTATTCATTACTTGCCATTCAAGTATCAGGCGAAGTATTTTGCAGTGTGCTGTCTTTTTTCCTTAACTCGTGCCCTGAATACAGCTGAAACCGCTTGAATGAAGTTTAATATTTGTTTACGGCTTTATATATATATATATATTATCGCTGAAAAGTGAGCTTATCTAAAATATGAAAGAGTTCTCTTCTATTTTAACGACAGACTCAACGGCTTTTCGACCCCGAATTTGCCTTTTGAATTAAAAAAAAAAGGTTAAAGATTGTATTATAGTTGTTGTTAGCGAAAAAGGTTATCGTTTGCTTTCCTATGTCTCTCCTCAAAGAAAATATGCACCTTACGGTAAAACTTTCTATCAGATATTGTGAGGCTGTATAATGCAAAGGCCATACATAGCTGTTCGTCAGGGCCCGTTTATAAAAAATAGGAAAATAAAATAAAATAAAGTTGGCTTACAGAAACATAAAAGTCCCTCAGTCGGCCTAATTTTCCTTTTAGGTCTTCCCTTTAAGACAGAAATACTGACCCTAGAAATCGTAACCTGTAAATCGCTGCTACTAAAGAGACCTACAACTTCACGTTTTTTTTTTTAAATTGAGGTTTGTTTGTGGGATACTTTTCTTAATCATTTAGCCCCTCCCTCTAAAGGGGCACTGATGCGAAGGCTCCTTATTTCTTTTTTTCTTTTTTGGCTTAGATTTCATGCTATTAGTTTAAATTTGATTGCTTTTAGCATAAGTATAGAAACGGACGCTTCGCTTTTAGCCCTGGCTAAATCTAACTATTAGATATACAGTAGTAGGGTCTTGAGTTTTCGTTCAGGTTCGAACGTAACAGTTAACCAAAGAAAGTATCTGGTGTAAACCTAATGAATAGTGATAAAAGAACAATAAAATATTGCGTCATAAACTATTTCGAAGAATGTTACTTACTCGCGGGGATGAATTTATAAACTAACGTAACTCTGGAGAAGGTAAAGTCTGTTTGCCAAAGCCGGTGAACTATAAGAAAAGTCGATAAATCAAAATTACAGACCAACAGGTCTGCTTAACCCGGGCCTCGGCTCCCTTCTAAATTAAGAAGACCAGACCTCAAGACTAAATCCATGTTAACTGGCTCTCCCTAAAATTCCCTACAACATGTCTGGATTTAATGGAACCAAAATTAGACGTGGAATTGAAAACATTTGAGGCATTATTTTGACAAACTGTTAGTGGCGACTTCTACTGAACATTTCCAGCAACAACAATTTGCCGTCTGTCGCCTTCGATTACGGAAGAATTTTCCCAGATGATCGCCCGTTCAAGATCAGAACTGATAATAAAGCTAGATTCAGTAGCAGGGCGACGAGCGATTAAGGTATTATTGCCGTTTTATCGGAGAGCGAAAGTCGGGGGAGGGGTAAAGATGAAGATAGGTTAAGAAGGACGCCTGATCGCAAGTGTGGGGACAGGGAGGTTAGTGTGCTGAAAGGCTGGCAATATACTTAATGAAATATGTTGAAATTTAACGCTCATAAAATGAAATCACATCTTCATTGATGGCATCTTCTAAGGCTAGTTCTTTCTACATTATGACAAGAAGCGGGGGATCTGCTACTGGTCTGCTCTTTTAGACTATCCAGACTTTTTTGAGGGGGTACCTGACAAATACAATATCAACTATGTAAAAAATTATTCTACTCGCAAGTTCAAGTTCAAGTTCAAGTTCATTTTTTCACACTTATTCAATTACAATACAACAATAATAAGAAAAAAAGAAGTAAAAACAGAGCTAACTATACGTTGAATTAAACATAAAAAAGGAAGAGTGTGTAGCAGCCAAAGGAGCCAAGCTTTCGAGTTGGCTACTACCACAGAGCAGTTACATAAGTGGGTGGATGTTATACGGTACTAATAAAAAAAACTATTTAAATTAAATAATTAAATAAATAGAACTAAGTAACAGATTAGGGTTGTTCAAGATGCCTCTTAAATTCTGTGCTGTTAAACTCTCCACGCGTTTAACTCTCCACCCGCCATCTTGCGCCGGTCTCAAGCGGCGGATTAAGCATAATGCATGTAATACAATGCTTCTTCATCATTGCCACTTTCCGTTGTTTGAAGGGGCGAGGGGGTCAAGATGAAGATTTCCTTTGTTCTTGTTTAGAGCTTTTTCTCTCATCATCACTTTCCCTTTTATGCCAAAAATTTGGAAATTTAAACCATTTTGTTTCCCAGACAATTAAAGGATGCAGACTGCTGCCACTCTATAAGACCCATAAATGAAAACTCTCAACTTGTTTCCATGTATTTATAGTTGCTTCCTTTAATTGACAGGTATATCTTTCTACATGCTATTGGAATGCCTGGTAGCAAAAATAAGAAAAAAGTGGTCTAAACCTGCGTAAACGTAAGGTATAAAAAAGTAACTTGTTTTTGTGACAGCATTTCTTGCTTCTTAAGCCCAAACGACACCTGCATTCCCGTGATGGCCATAGCCACTATCTCCTGGGCCCCATCCTACATGCGCACAGTTGAACAGTGAAGCTTTTCCTCCGCTACTTTCGACATCATCCAACCAAATATTGCCAGTACCTCCACCATATCTTGCACCGTGTGGAGCAGACGTTGCTCTAGAGAAACCTAGCTCACGACAAACAACATTTGCGTTGTTGATATCCCAGAGATCATCGCACACTGTACCCCAGGCTCCGCTGTAATATACTTCAACACGGCCATACGAAGTACCTCCATTGGCTAAACGAACTAATGAAGTAATATAATAGAAACGTATCACAGTTTTTATAATACTAGGTGACGTCACTTACGAACAGGTAAGCTTGACATTAAGCCTTATACGTAGTACATACAGTTTTGAAGAGATGGTGTTACTCTTATTGGTTGCTTCATAGAACCGTAATATCTACCCTGTTTTCACGTCAATATATAGTCTGTCAGCGAGCGTTAAATATACTACAAACTCTAGCTATGATGTCCAAGAGTAACAATGCACTGTAACTCTTGAATATTGATCGCTCGCCAAGAGTTACTTCAGCGGCTAAAGTTGTACACGTAAATACTGCAGAGGGAAACCATTTCTAAATGGTATATTTTCCTCAGTATACCAGTTATTAAGAGCGAAGGTACTCATAAAACTCAAACTGTGGTGACAAACATGAAGCTAAACAAGCGCATAGCTAATTGCCTCCACAGGGATTTCCCCCAGAAGGCGAAATCCCGAGGAGGCACTCTAGCAACTAGCGCGTATATTAAGGAAAGTACTTACAGCTGAAATATACAGTCAGTACGCTAGAAAAAATCTCGATTTGCTTGAACAGGAGCTGAGAGGAATCGGTAGGTAATGATCATGACGTCTCTGTTGTTTGCGCCCGCAAGTACGAAATGGTTAGGATGACGTAAAGACAGAAAATCCCGAAGGGACCCCTTAGGTATATTTTTTGACATTTATTGTGAAGTCATACTTCGATCCTTTTTTGCGTTATGTGTTATCAGTGACATTCTGTAGAGCAGTTGCTTTGAAAGTTATGGACCAAAAGACACTCGTTAAGCGCAGATGAAGTTATAACGTGCGTATAACTGTGCATATATAAACACTTGGAGAGTTTGCCAGACACGAGTTCACAAATCTTTGATTGGAAACCTTGCCGGACACTCTATCTCTCTCTTTGACCGAAATAAGACTCAGCCCCAAACAAGCAAGACGAGAGAACAACTGCTAGCTTATCACTAGCAGAACAATGGACGATTACAGAAATTCGCCGACAATCAAATTCTGTGCTGACTTATTCCCTGCTAACAGATGTCCTTCCGCTCTTAAGTTTGAAATAAGACAAGAATGCGCGAGCGTGAATTGATCAAACATCCTTTTAACTTCTAAGGCTTAATTTCCGGCAAATAAAATGAACTGAATGTAAAAATTGAAAGACAAATCAAAGCTGTGTAAATCGAACCGAAACGGTGCATGGAATACAACTTTTCCCTGCTAACGTATTCATTTAAGGTGGCTCGACTGGATTTTTTGGGGGGGATACCTCCCAAGCTTGAGCATTAACTACGTCGCCATGAGTAAAGATATGGGAAAAAGATTACCACAACTGCATTATATAAAGAGGAAAATTTCTTATGATCTGGGCTTTATTGCAATCGGAGTCGCCATGGCAACGTAACGATGCCATTGCGTTTTTTATCTTTGTGTTTCTCTGCACCAGGAGTTTTTTTAAGAAATCGCTTAAGGGAGTTTGTACCTGCCATAATTGCCTCAATTATTTATTAATGAAGAGAGCGTTTTCGAGATATTTTGAAACGAAGTTTTAAGCATCATAAAAACAGTGAAATAGCATGCTATCCACACAATTACCTAAATTTTTAAGAAAATGATAAGCTTTCGAAGCTCGGCTTCATCTCATAGTGGTTTGATTCCATTGAAAACTGCGTACAAAAAAAGAGGAGAATTGCTTCGGGCGATCGCGAGTAAGAAGTATTTTAGTAACTTGCATTCAGCTGCTTTTGTTACAGTTTTTGCACGTAATGTGGTTCAAGCCTACAAATTTCGCATTCTTCAAAAAACCGTTCAATACATTTTTTTTATAAATTTGACAATCCCGAGATCAATTGTCTATAAATATACCCTGCAAGTTTTAAGAACATTGAAAACAGAGAAGGCTTTTAAATAGGGCCTCAAATATAACTAATTTTCCCCCCAGATTTTGTGTTTGCAAGTGAGCGTCGTCATTATTCACTGGCATTGTTTCCAAGTTTCATATGCACGTGCACATTTAGCAAAAAGATAGAATTTGCATTAACAGCTTCTTTTTTTGCAAAGTAAAGCAGAGTTACTACTTTACAGCTTTTAAGGAGAGCAAGATTATGCATCTGTACAATAAGCTTTGCGTTGTTTAAGATGCTAACTTTGCATGGTAATACATTGAGAGTTTGTATTTTTGTAGAACAATTAAAGCGATGTAATCTAGGTTTGTACATATTAAACAATCAACCACATAATTAAAGAACACTATGTATATTTTTTCACTTCATGTTTATTTGATGTTACCTCTTCAAGCAGAAGCCTTGTATGTACCAGCTTGGATAAACCTGGTCAAGTCCAGGATCAAAAGGATCAAATTAACTCAATGCAAACATCGAATCAAGAAAAAGGCCCGATCTTATTTCAAAAAATTGTCAGATACTGTGCAACGCAAATGATCGATTGAGTTTTACAGTCGATTCACAAAGTTTATCCAAATGTGCGTTGTGCTTTTTTCATACCTTTGCAACGCACATTTCGATAAACTTTGTAAAGCTCAACCGATTTTATTTTGTAAAGTAATACAAATTAATCAGAGCTATGCGAAGGTCCTACGGAAAGGTTTTGTTTAAACAATCGCACCATAGGCGTCAACTCCCTCATCCCTAAGGGCATCAACAAGCGAAGCCCCTGAATCTAACTCTGGAGATTCCAAGAGCCCAGCGTTGAAGGGCTGAATTGTTTTACAGTAACAATCAGAACATTTCTCCGTATTCCACTCTAGTTTCGATAGGGTTATGTTACGTGCTCGTGAGCTATGACAACTACACAAAATCAAAGTGCTGGGTCTCTACAAAATTCCATGGCGCCAAGCGACCAAGGAAAATCAGGAAATTTTGACACTGAAACGTGTGTATTCCTGTTTTTTTGGTACATGTATCCTAACAAAAAGATGTGAGTGGTTAACGACGCTTTTGCCAAAGCAATGGTGCAGGTGCGGAGAAAACCACTTATATTTAGCTTCACCTTACTATTGGTTACCTTAGTTTACAAAAAATGCATCAGACGTTTAATCGTTGCAGAAGCACTGCTATGAATGCTGAATGAAACGTCAGCTATAGACATGCACGTCCTTTTTTATCAAAGAACTGAACTCAACACACTTTAAAAAGCAGCATCCATGAGCTTTTACCCTCTTGTAAACTAGACGCTTAAATGTTACGTTGGCATTTCGCTTTCTATGCTGGCTTCACTGAGCGGTACCCGCGGTACACCACTCATTCATCAACATCTTGCGGAAGCTTAAATTTTGGGTCGACGGCAACTGCCAGGTTCTTGAGCAGCTTGTTTTAGGTCCTCCAACATGGCCATCATAGATTTGATCCTCTTCTTGTTTTTTAAAATCTCTTCTTTTAGTTCAGCAAATTCAGATGTTTGACCCTCTTCGACCTGTTCTGGAGCTGCTTCCGCAAACCTTGCATGAAGCCACTCTTCTATTCTGAGGAGTAAAACAAGTTGAAATGTATTTTTCTTTCAATCGAATTTTACCACCGATATGGGAATTCCAATTTCCGGTAACCCTATCAAGAAAACTGATCAAAACTGATCAACAGTGTAGCAATAGCTATTGCAAATATTAGGCGGGAAGTGCCTTTCTATTCCAGCGACTCCTGGCAACTAAGACAATTTCGTGGTCTTGCACTATCTAGGCAAAAATATGAATGAAAATATCCAAAGCGATTTTGCGACAAGCAATATTTAGAACAAACGTTATACAAAAGAAAACCTGACTGAAAATATGCGATGACAGTTATATGAGTGCCCACGAACAACACACACTCACTTACGTTTTGTTACCGCCATTTGGTCAAAATAAGGTATACCTGTTGACTCTAGACAGCTTGTTGGGCTTCTCTACATGAACCCTTTCGTAACCCTTTTGGATAATGCATTTGGGATACGCCTCCTCTATTTTAAACTGGTATTCCAGCTGCATCCCAAGTCTCTGGATCGTGGCATATTTCTTCATTGTTTTGGTGTCTCCCACGGCCAGACCAACCTGCAAGAAAATTGTACGGTAAAATGTACCACAATAAACTGAAGATTTGTAAAAGCAAACTTCGGATATCGTCTGATTTGGTCACAAAAAGTTAAAGACTTCTCCAATTGTGATTGGCTTAACTTGTTACCAAATCCTTTGCCAAGTATTTTTTGTAATTATTGGACCACTTATCTCATCCGCCCATTACCTGAAAGTAAAAACTGTTGAACGCAGCGTACTTCACTTGCTAAACCCCACATCATCATCTTCGAAAAATAGCTAGCTACATCAAAAAACCTTTAAGGTAACTGATCGCTGTTGCATCCGTCAATACCACCTGCACCCAGCCCCCCCCCCCCCCCCGGGCTGACTCCCAGGCATTAGCATTTTTTTTGCCTCGGATGGCAAATTCCCGGGGGTGGGGACTCTTGAGCTGTCAAATCCCCCGGGATGGGGATGAAAAAAGAGGGCAAATCCCCCGTCCTCCGTCAACACTGCAACATTTTTCATTGATCGCACAGTCAAATAGTGACATTTTAAGCATTTTAATGTGCGATTTTTTTTTCAATTAACGTCTTCCTTTGTAATAGCGCTAAGCGCTAGGACTCTAATTAAGACTTCATGCCGCGACGACATGCACCAGCTTATGGTTTTAGTACGTATTGATATACAATTAATTATTGACATTAAAATTAATAGAGAGCTGTAGCGTTATATGTTTTGAATAGTTTATAAATATGAAAGGATGTTCTTCAAAAAATATCAACAGAAATTTGATTCAATAACCAAAAAACGTTGATTCACATCGATAGCTCCAATTTCGCTATGTAATTCTGGCTTGATAAGCAATAAAGAAATGCATACACACATGTAAAATCGAGAACATGCCTTTACAACCCTCTACAATTTATTCATGTCCTTGACAGATGAGCCAAACTGCTTTAACAGTAAAACCTTCTGTGTAGTTATATTCTGACAGGAAACCCGTGCGTGTCAAAAGCTCGGGAATGGCCCGGGGGTTGGCAAATGCCCCGCCCCCGGGCAGTGCAAAAACTACAAATGCCCCACCCCCGGGACTGACAAGGCGGGCAAATACCCCGCAGTAGCCCGGGGAGGGGGGTGGGCGCAGGTGGAATTGACTGATGCATTAGAAAAGATAAAAAATGTCCTTTGCAGAACCTTTACATATGACGCGTGATTTCTTCGACAAATTTAACATAGCCTACACAGTTCTAAGGAAATCGATACCCATTGGAAAAGTATCTTTTTTTCCCAAAGACAAATTGAAAACTGTTCTTTCGAATGAAAATTCAAAGTCCTACATATGGGCAGAAAACTACAACAGGCTCTTTCAACAGCCCGAGGAAACAGCCGAAGTTTTGGACGCCACCGATGGTTTCCCCGCGAAATGATGTCTGAGGAAGGAGCACAGAAATTCCATACTGATGACGTTTCACTTCCCAGATCTTGTCAGTACTTCCGATTAGTCGTGAGGCGAGGGTAATTTCCTTTAACCAATCAAGAGCACAACCCAGACCAAGACCAGACCAAGGTAGTGAAACGTCATCAGTATGGAATTTCTGTACTCGTTTCTCAGACGTCATTTCGCGGGGAAACCAGTGATGGCGTCGCGAAATGTTGGCTGTTTTCTCAGGCTACTCTTTCAGCTGTTAAAAATACATATCAAACCAGTTCCTTACCAAAAGGTTCATCAGAGCGATGTTGAGGAAAAACAAGCACAAAAAGAGGAAGAAGTATCCAGTAAAGGGGAATGGATTTAACAGATTTTTGTTCTCTCCACTTTTTTTGCCTATGGTGTCTATGAAGGTATCTCCAACGTCCAGTTCACCAGTCATCATCACAAGCACGCGGAGCAGGGAATGATGCACTGTATTGAATCCAGTCTGAATGATAATGATGAGATAAAACGCGGTTTTACCAACTGAGTAGATAAAGAAAAGTCGGCCACCATTTAGACTTGATTCACAAGCTAACGTTTCGAGCGCTCACCCGAATTGGGTTTCATACGGTTTACATATACGTGCATACTAACAGTGGAGCTACACCATTAGTCGACTCGTGGCAATTTAGTGCAATGAACAGCGTTCGCTTAAAAAAAGACTTCTACTGCTTTCTGTGTCAGTACCTTGAAGCAGGGACGAGCCAAATATCGCTATAGGTTGCCTAGAATAATCCTTAAAATTAAAATGTCCAACAAAACGCGATCTTTGGCTTCTCCCTACATTAAGGTAGCAACTGTCAAAGGAAAGCAAAAATGGGGAAAAACTGTTCTTGTTTTGGAGGTCAAGCGCGTTCAAGACCGTAGTGTTATTTGAAGCTATAAATGTCCACGAGAGGACTAAATAGAGCAGAAGTGATGATTTGCTAAAAACCAAAACCCTAAACTGGCCCAGCGTCAGTTCCAACGAGAAAAGTTTTGGTAATTGTCATAATGCTCTTCGATCAGCAGTGATTATAATAATTACTACTGTTTTTAATTATTTATTATTTATTTTTCTAACGAAAGAACCTTTGGGGGTTCGGATCCCTCAAAACAAAGGATACCAGTACGTAGTGGAACTGAATTGACGTCATCTTCTTATAGTCTTGCTGGATATGATTGATACAGTGGAACCTCCCCTGTGGGACACCTCCATTCAGGGAACACAAAATTTGGTCCCGGAAGAATGTTCATGTAATCTTTGTATCTGCTTCTGTATCAACTTCTATTGAAGGGAAATCTCTATTAAGGAAAAGGGGCATTTTGTCAGGATCCCAATACCCCAGGTTTCTTTCTTATCTTTTTTTAATAGTTAAATCAACTAATTACACAATTCTTGTTTTTCCTCGCAAGATTAACTGATTAGCAAGCAATACCTGAGAACTAACTTACCTGTTCTTTAAAGAGGACGTAAAAAGCCAATGCAAATCCCAGAACCAGGAAAATAAACACAACCATAACTTGGAATACAGTCTTCGTCACTTCGATATACATTGAGATGTAAGTGCCAACCAAGCGATATCTTCTGAGAAACAGCATCATGTTGGTGTAGCACAGGAAGATTGCAATAACTCCAATATTCCAAAGTACTTGGGGATACTTGGTACCGGACAAAAACTTCTCGAGGACGTCTCGGCTTGGGACATAGGGGACCATAAACAAGGCTGCAGTGATATACAGTGTCCAGTTCAGGTAATTAGACAGGTTCTTGAAGTAGCTCCAACGCTGAACGTAGATTTGGAACAGTTCTTTGCCTATGTGCAGCAAGGAGAAAGTCAAGATCAAAAATGGAATAGTTCCTTTGAAGGGGTCGTCGTTGTCGTAGTAAAAATCTGACGGTTGTTGCTTTAGTGGTTCACTAAAGGTCTGGCCTGTCCTATCGTAGACTATAAATGCAGTAAAGAACACCATAAGCAAGAGATAAGTAACAAAGTCGAATAAGAAGACATATCTTCCTAAACGCTGCCACTTTCGTTCATTAAATTTCAGCGTAAGAGGATGAAGAAGAAGTCGTTCGCGCTTGTGCTTTATCATCATCTGAACAGTGGAAAACCTTCCACTCGACATGTCAGCATCTGGACCAGGATCTAGGTGCTTGAAGTCATACGTTACAGCGTAGTCTGGGTCGGCTGGGTTGAGATGGTCCGAGGAACTTACGCACTGATTAAGAACAGCTTCAGCTGCTTCTGGGAAGTTTTCAACCAGGAGTGAGATTGCTGTTTGACCGTTTGACATTTGACACTGTTCAAATTCCTTCCACCTTTAAAATTGCAGGTAAAAACAAATAAAATGACTTGACATTCGACATTTCCTCCCTCCCCTTTACAATGTATATATTACGATGTATTCATAAGCACCATTATAAATTATTTAATTAGGAGTATTACATAACGTGGACTCTCCAACAGTCCTGACTTGGCAAACATGATTTTCTGTCTGTATACTGGCGCAAAGAATGGAGGTCGCTTCTTTTCATAGAGAGGCAAAAAAACCAACCAAATGAAAAACTCGGCGCTTTCATGTCAGGAATCGAAAATGAAAATAGCGATCCTTTTTTGTGTCGTGTATTTCTAATTATTTTATTGTCCTTTCGAAAACTCCTTTGGATTACCAACTGTTAAGTTACGAGTATCCTTTCCACCACTTTTGTGGAAAGGATCTTTCCGGGGCTTCAAACCTATTTCTTTGTTTGTTTGGGGTGGGAGGTTTCAGGCAGGTATTACAAAATTAAAGGTGAGATAATATATTTGCAATTTGTAGTAACTTCATTGTTATTGAGTTGGCTTAAGCTAATTATTACTGACATTAAGATGTCTGCTGGACATTTATGACATTTATGATCTGGATTCTTTAAATAATTCACCCACAAGAATATCTCCTCAGTGTTCGTCATGCTTAGATGTTATCCTGACGAATGTTTCAGGTCATTTCAGAGAAACAGGAACTTTGGAGGTTGGCCTCAGTGATCATTGCCTAGTTTATACTTTAACAGTTCAAAATAAGAAAATACCGCAACCTAAACCCGAAATTATCCGACTGCGCTCTTTCAAGAATTTTGATGAAGGCTCTTTTTGTAGCTACCTTAGTTTGATTCCTTTTTCGACGGCTTACGTCTTTGATGACCCTGAAGATGTATATTGGACTTGCGAAAAATTGTTCGTTGAAGATCTGAATGACCATGCTCCAGTTAAATCGTTTCGCCGACAACATCGCGATCAATTTCAATTTATAAACCCTGAATTACGGGAAGTGATGAGAGAACGAAATCGCTCTAAAAGGCAGTTCAACAAGTCCAGAAAGCCTGAAGACTGGGAAAAATACCGCCAACTAAGAAACAGACTTGTTAGCATGAGGAGGAAAAGAGTAAGAGATCACTTTTCGAGAATCTGCGATGATAAACATTCAGATCCAAAGAAGATTTGGAACACAATAAGACCGTATATTTCATCCAGGAAAAAACAGTCTTTCCACAATGAGCGTATTGTTTTGAAAGACAATGGTGGTTTCATTAGAGAACAAAAGAAAGTCGCCGAGGTTCTGGCAGAATGTTTTCAAGTTCTCAGCACCCTGACTTCAATCAATTGCCTCCAAAGTCATACCAGACAATAAAAGCTCATCAATCCCGCCCTTCACCTTAACAAACACAAGCCCAGGTGAAGTGAAGAGAATTATAAAGAATCTTAAGACAAACAAAGCTACTGGACATGATTAAATTCCAGCTCGAGCTGTCAAAGTATCCGCTGAAATTCTGTGTCAGCCTTTCAGCTGTTTAGTGAATTTTCTATTTGAAAGGGGAAAAGTGCCTTCGAGATGGAAACTAGGTGAAATTGTCCCGGTCCACAAGAAAGACTGTACGTTAACAAAGACAAACTATCGCCCTATAACAATCCTGCCGGTCTTATCCAAAGTTTTTGAAAAACTCGTTCACTCAAGACTTGCTTCACACTTTGAAGATATTTATCATAACAATGTCTTTGCATATAGAGATTATCATGGGTGCGACACAGCTATCCTTAGTCTAACTGAACAATTCAAGAAAGAATTAGATAATCACAAACTTATTAGTCTGGTGTCTATGGATCTCTCAAAAGCATTTGACACCCTTCCCCATGACCTTATTGTCAAAAAGCTTGAAGATTACGGTGGAGACTCAAAAGTTATCAATCTTGTTACGAATTATTTAAGCGCCAGACAGCAACGTGTCAGATTGAGTGGACAACACTCTTCTATGAAAACCGTAATGAAGGGTGTCCCCAAGGGATCAATTTTGGGTCCCATTCTCTTTAATATTTTCATGAATGACCTGTCTTATGCTATAGACGAATGCACATTATTCACGTATGCCGACGACACTCAATTGTTTAAGTCTGGAGAAGATATCGACCAGGTTGAACATGCTATAAATGCCGATCTGAAAAAGGTCGATGAGTGGTTTGAATTCAATCAAATGAAAAGAAATCATTTTATTTATTTTTTGATTTTATTTATTCCTCCAATTCCTAGCTGATACATAGTTATGTAAATATAACTGAGAAAAATAATATAGTAACGGATAAAGATTTACAAAGGAAATAAACGCGTAAAATAGAAATTACAACACTTAAATTGAATTACATTGTATATTGGAAGGAGAGGAGAGGGGCACAAAAGAAATCATTCAAAATATCAAGCAATTACTTTTGAAAGGGTCGAGAGAAATCCAGTGTTGACCTGTGAAGGAATCGTTATCCCTATTCAAGACGAAATGGAACTCCTCGGCGTCACTATCGATAACAAGCTTAAGTTTGAGGGATAGATTCGTAAAATCTGTCGTACAGTTAGTCAACAGGTTGCTGTTCTCAATCGTTTGAAGAAAATATTACCTTTTGAATTGAGGATAGATATATATCGTGCTTTCATTGCACCGCATTTCAATTACTGCCCAGAGTCGTGGCATCACTGTAGTGAAAGAGGTTGCGCCAAACTTGAAAAAATCAATGAACGAGCTCTTCACTTTGTGACCCGTGACAAGTCTACCACGAACGAGACGTTGCTAAAACAACTAAACTTGCTGTCCCCACTTAATCATAGAATTGTTAAAATGGCCATCGGTGTTTACAAAGCTATCCATGGGTATAAAGTTCCCAGAGGGATAGGAGAGCTATTGCATTTATAATCTTAGAGGAAAACACATCCTCGAGCTACCCAAAGTAAATACACCACCTATGGACTTAAATCCTGGCGTTATACTGCAGCTAAGATTTGGAACGCTCTTCCGGATCAGTTTCGTGCCGCTAATAAAATCGGAACATTTAAGAACTTAATGTCTAAGTTGGATTTTTCAAATTTTACATTTTAATCGCCCAAATACATTTAAATACATTTTGCTTAGTTTTAACATCATTATGTAATAATGTCGTGATCTACTCTTAGTTTTAATAATTTTTAACTGTATATATATTTTTTATATAGGTTTTCTTGAGAAATCGTCTCTTTCTATTATTATTTCTAGTTTATTTATTTATTTATTTTTTGTGGCATGTCTGTAAAGTAGCTGATTAGCTAAGAAAATTGACCACGTTAAATAAAGGGCATTGTATTGTATTGTACTCTGCTAACCTTTCGTGTTTGGCAATCGCCATGGCGGCATCACACGATCCTGCTTTCGCGGCAACTTCTAAACAAGCAAGACCTTGTTTATTCCTCAATGCTGAGGATGCACCATGGTCCAACAGTAACTTCACAATAGCTGGATGACCCTGACCACACGCTGCATGCAAAGCAGTATCACCACCGACATCCTGTAGGTCAACAGAAGCTTTGGAGTCAAGAAGAATAACCGCACATTTTGTGTGGTTTCCATGAGAAGCCCACATTAGAGGTGTTCGAAACTTGTTATCCCTGCTATCGACCTCAGCTCCCATGCTAAGAAGCACCTGACAGGATTTCCTATTGCAAAGGGAAGCAATGCAGGTAGCTTGTTAAAACAATATGCGATACTTACATACACTGTTAAAAATGCATTGGATTCTCTTATTCGCCATTTGCAATCTCCCATAACACATCTTGTCCCCTCCCCCCCCCCCCCGCCACCGCTTAAAAAATGCATATTGAATAAGCATTGTCTTCAATTGGGACGACCGCAATACGTTTATGCATTTTTTTGGCGGGGGGGGGGGGGGGGGAGGGGGTAAGCAAAGTGTATAATGGGGGATATGTATAATGGGGGATATGCAAATGGTAAATAGAATTAAGTAACGGATGGAGCTGCAATCGACTCACGGAATAGACCTTATTCCCGGTACCCGCCATCTTTTCAAGCGCTTTAGGATTGATGGAATAAAAGCAATGTTACGTGGTATTTCAGGGGGCAGTCAAAACATAACACTTGCCTATTCGGTAATCGCAGTCGATTTTATTTGTCTGGATTTGTAAAAAGGTACCTTCAGGACTTTTTAGCAACGTTCTCATTTGAGGCTTCTTCAGTACTTGACATTTTTTTTAAAATGATATTTTCACTACAAAAATCCCCTAACAAGCTGCAGTAGATCAAAAAACATGAGTCAAATATGCCTTTTACCTCTTCCCTACCCCTCCCCCACCTCTCCCCTACCTACCATTTCCCATAATTCTCTACTTGTCATAAAACACTGTGACATTTGCAATCAGCGCTTGCGGTAGAAAGTGTTTTCTGTCGTCGGTTAATATACTAGATTTCTTTTTGGCCGCCTGCAACAAAGTTTTCCGGAAAGCATCATTAAGCCTTATGAAGAAACAACTCTCACGATTGGCAAAGTCTGCCGTCGTCCAACACGTTACCACATTTCGTCTCATTTTGGCTAAACGGGTGAAACACCGATCTCGGGCTTGAGACGGAAAGGCAGCATATTGCGAGCTTTGATTTGGCGGTGACGAGTCTCTGGCCTCGAAAAGTAGTTTGTAGGAGTCAAATCTATTCGGCGCGAGCAAAATTGAAGGTGATTTCTGACCATGCCAGAGACGTAGTTAAAAATTGTTTTGAAGGCCGGCCTCTATGTATCCCTTTCAAAACGGCTGTTCTACATCCGGGATCTTGAATAAATCGCCTGTGTCGGCAGTGTTTCGATATAGTTTTTCAGAGGCCATACGATATTTTTCAATCGCCTTTAAAAGTGTTTTTATCCTTGTCTAATCGCTATAACATTTTCACCAATGATTGACTATAGATTGAAATATGTCAAAATGTAGGTTTTAGTAGAATCGATATTACTATGACAACAATAAACAAAAAACTTTGAACTTGATAAATGCCTAATTTTGCGCGATCTAGACCTGCTGCTGAAAATTCAACACTAGGAACCTAAAGTTTCGTGTTTAGCAAAAATTCTGTATGTTTGAATTCGTAATCTTCATAATGTATATAAAAATGTCTGAAACTTTCATTAAGATCGATTCACTGCAACACCATGAAATTTCAAGACAAACGTATCCTGCGAACCGGTCAAAAATCTGCGTTACAACATTCACTGTTTTGACGTTCAGCTAATTTTTCCAAAATAATGTGCGCTATACATATCTCCATGACTAGTACATTTTAGTTTGAATTTATCACATCTTTTGAATGTAAAACATTGACAATACTCACACTGAAATGTATTAGTCATGGATATATGTATTGTCCGCATAAATTTGGAAAAATTATCATAACGTCAAAACAGTGACTGCTGTAGCGCAGATTTTTGACCGGTTCGTAGGATAGTTTTGTCTTGAAATTTCAAGGTGTTATAGTGAATCAATCTTAATGAAAGTTTCAGACATTATTATATACATTATGGAGATTATGTGAAGAGATTTAAAAAAAATTCGTTCAAGTCGTTTTAGAGATATACAAAAAAGCGCTAAAAGTCCAAATTTTGAATGAAGCTACACTTAGACAGTTGGTGAGAAAACGGGTTAGTTTTTAAGATCGCGCGAACGAAAATACGCCAAAATTCCTAGCATCAAAATATGATATTAAACAGCATTCTGACGCCACTTAGGAATAATTTGAGTCATTTATAACGTTTTTTTAAAAAAAATCTAGCACAGCTATTGAAAATTTAAGGTTTGAAATATATTTTCGTTTTAGTCGAATTTTACTTCTTTCGAAGATTGTTTGCTAAACACCAAACTTTAAGTTCCTAGTGTTGGATTTTCAGTAGCTGGTCTAGATCACACAAAATTCGGCTTTAATCAAGTTCAAAGTTTTTTGTTTATTGTTGTCATAGTAATATCGATTTTTACTTAAAACTACATTTCCACAAATTTCGATCCATAGCTAATTACTGGTGAAAATTTTATAGCGATCAGACAAGGAAAAAAACACTTTTAAAGGCGATTGAAAAATATCGGTATGGCTTCTGAAAAACTGTATCGAAACACCTTTTAAATGTAATGATTCATGTGGAGAAAGCGAGAGTTATCGAGAGAGAGTAGTTTGATGATATTTCGCCCGTATTTAGAGTGGACACATTGTGCTTGGTTGGTTGTGGATAGTTTTATCAGTGCCGCGAACGTGGTTAATTGTATGATTTCCTGAAGTTGCATGTTGACAGACAAATTTCTGGTATGTCGTGCGCTCGTGTCATACGAATATTGTGTACAAGCATAAAAACGCTTTGTGAGTGTTTAGTTGAAGTAGTTTTGTCTTAGACAGCCGATTGTGGGGTCAGGAAAGATGGATTGTAGGTCTGTTACAAATCGGTCGCTTTTGCCAAGAAGTAGCAAAGATCGCTTTCACCAATAATGGAAAAACAGCGATACCTGTGAAGAAAAGAAACAGAATATTCTAGAATATATCTCTTGCCTCTGCCCTTTCCTTGCAGCGCTGTGCAATGGTGTTCGGCCAAGATCGTCTCGCGCATTTATTTCAGACATGCGCTTTGCTAGAGCTTCAACGTGTTTGGGTGAGGCTTTTTCTGCTGCAAGGTGAAGCGGTGTCTTGTTACTCTCATCGTTGAAGCGCACGTTCTTCTGCTTGGATAAGACGAGCTCTAAAATCTACAAACAACAGGGTCAGTGTCATTTATTGATCTCTACACTACAGCCGAATCTCTATTAAAAGGCCTCTCATTAATTCTTCAAGCTCCAATAGTGACCAGCTTCCAATTTCTCCCAACAACAACACCACAGGTCACGAGAATGAACGAAATAATCACAACAGATAAAATATCTTGATGTTTGAACAAATTTTCTCGAGCAGTACCATAAGAATGTATAAAAAGAAGTGCAGAGATTACGCATGTTGATACTAGGGCTTAAAGGGTCAAGCTGCCATCTATCGGTAAGTTCCGAGAGTATCGGCGGACAAACTTGTCAGTACATCACTTAACACAAAACACCTAATAAAGAGGACACTTGTTCCTTCTTCAAGGGAGGCCACTTGAAAGAGAGTAAGTTTGACTGTTTTAAAATACATTAACTCTTCCTCAGTGGACACCTTGAAGCTGTAAAGATGATCCATGCCGTTATTCATTCCTAAGAATGTCCGTCTTAGAAAATAACCGATGTAGGCTCCCTATCACGTACATGGCATTCCCGTCAGCCACCACCAGTTGCAAATGACTACCTACCCTGATGTCGAGAAGGTGTACATTTGGGAGATAGGTGTGACTTAACTAACCAGTGAGCCGGGAAAAGAATTCTTTTGAACGAATATCGCGTTCTTCCTTTAACAAAGTACGGCGAACCTCTATTTGAGATATCTCTATTAAGCGGTTAACCTCGAAGAAAGAACAGGAGGCTGCTTTATAGGGATGCTGTTTACAGTGATTTACTTAAACTTTTCTCCGCCCGGACTAAGGTAAATGGAGAGGAAATAGATGCCCCTTTATAGAGGCTCGACTGTATTATAGTCACTTCTATGTGAAGGTGCCGTCATGTCAAGTTTTCTGCCTTTGACAAAAAGTGCTGTTGAATTACTTTCTAACAGTTCCGTTACAAAGTTACCTTGATGTCTCTCGTCTTCGCCGCGTAATGCAGAGGGACTCTATCCTTCAAATCTCTTCTGTTTAAACAGCGTACCCCCGCACGACTTTCCAAAAGCATTGATAGCATCTCTAAGAGCTCGTTCTCTACCGCAATATGAAGACAGTTTTTCATATGCAAGTCCGCTGCGCTCAAATCAGCTCCAAGTTTGAGAAGAACTCGGGCGCAGTCCACGTGCCCAGCAGCAACAGCATTCAAGAACGGAGAACGTCCTTCACTGTCACGAGCATTAATTTTTGCCTCCTTTTCCACAAGAAATTCAATTACGTTTAACTGGTTAAACATAGTGGCCCTACATGGGAACGACAAGCAACGGTTAGGTAAGTGATTCAGTAGCTTAAAATTTAAGAAACACTGTTTTTCTTCTTTTTCACTTCCAGACTGGTAATTAAGAAGACAACATCGAGATACTTTTAAGGTCCCGCAAAACTAGGAACATTGACGAGCGAACCGACATGCATCTGGAAACAAGAATGTTCTTCAGTGATTAAATAATCATTTTCTTGAGACCTAGAAGTGAAATTTGCGTTTGTTCGTTTTGTTCCACATGCGACTACATGACAAACATTTAGGTCACCAACAACGTTACCAATATGTTTTAGTTTAGCATTTTTCTAGACTGTGGGCAAAATTCTATTGAACGTCCATTCAACACTTAAAGTACTCAGTATTGCTTAGTCTGAACAAGCATTATTAAATGCAAATTAAATTAACCTGTGCAGAGGTCTTTTGGAGTCCCCGTCTTTCTTGTTCACATCAGCACCTCTTGAAATAAGCAAGCCTGCTACCTCAAGATTTCCCTTCGTTGCCGCCATGTGAAGGGCGGTGACCGAGCCACACTTAAGACAGTCGACATCAGCGCCTTTCTCAAGGCATAACTCAGCAGTCTTGACGTCATTATTCCCTGTAGCCATGTGTAAGACTGTGTTGTCCTGTAAGTCACGAGTTCCCAAAAGTTCTTTCTCGTTAGTATCTACATCTCTGTCGGCAGCTGTAAAGTAAAGTACAACAACAATGACAGCAAGTTAAGGAGAGAATTCACATACATAATGCACCTTCGCCATACAATCACCCCATTATTACGACCAAAGACGATCCTTAGGAGTCTAGTCCCGAGGCGCTGTCCTCTGCACAATATCACTATATTTATACTAGCTTAGGAAGGTGGCGAGATTTATCTGCGCGACTGCTTCTTTCTATGAGTGCCACTGCTGTTTTTTTTTTTTGGGGGGGGGGGGGGGGGGCTATAAAGCAGGGAGAGAAATGGGGACGAGTCAAACTGCGATCCCGCAGCATGCAGCCGAAAAACGTCATGGCTAGCTACAGTGTACGCGCGGCGGGATAAAGCACTAACCTATTCTCATACCGCCACTTAAGCAGGTAGATACAATGAGGCAATTTGTACATAAAGTTGTTAGTAGTGCATAATTGAACGTTTAAATGAAATGTGTGATATCCAGCAAATTAACAGTCGGTATTTATCTGTCATCACCAGAATTTCACAGAAGACTTGTATCACAGTTAGACGCTTCCAGATTTATATGACTAACTCGTTAAGAAGACCTAAATTTAATGACCCAAAGGGGATCGTTCAATAAATAATAGATACTGTTAAATCAATAAACTCTAACCTCGCTTCAAAATCACCCTCGCAACCTCTGAATGTCCATTCAAAATGGCACTATGAAGAGGAGTTGTCTTGTCCGCTGAAATCGCTTTTACGTCCGCTCCGAAGTTCAACAAGATTTGACAAACCTTTCTGTGACCTTCGCTGCAGGCAAAATGCAGAGCAGTTTTTCCAGAATTATCTTTAGCGTCAACCTCAACGGAAGGTTGGTCCAAAAGAACTTTAACGATATCTTCATGTCCTCCACGCGCTGCTAAGTGAAGTGGGGTGTTACCATTTTTCCCTCTCAGGGAGGGATCAGCGCCTCGTGGCAGAAGAACATCGACAACTGTGGAAAGACTGTTGAATCTAACACAAACAAGAGGACTTGGTTAAACCAGTAGCTTGCATACAACCACTCTATATAAAGTGCCTAAAGGAGCTAATAAAATAAAATATAGAACAATATACACCATTATTTCCGATCCATGTTCTTGGAAAAGTGTCATTTTGTTGCGTTTACATTGAAGTTCTAGAGAGGTCACATTACTTATTTTCTTTTGCTAGCGAAAGAAGTGCGCGACGATAAAACGTGGCGCAACTTTCGAAGGAACTCCTCGTTTAAACGTACTTGTTTGGTGGTTGTCCATCTTGTGCGAAGAAGACTGTGTGTTGTGGACTGCGTGTTGTGTGATCATCCATGGATGCTCTGGTGTCTCTGCAAACACAGACTGGAAGCGCAGAGTTATGTGTAGCAGTTGGGGCGTTGGAGCTCCGTTTTTGTGATATCAGCAGAGAATGCTCTTTGGCGTCGTTCATAGGCTGCTGCCATGAGTCTGTGAGGGCGGTCGTCCTCGAAACTGGTGGGAACAGTGGGGGTCGGTGAGCACCATTTACTTCTGTCACTGTCTGCAGCCTCAAGTTCTTTCAGCTGGATGCCCCACCACTAAAGGTTCCCCTTCACAGTGTTCTTGTAACGCGCGCAAGCTCTCCATACAGCAGTTGACGGGGCATGCGAGGATCGTCCATTCTGATGATTTGTCCCACCCATCGCAGCTGGGCCTTGATGAGTAAGGTCTGAATGCTGATACACTGTGCACGGTCCAGGACCTCGAGGTTTGTGATGCGGTCTTGCCAGCGCATGCCAAAAATGGAACGAAGGCACGCATGTGAAAGGTCTCTAGTTGTTTGACACGCCGTCGGTACCGTGTCCAAGTCTCGCATTCACCCTACAGAGCGGTCAAGACTATAGCTCTGGAAAGACTTTCCCCTTCGTAGAGAGGCAAATGTTATGGTGATTGAGAACCTTTTTGCGGAGCCTCCCTAGGGCTTGGCTTGCTTTGCTGATCCTGGACGTGACTTCTTTATCAGGGATCCGTCGTTTAAGATGATGCTGTCCAGTCCAGGTACTTGAAGTTGTCGACATTTGCCAACGGCGTGTCATCGATACTGCTGTTTGGCTCCACGGATGTGGTGTTTGGAGTAGGCCGGTACAGTGCCTCGGTTTTGCTGAGGCTGATGGTCAGACTGAAAGCCTTCGACGACTCCCAAGAATTTGTTGAGCATCCTCAGAACTTCCATACTGATGACTTAACATCTGTCCGGAATCTGGTCAGGAGGTCTGATTGGTCGACACAGTATTTATATTGTTTTATCTATTGTTTACAAATGACAGAAAAAAGAAAAAACGCCACAAAGGCCAAATGTAAATGATAAAACGAGATGAATCTACTACAAAACAGTCAATATTCCTGGAACATGTTCTTCTTTAGAAAAAGAATTTGAATTTTGCTGGAGCTTGTTCGCAGTAAAAACACAAAACATTACCATAATCGACCAGGAGAGACAAAATCAAACAAATTTACATTTGGAACCCCATGACTACTTGATTTGTCATGCGAACAATTACCACTGCGACGATCATACCTTCATTTAACTTTGTATTTCCGCTACTTACATAATCTTCATGTTTCACTTCTTTCACGTTTTTAGATGAGCTCGGACAAAATTGGCCTGCCCTCAGTGTATGGGTCTTCATAGCTCAATTGGTAGAGCACTGCGGCGCTAACGTAGAGGCCATGGGTGGGAATCACGTTTAAGTCCCGAAATTTTTTTCGGGTTAATTTGCAGTTGCTTAAATTGCAATTACCACTGCCACGATCATACCATCATTCAAATTTAGACATTTATTTACGTCCTCAGTATGAAATTTCTGTCGCCGAGGCGTAAACGTTCCTCCTGGCAAAACGTCTCTCGTGGCAAGGAACAAGGAGAGAACGGCTGCATTCGCAGGCTATATTATTGCTATTTTTACCATTAGTTTATTTTTTTCATTAAAATATTATTCCTCACTAAGCGTATACAAGGTTTGTAATTTTGTTAATAGTTACTTCCTTTAGCGATGGATTTCGAAGGCAGAAGTACTTTTATGACAACATGAAAGCGAAAATCGAGGTAAGAAAACATATGTGACCCATATGTTTTACGTCCTACTTCGCAGACTAGTTTTGTTGGCTTTGTTGGGCATATATCGTTAAGGGTGGTTTGTTTTGCCCGGTCAAAAGCTTGGTTATTTTTCTGAAACATATCTTTGAATACGCCGATTCAGGAAAAAACCGGAAGTTGCATGGAAGCGGCGCCTGGCGGTAAAAACAAATGGTTGTCGAAAAAAGTTTCAAGATGGAGCCAGTAAATATTGAAGTTGTCAAATTGACACCCGAGGATAGAACGGGACCTTAAAAATTTGCAGGTTAAAAGCAAACCAGGTAAAATTCTGGTAAAAATGTAGAAGAATAAACCAAGGCGGTAACAAGAAAGTCCTTTACGAAAGTTAAGTTTAAGGTGAAATGATTTTATAACTTTACTAACCGACCGAAAGATACGATAAATTCACTTGTTTCCTGGCCCACAGAGTCAAGAACCTTAATGTTATGTCTGAAAATAGAGATAAAGTTTATGATCCTGACCCAGGCAAAGGCTTCACCAGGCCCAACTCCAGTGTCAGAGTTGTTCCACTGACCGATACCCTAGATCACCTTAAGGGTTACGGCAAAATTACTGAAAAAATCTCTCTCTACGTATGCCATTCAGGAAATGTTGTACATGATCTTGATCATGAAGTATCACAACCTGTTGACAACGACGTTGTTTACGTTAGGCCATATGGCTTTTTGTTGTTCCTCCTACAAAAAATATTGTGTCGAATATAAAGCACGTATGCTTGTTAACTTAGTTGGAAAACCCAAACTTATGACTAGCCGCGTATGACTTATTATGTCCTGCTGGTAGGAGCAGCTGCAGTTGCCATGTCGTGGCAGTTAAATGGAAATTGGATGAAATGTCATGGAACAATGAAATGAAAAATCAACGCGCGAATGACGTTCCCTGCACTTCTTAGTCATGCATACACACCAGGTCATAAGAGGAGGGGCTTGTTGTCTACCTTTTATGCCTTTGAAATTGAGAAAGTTAGACCCCTAGGCTGTTGAAAAACTCAAAGTGAACATTGTCAGAGTTAACAAAGGTCTTCCGTTTGAAAAGATGAATCCCAATGCTTCTGATATAGTACCTGTAAATTCCCTAATTGAAATTGCTGCTAAAGGACTTTCTCTACATATGCAAATGAAAGAAATTACTCACATCTGTTTCTTCTGCAGACAAAAGTACATATACTTCTGTTCTCCAACCAAATCCATGTTTAACAAATACAACAGTGTGTCAAGTCAATTTAACAATCACAGCCGACAATACATGTGACCACAAATCAGTTTCAAGATCTCATGTGTAAAAAAAAAATGCAAACTTGTCTCACTGAGCCAATTGAACACAGTCAACAATACAGATACTGTAATTGACCTGAACTTGAACACAAATCATTTGATAGATCAGCCCTTCATGCCTGCACGGATCAACAAGGGATTGTTTCAGCAACAGGTACCTTTTATTATGGCATCATGGAAGGAGAAATTAGTACACTTTTAGAACTTTTTTGACCACTACATTTTACGAGTATTAGCATACCCCCGGCTCAAGTTTGGCCTGTGGTATGACCTCAAGTTAAGATAGTTTTTGTAAATCAAGCAAGTCGGCTTGGGTTATTGCTAGCACAGATCTTTTATTCACTCTGATCCTACATGTGAAGAATCCCTTATTATAGTCTATCATGTTACAACCTGTAACAAATTTAACATTTGCACACTAACTATTAATTGTGTGTGATATTATACCTTATATCCATTCCCTTCCCCCCAAAACTAAAAATTTGAAAAATATTTTTTTCCAGGTGTATTTGTTAATGGAAAACATCGTCAGTATTCAGAAGAGTGACATCTCTCACACTGCTGTAATAAGTTAGACGGGAAACGCTTGGTTCTATAACACTTCCAAAACGCTAAACATAAAGTAAAGTTTCATAATCTCGAAACCCAGCTAGTGTAGACTAAGTGAATATCATCTGGGTTTTACAAAACGCGTTCCAGACCAAACGTGAAAACTTGCTCCTTCTTCCTTGCTTCAGGAAGTTATTTTTTAAGGAGTTTCCACTTGTAAACGTTTCGCTTCAGCAAATTGTTCGATCGCTGGAAGACCTATAAATTAACAGCTTGTACTTTATCGCTCAATGACGATTCTTCTGACCTTTTTTTTTATCTCACGGGATACTTTTCCTAATGTCCCCGTTATTCTTTAACATTTCATTTGGCTGAAGACGAAGCGAAAACAGCAAGAGTAGTATACTGTGTTGGAAGATAAGCCCCATTTTGGATTTCCCTTGGATTTCCCGCATACTAATTTGGATTTCCTGTATACTAATTAAGTGTCTTCCTCCATACTAATAAAGTGGATAGGTTTACTAATGAGCGTCACTCTACTACAATAGGAACAATAGGCTTGCCTAGACTTGCCCAGGAAGTAACTTGATTAAAAGAAAAATAAGAGCGATCACCTAGCAACGCGAGAAACGGCTTCCCATATCTTATTTAGCGCTAAAACTCGGATATATAAACAAAACACACGTACACATACACAAAGTGGAGCTGAAAACGCTTTATTACAAGTTTGTCTGACGTTTTCTCCCATCTTTCTCGAGGAAATGAAAGTCTTGTCATTTTCACCCACGGTTAATCAGGTAATCATGCGAGTTCACAAGCCCAAAGTTGAATACAAATTAGCTGTACAGAAAAAACCCAAGGGAGCACCGACACGTATTATTATAAAAACAAAAAAAAAACATAAAGTAACTTAACAAGGATCAATTAAAACACGCGACTCATGATTGCTAGCAATAAAATCAGACACGAGATACCGTTTTAAAAAACGTTATTAAAAACAATGACAAAGAGTCAAATACACTAGGATTTGTAAGGAATGGAAATTAATTAATCCCCTTCTTGGTTCTCCTCTGTAGAAGGGAAATAGAAATTGGCTTCCAACGTCTTCGCGTTTTCGTGTGTAACTGCTCCGCAATCGTGACACCGAAGAAAGCCCTCTTTCATGTAATTTCTCCCCTCGGGAATCTGGTGATCGCATATAGGACAAATCTTGTAGTAATCGTGCTTAAAGCATTTAGGACATTTCATGATCAATTTCCCGTACACATTAGAGTTCTCGCTGTGTTCACAGGGACGTTTAGAGTGAAAGGTGGCACTACTTTCTATTTCCTGACTGTCGTTTTCAGTGTCGTTGTCGCTCTCTTGGGTGCCTTCAGCTTCAACGCCATTCTCAGAAGCCACTTCCTCTTCCTCCTCCACCTCCTCCTCGTCCTGATTTTCAATATCCGATGAACTCTCCTCATTATTACTCTCCTTATCGGAAGTATTTTCTACATGTTGGTAATCTTTTTCCTTTTCTATTAAATCACTTAACAACTTTTTGTTCTTGATTAAACCTTTATCGATTCCTAACTCTGCAAGTCCATCTAGAAACGTATTCAGCGCACGAGGCTTGATAACCTCTTGTTATGAGGGAGTAACACATACTCAACTAGCTCGGCGATGTTTGTGACGGGAATAGTGCGTTTATTTCGAAGTAAAAGAATATCTTTGGACGCGGCCATACTATGCAGCAAATCAGAAGCACGCTTTTCCGGCACTGCTCGGGAAAGATGAATCAAAACATCTTTTATTCTTGGTTCTTCATCCTCGCTTTCATCACCAGAACTTTCGCTTTCTTCATGTTCACTCTCGTGATCTTCTTCTTCAACCAAATCTATCTTTCTCTTCATTTTGATGAGTACCAGTGACAGACTTAGCTTCGAATGATCAACCTAGCGATGCGTCACCTCTTTTATAGCATTAGAAAGCCTAAGCTTGAAACAACAGGGGCTAATACATCTTCAATAAAACCACTACCCTCTTGTACAAGGACTCGCTTCTTTGTTTCGTATCAAGAAAAGTGGGTCCAATTCGAAAACAATAGGTATTGTTTTCTGTTGTAAAATTAGCCATATTTGGTCATTTTTGAAATGACTTAAACAATGGTCTCTTTACACATGCAAAATTCCGATTACTACCGAGGCGGCAAATTTGAAACTTCGGCGAGTGTCAAGGAGTGAACAATATTCCTCGGGGGGAGGGTAAGGGTTACATTTGCCTCAAAGCAAAACTCACTTAGAGGGAGGGGCACAAAAATACTGTCGTCAACCTATCGGTTCGGTTACACAACTGCAAAGGTTGGTTAAGGCCCTTTGCGAATATTGGTCAGACTGCATTCAAAGATTTTTTTTTACAAGTTTTTAAATTCAGCTTTCAAATCTCGCGCTTCATTGATTCATTTGAATAACTAATAGACACACTCAGTGGGTTATTAAGTTCGAAGTGGTAAACTTAGCATTCAAACCTCGCGCTTCGTCGATTCATTTGAATAGATTCGCACCCGGCTACCCGGAGAAAAAAATCTTTCATTTCAGTCTACTACAAAGTGTTTTTCATCGAAAAGAGCGGGACATACTGTCGCTTTTGATTTCGCTTCGCAAGGCTTCCTTGCTTTTCACAGCGTTATGAAAAAAAAGCATTTAAATTTTGCTTCAGTTGTCTGACAAAGAGAATGAATAAAAAGTCTCACATCCGCGGCATTCAGCTATTGAACTAAAGCGTGCCCTGTTCGTGCCTTGTTTTATCCGCGCGCGCTCACGTTCTAATCCAACTTCTGCGTAAAGGCGTTTTCGTCATGAAAACTTGGTTCAACTTTGGAATTGTTTTATAACGCTTCTAGCAATATCTATCTTTTCGCGTGCTTACCGGCAATGGGATATTAAAGGCCAAACAACTCTAAGTTCAGCTTTCAAATCTCGCGCTTCATTGATTTATTTAAATAACTAATACACGCACTCAGTGGGTTGTCAAGTTCAAAGTGGTAAACTCAGCATTCAAAAATCGCGCTTCGTCAATTCATTTCAATGAATTCGCACACGGCTACCCGGGGAAAAAGATCTTTCATTAAGATTCTACAAAGTGTTTCATCGAAAAGAGCGGGGCATATTGTCGCTTTTGACTTCGCTTCGCATGGCTTCCTTGCTTCTCTCAGCGTCATAAAAAAGCATTTAAGTTCTGTGCTTCAGTTGTCTGACAAAGAGATGAATAAAAAGTCACACATCCCATTCAGCTATTGAACTAAAGCGTGCCCTGTTCGTGTCTTGTTTTATCCGCGCTCGTGCAAACGTTTTTATTCTGTTTTTATCTGTTGTCGAACTCGCTTGTCCATTTTTTTATAGAGAGCAATTGATCGAGAGTTCAATGCCCTCGCCAATACTAACAACAATAAGCGAACAACAATGATCTGAAAAATCTCACCTTTGTAAAGTTCCGCGCACAGGCTAACAAAGCATTTCGTTCTTAACGTTTCGGAATTCTCGTAAAACTCTTTTCTTTTCTCGGGAGAATGAAGATGCACACACAAAAAAGTCGCATAAATTTTCAGAAGGAAAAGTTTGCGGATTACAAAGGTCGTGAAAACGTATTCTGGGCCGCTTGGGTGAGAATAAGAACGAAAGTCGTTCAATCTTAGAAAAAGGTATGGATTACATTCAAAGATCGCACCTCTGAATGTAGGACGCGCAAATAATAAGCTTGTTTTAATAACTGTTTAAGAACGCTCTCTGTAAGGTATTACTGAAATTTTTTTTTGTTCAGAGCGCTCAGTATAAAAGCGCGATCCGATCAAAAGCATCGCGTCAAGGCAAAAAAACCCTCTCCCCTCCCCCCTAGTATTACAAGTTTGTCACGCCGAAGATTAAACGATCATGCACAGACTGTTCGGTCTGTTTTCGCTAGTATCACCTAGGACAAAAGGCTGTTGTTTTGATGAATTGGACCCGGTACAATAGACCATTTCTTGATACGTTGTAAGGGACATTTGGACTGGCCAGGTTAAGTAAAGCATCCTTATATGGCAGCAATATCCGCTTATTTTCTTCGGGGATGGGAATATGTCTCATAAGTATATTGTAGAAGACTTGGACTAGTGCATGTAGTTGTTGTGGAGTAGCTGTCTTTAAAAGAAACTGGCGCTGATAAGCAGGGCAAGCAGCCAACAGCTGAAGAAAACCACGATTGTTGTTTAGTACGCGAGACATTGCTACAAAATGAACTAAGAATGGCAGTTGGTAGTTGAAACGAGTGGGCGAAGGATAGAAAACAATAGAGTGAGGAGGAGGAGGAGGAGGAAAAACAATAGAACTGAGGAGGAGGTGGTGGAGGAGGAAAAACAATAGAAATGAGAAGGAGGAGGAGGAGGAGGAAAAACAATAGAAATGATGATGATGATGAGGAGGAAAAACAATAGAAATAAGGAGGAGGAGGAGGAGGAGGAGGAAAAACAATAGAAATGAGGAGGAGGAGGAGGAGGAAAAACAATGGAAATGAGGAGGAGGAGGAGGAGGAGGAAAAACAATAGAAATGAGGAGGAGGAGGAGGAAAAACAATAGAAATGAGGAGAAGGAGGAGGAGGAAAAACAATAGAAATGAGGAGGAGGAGGAGGAGGAAAAACAATAGAAATGAGGAGGACGAGGAGGAGGAAAAACAATAGAAATGGGGAGGAGGAGGAGGAAAAACAATAGAAATGAGGAGGAGGAGGAGGAAAAACAATAGAAATGAGGAGGAGGAGGAGGAGGAAAAACAATAGAAATGAGGAGGAGGAGGAGGAGGAAAAACAATAGAAATGAGGAGGACGAGGAGGAGGAAAAACAATAGAAATGGGGAGGAGGAGGAGGAAAAACAATAGAAATGAGGAGGAGGAGGAGGAGGAAAAACAATAGAAATGAGGAGGAGGAGGAGGAAAAACAATAGAAATGAGGAGGAGGAGGAGGAGGAAAAACAATAGAAATGAGGAGGACGAGGAGGAGGAAAAACAATAGAAATGGGGAGGAGGAGGAGGAAAAACAATAGAAATGAGGAGGAGGAGGAGGAGGAAAAACAATAGAAATGAGGAGGAGGAGGAGGAGGAAAACAATAGAAATGAGGAGGAGGAGGAGGAGGGGGAAAACAATAGAAATGAGGAGGAGGAGGAGGAGGAAAAACAATATAAATGAGGAGGAGGAGGAGGAGGAAAAACAATAGAAATGAGGAGGAGGAGGAGGAGGAAAAACAACAGAAATGAGGAGGAGGAGGAGGGGGAAAACAATAGAAATGAGGAGGAGGAGGGGGAAAACAATAGAAATGAGGAGGAGGAGGAGGAGGAAAAACAATAGAAATGAGGAGGAGGAGGAGGAAAAACAATAGAAATGAGGAGGAGGAGGAGGGGGAAAACAATAGAAATGAGGAGGAGGAGGAGGAGGGAAAACAATAGAAATGAGGAGGAGGAGGAGGGGGAAAACAATAGAAATGAGGAGGAGGAGGAGGAAAAACAATAGAAATGAGGAGGACGAGGAGGGGGAAAACAATAGAAATGAGGAGGAGGGGGAGGAAAAACAATAGAAATGAGGAGGAGGAGGAGGAGGAAAAACAATAGAAATGAGGAGGAGGAGGAGGAGGAAAAACAATAGAATTGAGGAGGAGGGGGAGGAGGAGGAAGAGGAGAAGGAGAAGGAGGAAAGAAAACAATAGAATTTTATGGCCTGAAAACCTATATAAATGCGCAACATTCTACCTCTTTCTCAGTCGACATTTTGCTCCTGAGGAGTTGACATGAGTTGGCTCTGTTCTGTCTGCGAAAAATCCTTTAGTAGAAAAGACAATATGCAAAGGCACGTGATCAAGATTTAGAAAATGTTCACAATTGGCTGAGAGCAAATAAACTTACTCTAAATATGACTAAAACCGAATTTATGCTTATCGGATCTAGGCAGAGGCTAAGTACTTTCACAGAGTCCCCGACATTTGCAATTAATGACTTTCAAGTTAGCCAGGTCACTACTGCAAAATCCCTTGGAGTGACCATCGATGACAGACTTGATTGGAGTGGCCATATCGAGAAAGTAACAAAGAAAGTCGCTTCTGGTATTGGGGCCATAAAACGAATAAGGCACCTTGTCCCTCAGGCGACGTTACAACTAATATATCAAGCTTTAATACAGCCACACTTTGATTATTGCAACATTGTTTGGGGAAACTGTGGGATAACCTTACGGAATAAGGTTCAAAAGCTACAAAACAGAGCAGCCCGTGTTTTGACCTCCTCAAGCTATGACGTAGATGCGGGTCACCTTTTCAAACTTCTAGGGTGGAAAAACCTAGCTTGCCAGCAACAATTTCAAAGAGCTACGATGGTTTACAGGTCTCTACACGGGTTGGCTCCAAACTATCTTAGTTCTAAATTTGAAAGGCGAGAAGTCGCATATAACCTAAGGGACTCTGAAAATAAACTCAATGTTCCATTACCGCGCACAAACTATTACAAAAACAACTTCAGCTATAGTGGCGCCATTCTCTGGAACAGTCTTCCTTGTAACTTAAGGGAAGCAGAGTCCCTTGGGCAATTTAAACGATTACTCAAAGAACTGTAAGGCACGGCATTCTATCTATCTATCTATCTATGTCTAAACACCGCAATGCTGTGTAATTTGTATCGTGCAGAATCTATTTCATCAGGGGAAAGGTAATCGCAGCATAAGCCTAAACAGCCATTATCTGGTGTTATTCAAGAATCCACGAGACAAATTGCAAATCTTGACTCTGGCGAAGCAAATGGATCCCGAGCAGACTGATTTCTTAACTACTACGCAAGGTAATTGTCGGTTGCGAACAAACGTCCTGCCCAGTGAAGAAGGCTTTAACCAAGCAGGGTTTCAAGGAAATATTCCTCAAGAGCTTCTAAAATATCTGAAGCAGCAAACTCTTTCGCCTGTCCCACTTCTTCCAGCTATGCAAGAAATACAAGGCAACATGGATGACGTGCTTTGTCGAAACGATCTTCGGGACGATGAAAAAGCTAAGCGATACTGTCAGTTGCAAAACAGATACCTGGCTTTTAAAGAACAATTAAATACAAGAACACGACCGGAAGAAATAATCCGCACTGTTCCAGACTTAACATCAAGGACCCAAGATTCTTCGACAGCAACGACAGCATTCTCCACTCCCCTCAACCCCTTTAATGTAACACCTGAATTAACACAAGCAGTTATCTCTCAAAAACCTGACAAAGAAAGTCTCACCCCTCCACCACCCTTAAATCCTGCTTTCCTGACCCCTCCTCCCACAGTAGAAACCCCATCACAACAAGGCCCGAAGCGCAAAAGGCGTCGGATTCAATTTCTAAATTATTTGGATGATCATTAATCTCATGGCAAACAGGTGAAGAAACGTCGGCATAAGAAATTCAAGCCTTACAAGTACTCCATGGGTGAAGAGGAAGGAATTAATTAATTTCCATTCCTTACAAATCGCTGTGTATTTGACTCTTTTTGTTTTTAACAAAGTTTTTTTAAAACGGTATCTCGTGTCTGATTTTATTGCTAGTAATTATTAGTCGCGTGTTTTAATTGATCCTTGTTAAGTTATTTGTTTATATAATTAAATAATACGTCACGGTGCTCCCTTGGGTCTAGCTGTAGAGATGAACTAATTTGTATTCAACTTTGGGCTTATGAACTCGCATAATTAACTGATTAACCGTGCGTGAAAGTGACAAGACTTTCATTTCCTGGAGATAGATAGGAGAAAACGTCAGACAAAATTGAAATAGAGTTTTCAGCTCCACTTTGTGTATGTGTTTTGTTTATATGTCTGAGTTAAATAAGATATAGGAAGCCGTTTCTTTAATAGACGCTCCGAAAACCAGGCTCAAGCTACTTACCGGGCAAGCCTAAGGCAAGCCTATTGTTCCTATTGTAGTAGAGTGACGCTTATTAGTAAACCTATACCGAATTAACATGCAGGAAGACACTGACTAGGCACTTAATTAATATGCGGGAAGGCAGTGGCTAGGCACCTAATTAGTATGGAGGAAGGCACTGACTAGGCACTTAATTAATATGAAGGAACGCATTCCCCCCCCCCCCTAGGTTATAACAATGGGTGACGTCATTGACTAGACCTAGCTAGACCTTGCTAGACACCAACGAGGCTTATCAGTACTACAAGCAAGGGATGCCCTCCTGTTTTGAAGTTGACCTTTCTATGTCCGGCGAGACTAATTCTGTAGTCGTTTGGTACGAAATGCTCTGAAGAACAATATCCTTTTTTCCCATCTTCTACTTGATTCAGGATCTGATGAAAATTTTTTGGTATATAGATGAGATCCGGCCGATTTTCACTTTATTTTATGTGGGTGCAGCACTTGTCTTATTTTGCTTACAAGAATCTCGTTGTTACGTCGCCATTTTGAGTATGAGGGCCCTTAAGCCTAACTTCCGGTTTTTTCCTGAAGCCGCGTATTCGTGTTTAATACGAGACGATCAGCTGTAAACTTCACTTTCCGGAGGAAGTTCTACGGGAAAATACTTGAAAAACAATACTTACAATACAATACCGTCAATACGTGAAAACCTATACGTCAAACAATACGTCAAATCCATTTCGTCACGTAGCGGTGTGGTGAGAAATATTTCTCACAGACAAAATGTGCCGGGTTAGATTCTTGCAAAAGCTTGTTTTTTCTTTCTTGTTTTTTTTTTTTTTTTCATATATTTTCTTTTCCCGATTGGCGTCTTGCTAAGCGCTGACCCGAAATGGTTAGCTTTCATTTACTGTTAGGTTTGTCACTAAATATAAATATGCAAAACAAAATTTAAGTTGCAGTCAAATAGGTGGTTTTCAGGTTACGTCATCGCCGCCATGCTGGTAGATAATAGTTAGCTATTTTTTGAAGCAGAATGGGCGATTCAACATAATCGTCCTCAGCCTCTAACAACGAAAATAACATGTCATTGATATGTTTTTTGTAAGCTCTCTTAGGGAGGTGACGAAGTTCATCGCAAATGGAGTTATAAAGCTTAGCCCCGAACCTAGCAAAAGAACCATGGTTTTGATTCAGTCTCGATCGTTTAATATAAAAATTGCGCAAGGAGGAGAACCAGGTCTCGTGATTATGCTTTTCATTAGCTTTAATGAAAAGATTACTAATGTTAGTGGGAACAGTTAGACATGAGACATCGAACATTATTGTGGAAACTGTTTCAACGTATAACATATTTAAAGCAAGGATGTTTGAGAAGGTAAATAAAGGCACCGCATGTGCTCTGGGTTCAGAAAAATACATCAACCAGAGTACACATTTTTAAAGCACGAGGATTTTTTGTAAATGGGATTTAGCAGCTTGACCCCAAGCAGCCTAGCCATAGGATTGGTAGAGTAGTGTCATAGAGCGATAAATACTTCATAGAGCGGTAAAAGGGGCAGGTGCCGAAGACGGACAATAACTCCAATAATTCTACTTATTTTTAGTGCTACATTGTCAATGTGGTATTTCCACCTAAATGACTATCCAGTAAGACACCTACATATTTTACATGATCCTTACACTCAAGGGAAAAAGGAATGTGATTACTGTTATCAAACATTAGAATGTTGACCGAATGGTCCATCTTACGTTGCTGAGGACGAAAGATAACAAAGTTTTAATTTTTTAGCATTTAATGTTAGCTTATTTGCATTGAGCCAATCCGAGACTCTGACCAGTTCGTTATTGACCGTTTTTGCAAGAGATTTAAGATTTTTGTCGCCATACAACAAATTTGTGTTATCTGCAAAAAGGTAAAACGAAAATTTCGCTGAAGCATTATGAAAGTCATTAATATAAATTAGGAATAACAAAGGACCAAGAACAGAGCCTTGTGGGACACCACATGAGATCTCTATTAATGGTCGATAAATTAGAATCTATTTCAGTCACTTGTGAACGGCCAAGAAGATACGAAGAAAACCAGTCGTTAAATGATGCCCTTGATACCATAGTGATTACGTTTTTTCAGTAAGATTGAATGATTGACGGTATTAAAGGTCTTTTTTAGACTTATGAATTCAAAGTAAATTATCATTATCATAAACAATCTCCTAGAATCCTTTGAGGCAATTTTTTTAAAAAAGCTTTATAACTTTGACAATTTTATACGTAGAAGACTGTCAGGCCACAACAACATAACATTTGCCCTAAATATCTTTCCATGTCACATCTAAGTTTATGACGTCATCAGTCGCGTGACTATTTCCGAATCAGCCTTTTTGTTGCTGTGACAAGATTACATTAACGAGTTAAAAACAAATAGCATAACTGCGGGAGAGAATGATGATGATGATTTATATTATGCAACAACTTCTTTGTAAGCTGTAACAGTTTGCCATCACTGTTTAGGGACCTTGCGCTGATCCGGGGGATTACTCCCCTATATATAAAAAGACATATAGCAGTAAACTTTCAGCGCGAACATTTTATCGACCCGACTAATTGTCCCTAGGTCTCTGAGGATGGTGCTTCTCCAAAGGGTAGGGATTTTGCGCAGTTTTGGTCTGAAAACGGGTATAGACTTTGCTCATTTTGGTCTGGAATCGGGTTTGGTTTTCTAGGGAACTACGGGAGTGTAATTGTTTCAATTCCAAATAAAGATAAATATGCAAATTCGAAATGGATTTTTAGAAATCTTTCTTGTTGCTGTTCTAATCTAAGTAATGATGGCATAATTTCATAAAGGCCAGGTCTGAGAATGGGTATGGATTTTACAGGCGGGGTCTGAAAACGGATGTGAAAAATGACATTTTTTGGTACGAAATATGGTCAGGAATTGGAGAACATGGCGGCACTGCCCAACCAAGAATTCCCAGGTGTACCCTCCGCGGACTGACTTTGTTTTAAGGAACGCTAGAGTTCGATTCATCTTCGCCGCCTTTTTCACCCAGTTAGACATTCTAAAGGGCAGGTTGGTTGTTTTACTCCCAAAGGTGAAATTTTCCATGAAACTGGGTACTTAAATTAAAACTATAAACGACAGCCTCATAGTCACGCCCTGATCACACATTTCTTCTACATCGTAAAAGCTTTCCTTCTTTCTCCAAATTTTGATTTAAATTACCATGGATCTTATGTGTGCAAGAACAGTCAAAACTCAATCGCGGAGACTTCCTTTCCATCAAACTTAGAGACATTTGCAAATCAATAATCCAAAAAAAGCCCTTGGGAGTGTATTTGTTAACTAAAGATAGAAGCCACGTAATTGATCTGAGAAAGAGAGGATTGAAAATGATCTGTTTCAATATCGAGATGCTTTTAATTTTGAGGTTTAAAAGCCAATGTATCGCTAAAAGATACGGAAATTGTTACTGAACAGTATAGAACGTGATGACGTTCCTTTTAATACCTGATTTGTCAAATACAACATACAATATGTAAAGTTTCAAATGAAAGCAGACAGAGGGGAATATTGGATTGTTCTACTTCAGCCTCAAAAGAAAGCAATAAAAGTTAGTTTCCTAAAAATAACAAATGCAATAAAGAATGAAATTAGTCAAAGGAAACAGACGTTTGCATGTTTTAAGGTCTCTTAGAAAGGAGCAATACTCTCAAGTAGAGATAGAACATTTATTTAAGTCCTTAGTTCTACCGAATTTTACATATTGCCTTTCTGTGTATGGAGCGTCTGGATCACATTTGAATATTATAAAACTGTTTGTTGGATCGCTGCCACAAGCACCGCTTTGTTTCTTCTCCAGTTTCTATTAAGGATCTTTTATATAGACAGGACTGCAAGATTTTAAAGGCTATTATCTTCTCTGTAGATAACCATCCGCTAGGCTCGTACTTACCACCAACAAAGGAGAATAAATATAATCTGCGTAAAAAACAGTATGCCCTCCCCAAGGTAAATACTGAACGATTTATGACATCTTATGTAAGTAGACTGATTTTTAAACGCAAGATAAGGTAGTTTCTACGTAACATTTTATTTGTGGTGTAACTAGTTTAATTTTTAGGGTAAATTTTTATTGAGTGTATACTAGAATGTAACAAAAGATGTTTACTTTTATCTTTTAGCAATAAAGACTATCTTTGAACATACCTGGCTGCTAAATGAAGAGGCGTCCATCGATAGTCACTCGTCCCCACGTTGATATTCGCTCCATGACCTAGCAGTTTTGTCACTGATCTGCTGAAATTATACCGAGCAGCGACATGGATTAGGGCAAACCCCTGTCCGACTATTTTATCAATTTCGCACTTATCTGTTAGGGTAGAAAGCTCTGCTTCGACCAGATCCATTTCATCTTCTCGGATAGCTTCAAACAGCTTTAAAGCAGGAGGTGATATTGGAGTTACGACCTCACTACCTTCCAGAGCTGAATGATAAACAAATGAGTGTCGTTGGTTCGCGGCTTTGGGTTCGAAACCTACCAAAGGTACCTCACATTTTTCACTGGCATCTTTTTCATATCTGCTCTTAAAAGGGTTACAGCCGACTCCTCGCTGTTTTGGCTTGCTTTTTGCCATATCACCCTCCTCTGAAATGCTATGTTCCTGTTTTCCGTTCTCCATATTCTACACGATCGAAGTGAAAACATTCAGAACAGTGAAACCCTTAATTATAAAAGCCACTCAACTCACGCACACTTGCATTCGTTTTGCCAAGTATGAATAAGTATGTGAGTAAATAAGTACGTGTTCCAATTCGGTAAAACTCAGAGCAAATACTGAGAATCACCTGTAGTCCATGAGCCAAATTCTGAAATGATGTCAAAAAATGATTTTCGTAGCACCCCCTATGGGACCAAGCTATTTTGGTACCAAATTAAAGCTTATTGACTATAATTTATTGCCCGGCTGGCAACTTGCACGTTAAGGAGAAACGGCGGCGTTTTTAACGGGGGGAGGGTGGGGAGCATTTTTTGTCTGTATTATTAAAAAACAAATAACACAAAATAACACAGAAGTTCATAAGACAAAAAATGCTCCCCACCCTCCCCGCGTTAAAAACGCTCTCTTATCTCCTTAAAGTGCAAGTTGCCAGCCGGGCAACAAGTGAATTCATAAAATATAGTCAATAAGCTTTAATTTGGTACCAGAATTACTTAGTCCCAAAGGAAATGCTACGAAAATCACTTTTGGGGGCCTTGGCTCATGGACTACTGGCTGCCTTTTCCGCTTAAAATAGAAACCTGACTTGAACAAAAATTTTTGGCAAGATTTCCGTATATATGACCCCATAAATTAATTATGCATTCTGTCATTGTTTAAAGAAAACAAAAGACAGACCAATAGGCTATTTGGCCTGGTTTTGGCCAGACGTAGTTAATCGATAGAAATCAATGTTGGAAATTAATAGATATCATCGATGTCAATCGATTTAATCTGCTGATTGACATTGATTGATATCGGAAATCGATAGAAATCGAAGTCACAGAAAATGGCAGCTGAGGCTACAGAATTGAGCTGTTAATTCAACAGCAATCACTGCTACATACTCTTCATCTTCAGATTCACACTCAAAACCAGGCCAAAATAGCCTAAATCAGGCCAAAATAGCCAAAACCAGGCCAAAAGGGACAAAAGGAGACAAACGGACCATTTTTACCCACGTGTCTTTGTTTTGTTTTTCTCATGCACACGTGTGGGTGTCTCCCGTCCCTAGTCACGCAATAGCTCTCAATATTGGAATCATCATCATCTTTATCAAGTGCCTAATTAAAAAGTTTATATCTCGCTTTAGTAACTGGTACTTCTTGTGGGCGGGCCGCCTAGAGAATTTCCCAAAGATACATTGACTGAAGATGAAGCAAGGAAGAGAAAGTTCTAAGAAACTTGGCCCGATAGTCGTTTTGTCCCTTTTGTCCTGGTTTTGGCTTTTTGATGTTCGTTTAGCCCTTTTTACCTTCGTTTGGCCTTTTTAGCCTTGCTTTGGCCCGTCTTATCTTCTAAATAACTGGTCGATGTAAGATCGTTCAATAGTCATGAAGGAGAACGCTTAGTAACCCTGCCTTCACCAATTTTCTATAAAAGGGACGCGTTACTTTGTGAAGTTTAGTTTCCTATCAGAACGTGTGCGGTTCGAACCAAAAATATGTGGAAGAGTAACCTCCATTACAACCTTATTCAACAAGGTGCTAGAAAATATGAAGAAAGCGAAGTCTCTAGCCAAGGAACGGAGTCTTCCCAAGAAGAAACAGGAAGCATAGAGCCTTGGTCACGCATTTTTGATAAAGTCGAGAAACGCCATGAGACCCAGCTCAAGACATTGATCAATGAGTAGGAAGGGAACGGAGATTCAGAAAATGTGGCCCGCGTGAAAGCCGAGAACGCTCTTCTTCCTGTTTACAGAAAAGAGCCGAGAAAAGTACTCTCAGAGAATCTACAGTGGATGCGTACAATGAAAAAAGACCCCACTTTCAAAAAAGCGATGGAAACCCAAAGAGACCTTAAAGATTCAGAGGGATTTGATTGGTTGGAATCGACAGAACTAGCGATCGATAAGCGAAAATTCTTACTCAATCGATTGTGCGAAAAGCAGCCCATTCCACAAGATCAAGACTAGTCCTACTATGAATGTTATAGAATTTTTTTTCCTGGACCTTTGCATTGTTGCGTTTCAATAAAAAACTGTAAACAACCAAACTTTATTAAAGTGTGGTTTATTAATGACTTCGCAATCTTTACAACCTTTTGCCTTTCAAATCGCTGTGTATTTGACTCTTTTTGATATTGGTTTTTAGTGAAGTTTTTAAAACGGTATCTCTTGTCTGGTTTTAGTGCTAGCAATTATTAGTAGCGAGTTTCAATTGATCCTTGTTAAGTTATTAATTGTTTTTATAATAATACATCAAGATGCTCCCTTGGGTTCTTCCTGTAGAGCTAATTTGTATGCAACTGTGGGCTTGTGGACTCGCATAATTACCTGACTAATGGTGCGTGAAACGCTGAGACTATAATAGTTTTTCAGTTTCCTCGAGATAGATAGGAGGAAACGGCTTTGTAATAGTCAGAAAAAATTGAAATAGAGAGTTTTGGGCTCCACTTTGTCTATGTGTGTGTGTGTTTTGTTAATATATCCGATTTTGAGCGCTAAATAGAAGACATAAGCCATTCCTCGCGTTGCTAGGTGATCGCTCTCTTAGTCCTATTTTCTTTTTGATAGACGTTCCGGACAACCGGACTAAAGTTACTTACCGGGCAAGTCTAGGTAAGCCTATTGTGCCTAATGAAAAGCCCCTTTGGGGAGATAACAATAAAGTATGTATGTATTGTAGTAGAGAGACGCTCATCGGTAAACCTATCCACTTAAAGTGGAGGAAGGCACTTAATTAGTATGGAGGAAGACAGGTATTAGTATGCGGGAAGATCCTCCTTAGTATGGAGGAACGCACTTTTTCTCTAGGTTATAACAATGGGTGACGTCATAGACTATCCCTAAAGCGACTATCCCTAAATTATCCTTAACTATCCCTAATAAACTATCCTTACCTATCCACCAAAGGGGCCCAAATCATTCCTCTGTGACTACTAATAGATGCATGTTTCGTGGATATGTTACAAGCAAAAGCGTGAATAATTTATATGAATACACATTTCAGTTCTTTTGTTATGTATATATTTGAACTTGAACACGCAAAAAGATGTCAGTTTTTTGACCAGGGAATCGCAACAAATCATCGTTGTCTAGTGGTATAGAAGAGAGACAGGAACGTCAGAGCTACAGGGAAGCGTTGGTTCAAATCTCGCCGACTAGCGAGAAAAAAAAAAAAAGGGGGGGGGGGGGGGGGCGATTTAGCGGAAGTTCGAGCCATTTTTCCGAGTTGTGAAATTGGTTCCATTATACTGTAACAGGTCTTCTCGACCTTTTTACTTATAAGTAAATATTTGCATGGTGTCATTGTTTATGCAAAATATCTGGCTCGTAAAAGGATAAATGAGCGCAAACATGCTTGGTAATTTTTTTTAAAACAAGTGGATTCATTTGCAGTATTTGTGTCTAGCAGTCGCATTTGGCCGTTACGCGATGTTGCAAATAAATTCACACTCGGTGCTAACGATTTCTAAAAGTCGTTTAAAAAAGATAAAGCATATACGCTAACAATGGAAAAAGTAAACAATTCTGCTGTTGTTTTCTGGATGATATCCCGGGCAGGGAGGGAATCTCTCACGATATCTGATTTTCCCTTATTTTAATGAAAAAACCTGCGATCAGGTGGTCCTTAGATTTCCCCACTGTCTTTGGGAGGCCTGATCGCAGGTTATTTCTAAATTTGCTACGTCAAAACGTAAATAAGAATCGTTTTCATTGTCTCATCGAGTGCCACATAAATACGATAATTTATAAACAGAAAAGGAACAACATTGTATATCTCCTCTCCTACAAATTGGGAAAGACGGCGGGAAGTCTCCGGGCATCGCATCTCGCAATTTCGTCTACTTGTGGACATCTATTCGACTCTTATTTTGTGGGTTAGGGTGAGGGTTTAAAACTATGGCAAAAGCTCAATAAATTTATACAAACGACAGAATGTGAAGTCATACTTATTGGCGCAATCCAACTAACTAAGCGAATGCAAATATTTTTTGATACTGGCGCGAAATTCCATGAGTTCCCACTAAGGTGCGGGATTGCAGAAGAAAGCCTCATTGTTTAGCAATCATTGAATGAGGCTGAGTAGGATATAAAGAATTCTGCAAATCGAGGAGGGTGTTATCGGCCGAGGTGGATAACACCCTCCGAGATCTGCAGAATTCCTCATTTGCTGCGATAGCCGAATTCAATAATTGCTTTAATATGTAGATTTAGCCAGGGCTAAAAGCGAGGTGGATAACACCCTCCGAGATCTGCAGATTTCCTCATATGCTGCGATAGCCGAATTTAATAATTGCTTTAATATATAGATTTAGCCTGGGCTAAAAGCGAAGCTCTCGATAATATCTATGCTTGGTTCAAAAAAATATAAAATCGTGTAATGCTAAGCGGCGAAGGCAACGCCGGAGAATGGTGAAAAACAACAATAGGTCTAATTAGCAAAAAAGCAACTTTGTACGTGCAGCACACGTTTTTTGTATATTTCTTTGCCTTTGTTTTGCACGACTACAACGTGAAACGTCCAGAAACTTCATAGTTACACGTTTTATCACAGGCGGCCCAGACGTGGTATGTGTCACTGAATGAATATATTAATATCCACATGGACAAACTAATGCGATGAGTCGTCGAAACTCCCATGGACTAAAATAGTCTAAAAGTCAAAATATAACAAAACAAAGCTAAGATACCTTCAACTGAACGTATCCTTGTCTTTCCTGGCCGGTTTAAGTGGCATTTTGTTGAGTTTTGAAATTGTAGGTACTATTCACTAAAGAAGAATTAAAGGCTGGCTACAAAACAAACAGACCATCTCCACGCGCCCTCACACGAAGCGCTATAAATTCGAGAATAATCGACGAATCCGCTCCAAATAACCATCGGCTAATCTGCAGGTAACGTGTGCTCCTGCTTCTGGCTCGCTTGCTCCACAAAACCCATCGCAACTGTACAATAATTGCTCGCTCATCAACAACCACTGTTGACCTTTACGTTTCGATATGACCGCAAACGACCAGGTTTAATACGCGACGTGAATATTCAAGCTTAGCGACCGCCTTCGCGCAACAATGCGGCACTTGCTATGGTAGGGATGGTACTATTGCTTCCAGGTCAATCAATCGGGAAAATGATATTGAAGCCCTTGTAATTTTCAAAAAGATCCAATTTGCCCAAGGAGCACCGAACAGATTCGAATCTTATAGCGGAGCTAAAAAAAATGAGCGGCAGTGGAAAAAGTGAACAAGAACATGTACCACATTTTCTCCATAAAAAGTGAAAACCAGGAAGTTTTCTGGACGTTTCACGTTGCAGTCATGCAAATCAACGGCAAGGAAATGTACAAGAAAGTGTGCTGCAATTAGACCTATTGTTGTTTTTCACAGTTCTGGTCAAGGGCATCCAACTTTTAATTTTTCACATTTCACTCACCGGGTTAGACTATTTTTCGTAGAGAGTAAAATGGAATCCTAAAATTTTGGGATTCAAAAATGTGGTGAAAGAAGGTATCTGAAAAATTATCTCCTTCGTAATACGTTAAATTGAATTCCTCGTAATTTCGAAAAGACTCAAGTTCCTCTAGAATGGCCGAACACTGAGATGCAAATTTTATAGCGCCACTTAGAATGCATTTCTATAGAGCTAAAAGTACTTTATGAATAGCTACAGAAGTGTTTTCAATTGAAATTATTTGAGGAAACAGTCGTTGGGTGGCCCTGTCTCGTTGCCTTCTCCGCTTGGCATTACGCGATATATTTTATATTTAGTATAGGCAAACTATAAATCATTAGCTTCGCTTTTAGCCCTCCTGACTAAATTTATGTAAGCGCTGTTTAGAATGCATTTTTCGATCAAAAGTACTCTGGACAGCCTTAAATGTGTTTTCAATGCATTTAGGGGGAAATCATCGTTGGGTGCCCCTGAGTTTTGAGAATAATAATAATAATAAAAGATATCGCGCACATAAATTTTACTTTACGATATCTTCAGCTGTATCTTCTATTCAGCTGCATAGCGGGGGCCAGATTTTGCCTTTTTCCTGGGCGGAAAATTCTCGTCCTCCTTCACCAGTTTGGACAACATATTATGGAGTAAGACGTTGTTAATCTAAGCAAATAGGTCTGGTAGAGTCAAGAACCTATGCAAGCGGCTGGACGAACAATGTGACGGCAGCTCAGAACGTTAGAAGAATTCGAACTTGAAATCCAGGGCTGCCCTGTTGAAAACTTACGGACGGTCCCGCGATCGCCTTATGTTTTCTGGTCAAAACTAACGCAGCGAACCTTCGGTCAGTCGATTGACCTAGAAGCAATAGTACCATCCCTACCATAGCAAGTGCTGCATTGTTGCGCGAAGGCGGTCGCTAAGCTTGAATATTCACGTCCCGTATTAAACCCGGTCGTTTGCGGTCATATCGAAGCGTAAAGGTCAACAGTGGTTGTTGATGAGCGAGCAATTATTGTGCAGTTGCGATGGGTTTTGTGGAGCAAGCGAGCCAGAAGCAGGAGCACACGTTACCTGCAGATTAGCCGACGGTTATTTGGAGCGGATTCGTCGATTATTCTCGAATTTATAGCGCTTCGTGTGAGGGCGCGTGGAGATGGTCTGTTTGTTTTGTAGCCAGCCTTTAATTCTTCTTTAGTGAATAGTACCTAAAATTTCAAAACTCAACAAAATGCCACTTAAACCGGCCAGGAAAGACAAGGATACGTTCAGTTGAAGGTATCTTAGCTTTGTTTTGTTATATTTTGACTTTTAGACTATTTTAGTCTATGGGAGTTTCGACGACTCATCGCATTAATTTGTCCATGTGGATATTAATATATTCATTCAGTGACACATACCACGTCTGGGCCGCCTGTGGTTTTATGGGGGAAATGTCATACGTGTTCTCGTTCACTTTTCTTTTCACTGCCCGCTTATTTTCACCTTGCGTTGGTGGCCGCTAGGATTTCCCATTTTGTCACCGCCGCTACGAAATTTTCATGTTGTTCTTCCAACAAAAACATGTCTCCTTTGTTTTATATCTCTCGCTCTAGCCCTCTGTCGCCCTTTTCCTCGTTGAACTTCGCTGGCCTGCCGCCTACTTTCTCTTTTTCTCTGTCTTTCTCCTGCTCTATATTCCAAATTTGTGGACACGACAATTAGTCTAAACTAAATACTTTAGACAACACGGATACAGAAACAATTTCCGCTTTCCGTTTTTGTCTTTATTGACTCTTCAGTTGTCTCTGCTTTACAAGACGCTAGTGGCTATGCGATTTCCCGCCAAAATAACCTCGAGTTGCATTTGGGTTGCCATACCTGTTGATTGAGTTATTTTACTTTGGTACACCTGTGGTGCGGACGGACGGTCGCTCGGGCGGGCGGTCGGTAGGTGTACGGTCACGTGATTACCACATTTTCTGCGATGGGTAGATTACTTCATTTTCTTACCCATGGTGCTCCGTTTGCGCACTTCGCGCGCGAGAGCTCAGCTATTATTCATTCAAAATAATTCCAACTTTATAAACAAGCTAAAAAATGCTTACCTCGGTCGATGTTAAGTTCACATTGATAGTACATCTTTTTTGGGAAATTTAGCAGATAAAAGTCTGCTCAGGTCTACAAATATACTCCAAATAGCAGATGTCCGTCGAGTTGACTTCTCGCTGTTCTTGCTATGTTTTTAGACAAAAATCCGCCGTGAAACGAGTACAATGTCCGCTCAACAGTTCCGCCATTTTGTTCAAACAACCAAAACAACTCAACCTCGACCCAGGTTTCCTCGGTCAACGGTTCAATATGACAGTGTGGTTTTACCCAATCAGAAACGGGTAAATATTTTGAATGAATAATAAGACAACTTATTGAGTAACAAAGAATAACACACATTTTTAGCTAGTTCAAAATGAAGCTTTAAAAAAATTAGGCTGAGTGCCCGCTTAGTTTTGATTGTAGAAATAATAGGGTGAAAACCTTCTTCCCACGCTCCGTATAAAAACCCAGCATTAGAAACCTCGCTTTCCATATTTCAACACCTTTGTTTCTGAGAGCGCCAAGCCCGAATTTCACGGTATATTGTGATTTTTGCTTGCACTATTAACGGATTCGTTGTAGGTCATCATTGATTTTATCCGCGGCGGCATGAGATTCCTCTCCTGTGAAGGAGAGAATTAGTTTGGTGTCGTCAACGTAACATGCGCGTGAGCACGTATCACTGACTGCTGGCAGGTCGTTTACGTAGATACTAGATAACAGGGCTCGGAGAACGCTTCCTTGTTGCACTACACACACCACTGGTAGAGCGTCAGACAGTGCAGCATCATTATGCAAACCACTGGAGATCTTTGGGATAGGTAGCTGTTAAACCAGGAGACCGCTGATGGGGCCAGCCCAATGGCTTTTAGTTTTCGCAATAAAATGCTATGGTTAATGCTATCGAACGCTTTGCTCATATCTAGATAGACAATAGCTGTTAGCTTTCTCTTGCTGACCACCTCGAGTATAGTTTCGGTAGAGGCAATAAGAGAAGTTTCAGTGGAGTGCCAATTTTTTGTTTCCACTTATAACTTTTCTAATGGTTCGTCCCTAAGGTCGAGGGATTTAACTACGGTTGTTTACCATTTAACACAAATTCCCGGAAATTCCTGTTGGGATGTAAATGGTAAACGTTTTTATGGCTCGTCCCTGTGGAAAATTCCCGGGACAAACGGAAATTCTAAAAAGGTTGTCCCGTTTTCCCGGCTGGGACGTTCCTCATGAAAATTCGTTTACCATTTACAATTTTCTTGAGTTTCGCACTAGGTTTCATACCTCTTGGCTTTTGGCCGACCGCAATCGCTTCAACAATGACAACAAATATGGCGGATTCACAACAAATGGAGGATTGTACTAGTGTTCATGCTGCTGCTATTCCTCTCCAGTTCTGGAAATATTCCTAACACATAGCTGTTCCTTGTATTTGAATGGTGAGCAGACTTAAAATTGCTAATTTGTGTCCAAAATCGAATTGCTGGCAAGTTTTATGCTATTTTTTATTCTTCCGCGAAAATTGCAAATTTTCTGCAACGTGTTCTCTTCCATTTTATACAGAGCTGACTTATCAACTGAGCTGTCAGAAGTAGCAAATCCTAGCCGATCAATATCTCCTGGGGCATCTGTTTCCGCGAAAAGAACTAACGGGTCGTCAAAATTGGACAGATGGGAAGGTTCAGTCACGTACGACTTCAGATCATGTTTAAACTGGAATCCAGTCTAGCACTGCGCGACAATCTGGACATTTCAAGCAAATGATAAACGACACGTACCTTTCTAACCGAACGAAAACTCCCAACCGAAATTTCCGGAATTTTTTTTATAAATGGTAGACAAACTACAAGGCCATAAAATAAGTTTTGACACTTCCCGCGTATATACAAACATGTAGTCTGTTTATCGAATGGTCAACGGTCTTAGTGCAAATTTCACTCCTTTTAACACGTCTTTTACACGTTTCTTTCCCTTTCATCACGCAAAGTGAATTGTTTTTTCGTGTTAGAGCGTTATTTTGCTTGCCACAGATCTAACCTTACAGGGTTAATATCACCCGTAAAGCTGCTTATATTGTTATCCGTGGACTAACAAGCGTGATTTTGACGGTTTCATTGGCGAGATGATGTCTATATTCAGTTATCCCTCGAATAGAATTGTTTTTGATTCGAAGCCAACCCAGTTTAGGGTGTCACGGTATGGACGAGAGAATTATCTTTTTGATTGTTGAATCCATCAAAATACCATCGTGAGCTCTTTTGTTTCCACCTCCCCCTTTTCTTATTTAGCCAAATTCAAGTAATTTTAAGGTGATGCAAACTACAACGAAATTCCCGTTCGCTCGACAAGTCATGATCACGAGTCACGTGGAAGGGCCGTTTTAGACCTGATATGACACACAGCGATTATTTCTGAGTTGTCAAAAAAAATTCATTTCTAACTTACATATTGTAAATATGCCATTGAGTGAGCCGACGATCTCAATTTTTTTTACCATGCATTTTTACCATCACAGACTTGTCCGATTCCCGACGCAAAAAAAAAACAACAAAAAATCCTAGGACCGAGCCCCGAAATTTTTCCGTGAAGGATTAATGATATGGTGAGCCAAAAAATGGAAAGTAAATGTTTGTGGTTGGTGTATTCATCGTACCATCTGCTGAATTTATCTTTTTTCTCATCTGACAGTCTGTACTGTGCGGCCAGCATTGTACTCGCGCGGTATTTCACCAATCAGATAGTTTTGAATACTCTTTGAAATTCCTACTTAAATCAAGCTACCTAAAATGTCCATATCTATTTATATTTGCCAAACTTTCCTATACCCAAAGAAATCCCGTAATTAAAAATTTCAAAACAAAAATAAATCCCTCTATCATCTCGGTAACTTTAACTCCGACAACGGCGACGTCCATGAAAACGTTGCTGAAAAATAGACTTCGCATCCTTTCACTTTTTTTCGCGATTAATCCAAGGGGCCCAGTCACTTAAAAGCGTAGTAGGAAACTTGGGGGAACAGTAATCCTCTACAATGAACTCAAACTTTTTCTCTTTTTAAACTGTTTTAAGGCAGACCACTTGTTGCTCAACTTTTCACAATCAAGGCTGGCAGTATCTCTCTGACAAGACCTAGTTACAGCTCCTTTTATCTTGATTGAATCTGAAGGCTGCCAATCTTACTAAAACTTAAAATAATCTTACATCAGTAAAAATTCGATTGGCTATAAGAATTATTAACATATTTTCCTCCGAGGTTGTGTCGTAATAGGAAAATCAGTTAAATCTCCAAAATTCACTTTTGTCCAACAATTGGCCAGTCAAAACAAAACAGTCAGAGAAAAACAAAAATTACAAGGAATATTTACGTGAATGAAAATCACATATGTACACTATCGTTACTCTAAACTGTACAATTTGTCAATTCGCGTACAGTGCTTAAGTTGTCGCTTAAAAGCCTCTTGTTGGAATATCGTACAATGGTAATTAGTCCGGCCTTTTTCCATATATTAACTAAAAGATTGTTTATAAATTCCTAGTCAAAAATCAATTAGCAAGATGTTTACATTGCGAAAGCCTTTAAGCCTGGTTTCCATATGATCGTCCGGATCGTCGCGATCGCCCCAGTCGTTTCAAAATATTTCGAGACGATCCGGACGACTGGGGCGATTGGTAGTTTCCATATGATCGTCCCGATCGCCGGCCTCAGAGGCAAGAAACGCGGGGTCGTCAGTCATGTCTCTTGGTCAGACAACAGAATTTTTGCGCGTGTTTTGCAAACAAGCCACATAAATGGATGATTTTTATTCGTAAAGCGAACCTCGTACCATATCTACTTTTTCTCCTGATTTTGCGGCATTGAGAGGCTAGAAGAGTTCCCCGAAGACATAGTATCTCTTCTAAAACTTGATGTCACGGACTTTCTCTAATTTCAAATAACCCACATACTCGCTGCGAACATTTGTGTATTATTTTTTCGGCTTCAGCTCCATCCGGGCCGAATATATTCTCGACCACTGGAATAAAAGTGATGACTTCTGGGATAGCCTTCCATCGTCCCGATCGTCTCAGTCGTCTGAGAGCGTTTCCATATGATCGCTTCAAAATTTACATGATCGTCCCGATCGTCTGGATAGAACTCAACTCTATCCAAGCGATCGAGGTCGTCTCAGTCGTCCGGGTCGTTTGCGATCGTCTGGGTAGCGTTTCCATATGATCGTCCCGATCGTCTGAACATTTTTTGAGACGACTGGGACGATCGGGACGATCCGGACGATCATATGGAAACCAGGCTTTAAGCAAAGATATCACTCGTTACAACTTTTAGCAAGTAAATTGAACTAGGCAGTAACAAAAGCTTGTTTATCACAACGAGTTAACTAAGATAGTCTGTTGGACAAGGTTTTCTTTTGGAAGCGCACTGAAGTTTCGATCAAACCACTAAATACGCGAAAGATAGTAAAAATAGGAATGTCCAGGAAAAGACAACTTGGTAAGGTCAAGCTTCTGAAGATTTAGGAAAAACCAATTAAGCCAATTAATGTAAGATAACAAACAAATGTCGTTAAATTTACCAGAACTAATTAGATTAAGAACCTCTGTATGGGTTCAGTTTAAACAAAAAGCATCATTTCTTATTTAATTGAATAGTGCATGGCAAGTGTACAAAGAAAAACCGACGTCCAAAAGAGCATCTTTACAGAGAAAGGCCAAACCTTATTAACGAAAAACAAATAGCTTTTGTAAGCCCAGTACATTCTAGTAGAACGTATTTATATAACAATTCAAAACACTCTATTTAGTGATAATAATAATTAAAATATTTTAAAATAGCAATGCTTGATGATTCATTAACGTTCCTTATCCGATAAAGGTATTTTCATTTTGGTATTAACTTATACCCAAAAATATCGTTTTACACAAGGATCATCATATCATCATAACAAAAAATAAACAAGAAGTTATAATCTGCAAAACTATTCCTCGAGGTATGTCTCAATGGGCGTTAGAACCTAATTCGGTTTAAGATAAAAAAACGAACCAAAAATTCTTTAGGGTGATTCTTATTAGACTTAACAGAATGATAAAAATGGAAGCAAAAATAAAAAGAGCATTTCGACCCATTTAAACCTTGCGTTTTTCAAAGATCCATGGCTTGACTAGCTTTGAACAGCTGACCGTTTTAAAACGACTGACAACGTTTGGCCTCGAGAGCCGCGCATTGTCATTCTCAGCAGTTTTATAGTTTTTGAGGGAGACAATGAGATTGAGTATTTGAACTGCTTGGAGAAGTCTTATGATTTTCTCTCTGGTGAAAAGTCATGATAACCTAAATCTTTCTCTTATATGCATTCTTTTTTTTCAGTTAGCTTGTTCTTGATAGCGAGTTTATGTTTTATTTGAAATTAATAATAAGCTGCGCTGACTGTATTTAACATGATTTAACTACGCGAGAGAAAATGTTGCATAAGGTATTCAATTTCTGTCAGAAAATGAATGACTACTGATTTTGAAACAATCTATATAGTTGGAAAGTAGAACATTTTTCATAGCTTTTCCTGACACTTACGCTATCAGTAGAGAAAGATATACGTGATAAATAAAGAAGCATTTTCATAATGTCAGTAGAAAATGGAACAATGTATTTTAAATTTACCCTTTAGCACTTTTTACTTTGTTTTCAATCTAAATGTTGTATGGGTGGAAATGAAATAAGATATATCATAAATAGCTTTAAATCAAACGGGAAAAACCCCAACCTATATTAGGCCATAGTAAGACTTACAAGTCCATTATTCAGAGATAAAAACTACTAGCTTTTCCTCGTCATAATAATATTGTTATTTTAAGTCCCTCGGGTTATCTAGTTTTAATCTCGTGCAATTGCTTAGTCTTAATCAGCAAGTCCTCGGGCCTAGAATATATAATATATAGATTTAGCCAGGGCTAAAAGCGAAGCTCTCTTTAATATTTATGGATTCCTCAAAGAAAATATAAAATCGATGAATACTAAAGACAAGTTGAAAGCAACGAAAACGCTAAAAACAACAACAATAGATCTAATTAGCGAAAAAACAACTTTGCACGTGCAGCACACTTTTTTTCTAATTAGCAAAAAAACAACTCTGCACGTGCAGCAGTTTTTTTTTTGTACATTTCCTTACCGTTGTTTTACACGACTAACGTGAAACTTCTTTTAGCTTCCTATTTACGCGTTTTATGGAGGAAATGTTTGTGTTCCTGTTCATTCTATTTTTTCACTGCCGCTGCTTTTTCACATTAGTAGCCGCTAGCATTCTTCATTTTCTAACCGCCGCTATATAATTTTCATGTTTTTCTTCCAGCGGCATTAGTCTCCGTTGTTATTTATTTCACGGTCCTGACAAGTGTGACACTTGACATCGGCTTACATGAAGTGTGTGTACGGGCGGGCGGGCGAGCGGGCGGGCGTACGCTACGTCATAACCAAATTTTATCGGATGGATAGTTTACCAAATTTTCTTACCCATGGTGCTCCGCTGGCGCGCTTCGCGCGCGAGAGCTCCGCTAATATTGTTATGAGTACGAGAAAACACGTCTGTAAGCTTCAACTTCAAGAGCTTTATTGCAACAGTTTTACACTACATGTGATCCTCGAGATCACGTGACAATCACAGGACAACCAACTTATCATAACATCCCCCTTCTTAAGCTATTTGGCTGTCTTAAAGAGTTTATGCTAGTACAAGTGAAAACGGGAACAAGAAGTTAACAACTCAACTATAGATGGGTCTACACATACAACTATGTTACATAACATAATCCTTATGCCAAACCGGAACGGATCTAACCCGAGTAGAGCGACGCGGAGCCGAGGCGGCATTAACATCGGGTGGGTCTGGTTCCAGGTTAGCATCTGATTCTCTAGTTACACTTGGAGAGTTTACACTGGATTGCATAGTTACAGGTTGTGACTCATCAATGAGATCATCATTTACTATAGTAACAGGTGGTTCCTGAGTAAGATGAATATGACGCCTATTTCTACGATACTCTCTACCTGTTTCATCAGTAATTATAAACGATCTGGGTGTCTCACGTTTTCCTGTAACTACAGCCTGAGACAAATGCTTGTCACTTGGTTTCTTGAACCTTACACTATCCCCTTCCTTGAGTTGAGGCAATTGTTTGGAGCCTTGGCGGTCATAGAATTCTTTGTATTTAGCTTG
>OZ037775.1:21389401-21396901 GCA_964035525.1 Porites cylindrica | reverse complement strand
TGACAGTCAGTTAACTGTTTACATTACTGAAAGTAGACAAATTTCGAAGTAAAATGGTAGCACTTTAGATCAACCCCTAATAAACATTCCACTATTAGTCCCCAACTCAGCTAAGACTAACAAACACATAAATTAACTAAACTTCTATAGTGCATAGTAGCAAGAGACGATAAAACTCTATCCTCTCTTGATAGTAGTCACTGTTTGGTTTTGAAATCTCATCTGTCAAGGGTTAGTTTTACATACTGCAAGGTGATATTCATGAAAAAAATTTCAGAGCGAGTGGAATCTCGTCCCCAGAATAGCGTCTTGAAACTTGCGCAAGTCAAAACGCCAACGCAGATTTCTATTTTCGCACGCCGGAACTAGTTTGAACTGAGGCTTGAATCTTGCTAGTTGAAGTTGTTATTTTACAAATTACCCACCACATTCGCTTGTAGGCGCACTTTTAAAAGTTTTCCATGCCACAGCGAAAATCACTTCACTCAACTCAGATGTAAGTGCTATTGCAGTCACACTTGGCTTTTCTTTGATCAAGAACGACTCTCAGTTCGCATGTCTCTAGATGAGTTGCCAGGTTTTTAGATTAGCAGCCACTATAAGGTCGCTTCTCAGAGATCTCAACGATCCCGCGCCACTTTGCACGATGCATTTTTCGATCTCATCGCAAATTGCTTTTCTTCGAATGTTGGGTGCATTTGGTCTGTACATGAATTCGTCAGGTTTCAAAATTTCCGTGGACGATTGTTCATCCGCTATTGTCTCTTCTCGTACTCTACTACCCTCTCTACTAAAGAAGGCTCTTACCAGTGTTTTTAGCTTAAAGGTCTCTGAGTAGAGAGTTCGCTTAAACGTTCGCGTTTTTGAAGCGATGAGATTCATGGTTTCGTTTTCTGTAATTACTACTTGTCTTGGTTTGTTTTCGTTTTCCGTTTTCTCTACTTTGTAAGGCTAAAGGTTGTTTTTGTCTCTCAGATTGTTCCATTTCATCCCCGATTCCATGGTAAATAGAACAGGATCTCTCATTCCATGCACGTTTAATGAAATCGTGTTTCCTTTTGCATCTTTCCCTCGTAAATCCTGAAGAGACCCACTTCTGATGCCGACTTGAAAGTTTTTTCGCTGTAGACGGTTCCTCTCTCATTGTTTTAACGCGACTGAATTTGAGGTGTAAGTGATAGATTGAAATGATTTGACCCACCTTGCAGAGCACTTAAATGCGATGCTGAATCTATTTGTGCCACCATTGAGTAATTATTATAAAAATAGCTTCAATTAATTATAAATTCACATCCGAATATGTGAAAACAATAATTTATCGTACATCACATGTTCTAGGTAAAGAAGTTGATTATTTATTAAACGTAAAACGCCTCGAATTAAAGAGTATATGCTTGGCAAAACACAGAAATACATCAGTGTAAAACAAAATTATTTAGCTTAATTTAAAGAAACTGCTCTTTCTTCAGTCATAATTAAAATTAACTTTATTTAAAATATTTCTGACGACGTCGAGGTGCTTACTTATAAAATGCCTGCAGTATAGATAGATAGAGATAAAAAACCTTTAATTCGCCATTCGCATACATGTGTTTATCATTTTTCTCACAGGGTACATTAAACCATTAAGTAGGGATGTTCTGGAAATTTTATGAATTTTTTTTTTTTTTTTTTTTTTTTATTTATTTACAACACAAGCACTACTTACAAAATGTTACTTAACACAACTTACAGTGCTTACACTACTTACAACACCGTACTCATTAATTTTTTTACATAGAAAGAAGAAAAGAAAGTTACAATTACAATTATTGACGACTAATAACTTAAACTAAAGTGATTACTAACATAATTTACAATACTAACACTATAGACACAGTGGCAACAGAAAAGTATAAGAGGATTATATATAGATTAAGTATAAGTGTTTTTCTTTTTATTTAGAAGGATAAGTAAAGAGAACTGAACGGCCTAGACTGTAATAATAATAATACTAATAATAATAAAGCGTTACGCGGTGCACAATATCGCCCATTTTTTATAAAAGTCACTTAAAGTTCTATTTTTGGTACAAATATATTCTTCTGTTTCGAATTTAATATTAATCCTTAACTTAAACCCTGCAATAATTGGACGAGTTTGTGATCTTCTGCAATCCCATATATATAGTTTGGCTATTAGTAGAAAGTAGTTCAGTAAAGGGCATTGTACGGCTATTATACTTAATAGCACATCCTGTAGACTAAGGTTGATCAATTCATTTGACAACGAGTAATAATATAATTCAAAATCCTTCCAGAAAAGTTTTGCATATACACAGTCAAAAAGAAGGTGGATAAGGGTTTCTGGTTTATACCTACAAAAGGAGCATTTATCATCGGTAATATATGTTAGTATATAATATGGAGTTAAGGACCTTGTACTGAAAGGCCTTAACATAGAATTCAGAACATATGATGTGCGGTAAAAGAAATGCTTTTTCTAGCTGATCTTCCGTCAGATTAAAATCCCGTTTTAAAGCTGAGGTATTTTTAGAAAGCTGTGCCTTTTTACTTATGAGCAATGAATAATAATCTTTTGATTTCTTCTTTAAAATATCAAAGTCGTTATTCTTAATTATCACGGAGGGTGGCATTGTTAAAAAGGTGTGATCAGATGTTCTAGGATTAGCTTTTAAGTGGGACGGTACAGCATATCTGAGACCTGCCCATACTAAGAAATTGGTTTTTTCAATCTTTCTTATAATGATACTATGTGACTCTGCAATACTTAAATCAAATCGAAGATCGGAAACCAAAAGAAAACCATTGTCGAAAAATGTTTTGTAAAAAATTGGCTTATTATTTATCCTAATGTCTTTATTATTCCAAATAATATTATACCGCATTTTATCTGTAGAAAAGTCGTCACGAAAATCAGCCCACCATTGAAGCAGCTCGGAGTAAAAAGGTGATTTGATTAGAACGTCTTTTACATCGTAGTTACAATGAAATAGAAAGAGGCCCCCGAAACTTTTAAGTTGATAACGCAAGTAATTCTTCCATGTGCTGTCGTTTTCGCTGAAGATTCTCTTTAGCCAGGCAAGTCTTAAAGATTTGACCATCGTTTCTAGGTCAATCATTTTCAAGCCACTTTTTTGGTAGTCATTTATTGTTGACAAACGTGTGACCTTGTCAACACCTCTCCATAGAAATTTAAATATCAATCTGTTCAATTCTTGAACCGCCCACTTTGGAATTGTTAATAATGATGCCACGTAAACAAATTTTGGAACAATCAACGATTTGATGACAGTAACCTTTCCATAAAGGGAAAGACCTCGCGCAGACCATATGTGTACCAATTTTTTCACGCTGTCTAGTCTTTCTATAAAATTTTTCTCGTGTAGTAATTTTTGATCATAGGTGTAATAGACTCCGAGAGCTTTAATTGGTTCATTTGGCCATTTAATACCAAAAGGTTTTGATTTATTTTCCTTTAATGATCCGATCCACATTGCTTCAGTTTTTGAGGGATTAACGGCTAAGCCTGAAATCCTCTTAAAATCGTCTAACAACCTGAAAAGGGTTTGGGCTGAGTCGATGTCTGACAGAACCACAGTTGTGTCATCTGCGTATTGAAGTAATTTTGTTTCCTTCTTGTCAATAGTAATACCTTTTATCATTGGATTTTGTCTTATTGCGATAGCCAAGGTTTCAACAGCTACTACAAAGAGATAAGGAGAAAGAGGATCACCTTGCCTAACTCCTCGTTCGACTGTAAAGTAATCAGAGATTATGCCATTGTTGATAACACAGCTTTGTATATTTTTGTAAAAAGAAGAAACCCATCTAATAAAGCTCTGGCCAAAATTAAAAGATTCTAGACAACTTTGTAAAAAGCTGCGTTCTAAACTATCGAAAGCCTTCTGAAAATCGATAAAGATCAACAAACCAGGAATGTTTTCTTCAACAGTGAAGTTCATTATGTCAAAAATCGATCGAACTGTTTCGCCGATATAGCGGTCTTTTATAAATCCAGTTTGATTGTAATGGATGATGCTTGGTAGAACATTTTGTATTCTAGCAGCTATAACTTTAGCCATAATTTTCGCATCCACATTTACCAAAGATATCGGCCTCCAGTTTTCCAGAAAGGATCGATCTTTTCCTTTCTTTTCGATGAGCGTAATTACTGCTTGCTTTTGAGAGCGCGACATTTCACCTTTTTCGAAGCATTCGTTAGCACAGAGAATGAAAGACTCACAAAGTAAAGGCCAAAATTTTTTATAGAATTCGATGGGAATTCCATCGTTCCCTGGAGTTTTATTGTTTTGGAAACTATCCAAGATAAGTGCGCATTCTTCTGGAGTAATTTCACCTTCACAAGACATTTTTTGTTCTTCTGACAGTTTAGGAATGTTTAAATCTTTTAAAAAGGACTTAATTTCGTGCAAATTTTCATTATTCATGTTCTTACTCGAGTACAATTCTTGATAAAAACGTTGTTGTTCGGACAAGATCTTTGACGGATCCGTGGTAGACGAGCCGTTGATATTTAATTTTCTCATATGTTTTTTGACATGATTTCTTTTTTCTAGGTTTAAAAAGTATTTGGTGCTTTTCTCGCCATGCTCGTGCCAGCGGGCTCGCGCTCGAATAATTATTCCTTTAACCTTTTCTTCATAAAACAATTCGAGCATATCTTTAGCACAGTTAAGAAGATTTGCATTCAAAATACTAGGATCTGTTTCGAAAGCACACTTTGCATTAGCGAGTTGTTCTTGGAGTTCCTTTTCTCTTTCACTTCTTTCTCGAGCTTTTCTTTTGGAATACTGTATAGTGTGCGCTCTTATGTTGTATTTTAACCAGTCCCAAATACTTCGACAGTTCGAAAGGTCCTTACGACCTTCAGCTAGCCAGATAGGTATCCTCTCCGTGATGCCATTAACGTAGTCTTCATCATCTAAAAGGGAGCAATTCATTTTCCAGATACCTGGACCTTTGATGTCATCAGATTTGTATACAAGTTCAAGAGTAATAGCTGCATGGTCTGTTCTAATTGCCGGGATTATATCTGCTGCTTTAACTAGACCATGTAAAGAATTTGAGATCAGCCAATAGTCTAAACGACAAAAGATCATAGGCAAATTTTGACTCCATGTAAAGCTCTTTTTCTGAGGATTCTTAACTCTCCATATATCGACGAGATCAAACTCTTCTAGTAGGTTGCTAATGGTTGATACAACAGATTTTCTTGGACTCAATTGGCCTCCTTTCTTATCCATAAGTGGATTAAGAGGGCAGATGAAATCCCCTCCCATAATAATGTTTTCTTCTTCATCAAAGTTATTATTTCGCAAAATCAGAAGTAGATTGTTGAAAAAGCTCACAATATTCGAATCTTTATTCGGAGCGTAGATGTTGATTAGAACATACATTTTGTCATTAAATTCTGCTTTTATTATAACATATTGTCCTGAGGGGTCCAACACTTTTGAGTGAATTGTGCAATCAACATCCTTTTTAACAAGAATTGCCACCCCGCGTGAATTGGAGGTCCCGTGGGCCATAATAATGTCACTCCCCCATTCATTTCTCCAACACGTCTCTGAGTCCATTTTTGAGTGGGTTTCTTGTAAGAAGATGAAATCTGCTTTTTGCTTTCGACACCAAGTAAATATCGTTCTCCTTTTCTTAAAATTTCCAATGCCCCTTACATTTAAGGAAACTAATTTGCACGTGCTAGCGCACATTTCAGTAGTAGTAAAATACCAGTAAAACTGTGATTGCAGAAGAAAACATGAGATATGATTAAAGAGCGCTCCGCTTGGTTTTTGCAATATTTAGATAAGAATAGACCGTTCCTCAAATTAGAGGAAATTAACGCGAAAAATTTCATCAGTACATATATATTAGAATAATAGATTCTATTGCCTTTTACGTACACTACACAAAAATGGAACAAGAGGGAAAAACACGATAATACACCTACCTCGTGTTCCAGATTAATATCCATCTACTAACAACCTAGATCCTACACAGAAGAAAGCTCCTCCGCCAAAAAAAAAGAAAAGCATATAATCAAAATAAAAGGTGTCCATGGAGCAAAAATCTAACAAAAGGATGATGATCTTATCTGATGTTGTTTTGATACAAAAGAGCGAATAATTAAAAATCATACATAATATTAAGAAGAAAAGAAACTTATAACTTCGCCAGAAAATATTGTAATCGCCGTTCGGCAAACTAATGAATAAAGCTCAAACTCAAAGGATTCTTTTAGAGACAGAATTTAATATATTTACCATCGATGTAAAGTTTGTCTGGTAAATTTTATGAATTACTTCTAAGTTGTAGGTTTCGTTTCAGTGTGGTTCCAGTGTAAAAGAAAAACCTAAATGCCAACTTGCGTCTAGTTCAACGAACCTAAAAACAATTTGTTGGCCGGGGGATGTTTTTATTACTTTGTTGAGAAATAAAGCCTTTCTGATAAAATCAAGTACTCCTTTACCGTTAATGCTTTTAATTTTAATAGAGTAAAGCCTAAAGCACTGTCCTAAAAAAGTGGTTGACATTTTGCATGACTCTGTTTTCGGATTTGTGCCTTTTCCTGATACAGACTGACTGTGCCTCGCTACGAGCCATTATTCCCCTAGCTGAATATTAGCAAAGCGCGCGCGAGCGTGGAGCTCCATAACTAAGAAAATTTGGTAAACTATTCATCCGAGAAAATTTGGTTATGAGGTCACCGTGCGTACGTCCGTACGTACGTCACTACGGACGCTCCGATAAGTAGAAACGGATTCCCCCTCTCTTCCTTAGAGAGTTTTGTCCCCTAATTGTTTCAAAAGGCTTTAGAAATGATTGAGAAATCAAAATCTGTCAACTGAACAAATGTTTGGTGGATTTTAGGGGCCGACCATTTGACTTTTGAGGGGGTTATAGGTGATTTCAGAAAAAAATACCCCGCGGACGGATTTTGAGGGGAAAAAGCTTGCAAGGATATAACTGGGAAAAATAATATCCTGCACTGAAGAAATATCGCTCATGCCGTATATAATGCTGAAACTGAAATCTTACACTGTTGTATGTCTGTGAAAAAAATTCTAACTCCAGAGATTACCCATACACCCTCCCCCCCCCCTCAAAAGTCACATGGTCAACCAAATAGGGGGTGGGGGGGAGGCGGGCTTGGACACCTTAGTTAATGTCATCCATCAACAAAATGGCTGGCGCTCGTTCATCATGTGGTGGTTTTCAAGACTAAAGTTTTGTATTACAAGATTGAAAATACGCCTATAAAAGACACAAATGGAAAGAGAAAGTTCAAAAGAATGCTCAGTTTCCTTTTGTGGACAAATGAGAGCTTTTCGCTAAGAAATTGTCTTTCGAGGAATTCAACCTTGTTTTCTTCACGGCGGATCAGAGCGCTTGGCTTGTTTTGAACCAACCGAGTCAGCGAAAAGAAAGAAAACCACAAAATGAGCATTTAAATTGATTTTTTGACATGTGCTCAGCG
>OZ037775.1:21326901-21384401 GCA_964035525.1 Porites cylindrica | reverse complement strand
TCGCTCAGGTAGCAAATGTAATCAAATTCTGACTTTAATTTGGTTAGCAAATGTCATCAAACCCATAAAATTGAGCATGTTTTCTGCAGTAGCAAATGTAAATTCCAAGGTTTAAACGAGTTTGCTTGGGTTATAGCAGATGCGATAAAATTTTAAAAATATTTTTAATTATAACATGGCTCACTTCAGGTTCTTAACAAGTGGCCATAATTAATCAAACATTAAAGTTACTGAAAGAAATTCTAGCAGTGACCTCCCATTAATGTTCAAATGATTTATTCCATAAACCAAAGTGGCTTACACATTATTACAGACATTACAAACTACAGTATAAAAATGTACATACAGCTCTTCATATTAATTCTCAATTTTACAGTTCGTTGATGTTTACTTGTCTCCACTCTATGCTCTATCAGATCATTACTAACTGTTAATATTATAAGAAAAGTGTTCTTCATCTAAATGTGTAAGATATTCTACATACAGCTGTAGGTGTTTCAGAGTTGCCTCAAACCTATTTCAGTTGTTAAGGTTTTTGCAACTCAGAAACAGGTTGAAAATCCTTTTACCCTTGGAGCAATATTTTCTTATGACAAGACTATTTCTTACTTAAACTTTTGTATCTAAGGACAAAATCCTGTTCCAACTAATGGAACCGGCAAGACACCCATTTTAATAAATAATTAGTATTTTTGTATTTATTGCTATTTACAGATTAAACAAAATTTGATTCTGGTCGTATTTTTTTCTTTAGGCTCTATTAGAATGAAAGGCCTAATTCTTGCTACCAATTTACAATTTTTGCTGGTATAACAACTGCGTTATAGCATTTGGCAAACTAAGAAATAGTTTAGGTACATGTAGCTATTCAAATTCAGATCAGACTTCTTTAACTTCATTTTTGTTGCTAATAGTTCCTGTATAGTATTGGATATGCTCTTAGAGGAAGTACCAGCCGGAGCTTCTAGTACTTGCCCCGTTCTAAGAAAATCGAGGGTCATTAAAGTAATGACCAGCTAAAAGTATTCCACAGCATGTCAGCATTACCATTGTTACTGTAGTTGGTCCCAATGAAAGAAGCTAATAATTATTTTAAACTCAGTATACATGTACATGTAGTACAAAAGGTTGATCTGGCTAGCCTGCAAAATAACTACACTGCTGTCTCTCGTTACTCTTTTTCTTGAGTCATGTTGCAATCCTTTGCAAAATTCCGTAAAAAAACATGACAAAAAGCAGGGTGTACCTAAATTTGTTTTGTTTTCTTGTTCAAGCAGGTCAGTAGCAATTGCTGTAATCGGTACACATGTACTGTGAAGTGGTGCCAGCAGAGCTCAAATGCCTGCAGTTAAGCAAACAGATTTAAAAGAAACATTTGTACATTAATTGGCCTTTTTAACCTGCTGACTGGTACATTACTTGCAAACAATAACCAAAGGATTCTAATGAAAAATTTATCACATCAACCAATTTGATCTACCTGCCACCAGAATTCTCAGGACAAATCAACACCATCAGGATTTGTACTGTTTACACAGATTTATCTTTTTCTAAAAACAGTGTCATAAACAGAGAGTGATTAAAGGATTAGTGTATTTGCAGAGCTACATGTACATGTACCTGTAAGTATGACCAGTCATAAATAATCTGGAATTTCTTTAAGAGCCTTGGATTAACCTATATTTCCTTATCACAAAGCAAATTCAGGAGCATTATCTGGTGTCTCCTGCTCTGAGGAGAAGCCATTCCTCCTTTCTATTGTCATTGAGTAATGACAAGCTTACATGTGACTGTTTTAATTTTGCTTTACTGTTCAGCTTGGCAAAGAGGTTTTTACAGGCTAAGTTGTTGACTCCTCCATGCTAGAGGTCTCCTGCAAAGCACTTTTCTCGGATTTGTCATTTCCTTGGTCTGTATTGCCTTGCTCTGAAGACATGTACTCCACAAAGCTTTGAACTTACAACAATCCTTCTTCGAAATAGAGGTTGACTGGAAAAGGGTTGTCTCTTTAGCTTTTTCTGCAACAAACAGAAATTATACATAATTGAGACCATTAATATTGAAACTAAAGCTGTAGATGGTTGTCATGAAAAATACTATTGTCCTTTTCTGTCTAAATATTCTAGCCTTTTATAGCAAAAAAGGTTGCTATTAGATATTACGTGTATTATTACTGGCTGCAGTCACACTAGGTGACTAAACTTACTTATTTCCTGAGTTAACTGATATCAAAATTAACTAGTTTAAACAAATTGCTGGCTCGTAACTTTCATATCTCAAATCTAACCCCAAGCGGTCATCATAATCCTGATTACACTGTACCGGTTAAAACTAAGACCTTCTTTGAGCAAACACAAAACAAAAAAATGAATGCGAGAAACCGTTTTGTAACAAGACAATTGACTCCAGGTAAATCATTGTATTAATTTTATAGTGAGTGTCCCACTACATCACTACCATGACAACATTATTGACATATTACTTAAAACTTCATGGACCTACTTCTTCTGCAATATTGCCATCACTTACAGTGTATCTTGGGAACAAAAGTTTAATTATACTATAATTGCCTCATATGAGGGAATTCAAGACAGTTTTAGATTCTGGATTCCACGCTGCGGATTCCGGAACCTTTTTCAGTGGATTACTTGGTTTCTGGATTCCAATCGTTTGACCTGTATTTCAGGTTTCAAAGCTCAGAATTTGGGATTCTGCAACAAAAATTGCCCAAATTCTGGATTCCATAAGCAAAAATTTCCCGGATTCCAGAATCCCTTACATGGGGTGATCATAAAAAACAACCAGTGAAAGCAGGGTACCATGATCTAAATTCTAGCTACACTATGTTTTCAGCACCATGGCAGTCACTGCCTTTACTCCCCTTTTAAATTTTGGAAAAGCCTTTGGAGAAAGTAGGCACTAGAGGATAAGGTTAATTTTGGCCTAATAGAGGGGAATTAACACTTGCTTCAATTCTTATTAAATTTTCCAAGACCATTTTTCTGAAGAGAACAACCAAACAAAAGATTACAGTATTTTTTACAACAACAGGACAAATAAAGTTTCAAGAGTAGGGGTGAGTCCTTGTTGATTTGATTAATTACTGAATATTGGAATGCAAATATAGGTATTATCAAATAGCATCATTAATGGCTCAACAGTAACAATGAACTTTCTTATACTTACTGAGCATTTCTTTTACTCCCGATTAGTTGTTCCCTCAGCATTTGTTTGTCCTTGCATTTCTTCTGCCTCTTCTTAGTTTTACAATGTCTGCTAATTAAAACAGCAACGATTCACCGAAGTCTGTTTACTAAGTACTAACGGCTGCTTTTCTTGGATCCATTCGTTACTACTTGATCGTCGCCGATGGAGCTATCTAGATGTCTTTCATGGTGGATTTTCGTCGAAGGATCTATAAGTATGCAGTTCCCTCGAGTTCGAGCGATTATTTTTATAAGTTCTTCGAGGACACATTCGTTCGATAAATTCGAACAAATAAGACTGGCCGATTCCTCCATACTCGACAGTCAACCCCACAAAGAAGGAAAATTCGAAACCTCTCGATAAATATGGCGTTAAACGTACGAAGTAAAAGCTGATGGCAAATCGATGGCAGTGGAACGTGGTAACGGTCGACGAATTTCAATTGTTGTGCCTCGTTCTCGAACGGTTATGCAGACTGTCGCTGACCAGCACCACTGAGGCGCAAATGCTTGGAAAAATCGGGCGCGCGGTCTTTTGGCGATTTGGCGGGAGGAAGAGATTGTCTATGTTGCTGGATTTCTTCTCAAGGATATTCGAAATTTAAAAGGTAAAGTCGATGTATTTTGCTTTGTATATCGTGCTTCTACTGCCACATCTATGTTATAACAGGGAATAAACTACATTTGCATCCATATTTACATTTGTAGCATGTATGTGCACGCGTGTCGCGTGCGTATGGTAGTGATCCAGCTGAAAAAAGCCTTGTTGAAAAATTTAAGTGGTGTTAAGTCAGCAAAATATGTAGTTATGCAATGTTAAAATGCTAATTTATTGGTATTTGGCAGAAGTAGCTCAAGATTAATTGCCTGAGTAATTTATACTACCTCTGGCGCTATATTGACATATTTAGCGTAATACATGTACATGTACCATTGATTTTGACAGGGGTAGGGTGGAGCCTTTATTTTATATGCGTTACTGTCATTTTTTTCTGTTTTGTTTTGTCATGTTTTCATATACAAGGTTGTTTTGTTTATAATAGTTTATAATGATACAGCTGTACATGTAAGCTGAGTTCAAAGGTCAAAAATGCTAAAATGTGCCACATGTGTATTTATAATGTTCATAAAGATAATGGAAACACAAGTAAGACAATTCATTTAATTTCACAATATTATCAATAAAGGTAGAATTACCAGTTATTTTTAGTGGGCTTAGGGACTTTTTTGTACATTTGTTTCAGATTTTTCCTTGAGTGGTACAGGAGTTATTTCCAATGTTCTTGAAATTGAGTTGCATCACCTGAACTCTCCAAAAGATAAAGAGGTCAATGAAATACAGGTTCAACATGGGGAAGCTGTTTCTGGTCTGTGTATGAAGAAATGCTACTGGGGTATTCCAGTGGGTCTCAATTTATTTACAGTAATCATTTTTTCCTCTTCACTAGATAACAGAAGTGAAGCTTATATACTAAATGCTACCATCCATCAATACCCCATCTGTTTGGGGTAAATGTCACAAAAAAGCAACCTCACATGTACTTCCTTGGGTTAAATTTTTACCATCTTTACAATATTATTTTTCTTGTACTTTGTGCGGTGCCCTGCTAAGTAAATCCATGTCCCTTTCACAGTGTTCTGCCGGCACATAATGTACTGAAATTGTGTGAAGCTATAGAACATTTGCACTCATAGAGGTTTCCCCACAGAGATATAAAGAGTGACAACATTATTCTTACAGAGGTAAACAATATGTACCACCCAATGCTCACCGATTTTGGAAAGGCTATCTTGCTATCGGATGCCCCTTCAAAACAGCAGTCCATGACTGCTCACTAGCACTGACATATAGCTTCAGAAATATGCCTCAGATATTATGTTTTCACTTGGCATTACTAAGTCATGGCAAAAATTAGTGGCAAACGGAAAGTAGAAAGTCATTTTGTGGAAGGGCAGAGAAAATGCCTTCAGACAGATCCAAAGTTGAGATTTACTATTTCATGTCTTCTGTCACTGCTCAAAACAAATTTTTAGCTGGAACCTTTTTTGTGTCCAGCAATTATAAAATATTGTATTCCTATTTAAAAAGGAAAATCAAAAAGTTATCTTACTGTGTGAATTCGTATTCTAAATAAATCTATTAAAATTTGACTCATTTAGTGAAAGTGTATAATAATATTGAAGGGGTAAACCCCGTTGGTCTAAGAAGTTTAGGTTTAAGTGAAGAAATGCACCATGTTATTGTTGTTGAGTGAAGGCTGATAAAAATCTCGCCAGTCTGTTTGAGCAGTTTAAAAAGACAAATCATATTGAACTCAAAGTCAGGGTTGTAAAGAGCAGCATGTCTGTGCTGAGTTTCTATTCACAAATTATATGAAATACAAAGCAATTTCACCGTTTGTTGTAGTATTGGCTGTTGGGCTTTCAAAATGTGGTCATTTTTAGGAGGCTTACCATCAAGATGTGGTCATCTCTAGGTATAGTCAGTGAAAATTAGAACAAATAGCGGTAAGAACAAAATTGTCAGTTTTGATATGAAGTTTCTTGAATAAATGGCAATGAGGAAATTATGTACAAGTGAATAATCTCAACCCTGACTTTGAAATGCACAGAACTTTTTTTTTTGGACCAAATTTAAGGTACTGTGGGTGGCCTTGTTATTGTTAGCTTTTTAATAATAATATTATGATGTAGAAAAAATACAGTAAATGATCTGACTACTGGACCTTTGTCCAGTAGATTTGTTGTAGTGTATTTACTTTATGTAAAGGGGAGGTAGTGTGGGCCCTCTGTAACTGTATACAACAGTTACTGTGTCATTTTGAATTTTTAGTTTTAGTAATTGGAGATCCCTACCTATTGTGCCACCCTAGGCTTTACTATTATCAAATGACAGGAGGGGAATGTAACACATGCCCAGGTTATGTACCATTGACTCACTTCGAAGTGGTTATGTGTTGGACCCAAAAGAAGACCGGGGCCCAGTTGTTCCAAAGACCGATTAGCACTAACCCAGGGTTAGATTTTAACCCGCGTTCCTTTTTCCTTTTAATCAAAAGCATTTTGTCAGATAATTTTCTCTTTCTTTTTTAAGTATCAAATCACCAAATTGTAGACAAAAGGAATTCAAATGAATTTGTTTTTAAAACTTTCATTTCTGAATTCATATTTTGTACTAACCTTGGGTTATCTTAACCCAGCTTTGAACAAGCCAGCCTGGAAGGATAAATGCTGCATGTTAATTTGTTTCACCGCCTTAGTTTTTTCTTTATAGCTTTAAACTTTTCATGATCCAAGGCCAACTCAGAGCTCCTGTAACCCAGTAGGGGTCTGTTCATTTTTTAATGGGGGTGGGGGGGGAGGGGGCTTTGTTGGGTGGGATTTGACCAGTAGCTCCTGTATATGAAGACCCTCTCTTCATCAGAATTTTTTGGGGGAAGCCACAACCCCGCTCCTTGTATCCCAAGATCAAATAACCAGGATTCAGGTGAATTTTAGCAAGCAAAAATGCTATGAGTTCTTTGGATTGAATAGGTAGTACTTAATGAACAGTGAAACTCAAACTCAGGGTTGCAAACAACAAAGTAAGAAAAATTAGCCTTTCATAAATTTGTCAGCTGAGTTAATGTTCAAATAAAGTTTGACCATATTTTGTTGTAGTATTGGCTGTTGGGTTTTCAAAATGTGGTCATTTTTAGGAAGCCGGCCATCGAGATGTGGTCATCTCTAGGTGGGCAGTCAAAACTACAACAAATACTGGTTAAACTAAAATTGTTGGTTTTAATTTGAATTAAGTTTGTTGGTTAAATGGCCATGAGGAAATTATGTACAAGTGAATAATCACAACCCTGAGTTTGAAATCCACAAAACTTTTTATTTTGGACCAAATTTGATTTTTTAGTATGATGTACAAAAAATACAGTAAATGATCTGACTACTTGACCTAACCTTGTGTTATCTTAACCCATCTTTGAGCAACCCAGTCCAGAAGGATAAATGCTGCATGATAATTTGTTTCACCACCTTAGTTTTTTCTTTATAGCTCTAGACTTTTCATGATCCAAGGCCAACTCAGAGCTGCTGTGATCCTGTAACCCAATAAAGGTCTGTTCATTGTTTATTGTGCGGGAGGGGGGTGCTTTGTCGGGTAGGATTTGACAATTCGACCAGTAGCTCCTGTAGATCCTCCTTGTATCCCAAGATCAAATAACCAGGCTTCAGGTGAATTTTAGCCAGCAAAAGTGCTACGACTTTTTTGGATTGAATAGGTAGTACTTAATGAACAGTAAAACTCAAAATCAACATTAAAATCAGTGAAACTCAAACTCAGGGTTGCAAACAACAGAGTAAGAAAAATTAGTCTTCCATAAATTTGTCAGCTGAGTTAATGTTCAAATAAAATTGTGAGCAGTTTCACCATATTTTGTTGTGGTATTGGCTGTTGGGTTTTCAAAATGTGGTCATTTTTAGGAAGCCGGCCATCGAGATGTGGTCATCTCTAGGTGGGCAGTCAAAACTACAACAAATACCGGTTAAACTAAAATTGTTGGTTTTAATTTGAATTAAGTTTGTTGGTTAAATGGCCATGAGGAAATTATGTACAAGTGAATAATCACAACCCTGAGTTTGAAATCCACAAAACTTTTTATTTTGGACCAAATTTGATTTTTTAGTATGATGTACAAAAAATACAGTAAATGATCTGACTACTGGACCTAACCTTGTGTTATCTTAACCCATCTTTGAGCAACCCAGTCCAGAAGGATAAATGCTGCATGTTAATTTGTTAACCAGGCTTCAGGTGAATTTTAGCCAGCAAAAGTGCTATGACTTTTTTGGATTGAATAGGTAGTACTTAATGAACAGTAAAACTCAAAATCAACATTAAAATCAGTGAAACTCAAACTCAGGGTTGCAAACAACAGAGTAAGAAAAATTAGTCTTCCATAAATTTGTCAGCTGAGTTAATGTTCAAATAAAATTGTGAGCAGTTTCACCATATTTTGTTGTAGTATTGGCTGTTGGGTTTTTAAAATGCCATTTTTAGGAAGCCCACCATCGAGATGTGGTCATCTCTACGTGGGCAGTCAAAACTACAACAAATAAGTCACGTATGATATATGCCCCTAATATTCTAGAATCAGTATAATATTGTCGGAAATATAGAAAGAACCCTGCAGTATATGTATGACAACCCTTGAAAAACACTGTTTTACACCAACGTACAATGAGGTACTTTGGTTCCCTAATGCAGCTTGGAAGTGAGCATCATGTAATATTAATGAAGATGAATAATATTTACAGCCATCCAACCACTACATAGTTCTCATTTATAGGTGTTATCTTAAGTTTAAGGACCCCTGTGGTATTTTATTGCTGTGCATAAGGGAATGCCACTTGTTAAGATGTACACTGTCCCATAAGTTGATAGAGGAAATTTTATGACGATAGACAGGGCTGTAGCCAGAAAAAAATAAGGACTGAGGCAATATCCACGGTTGAATTCCCCGCCTAGCTATTCAGGGTCTTTATGATGACTACGTTGAAACAAAACACTGCCAGGATCAAACCTTAAATGACTGAGGCAAGTGCCTCAGTTTGCCTCATACTGGCTATGGCCCTGACTGTAGGAAATACAGTGCATCAATGATCTGACTACTGGACCTTAATAACGAGTAGATTTGAATTAGTGTATTTGCTTTAAATTAGAAGCCTGGGAAAGGTTTATGCCAGGGGTGCTGTCAGAAAGGGACACCTTTTTCATGCTTCAGGTATGAAAGGATAGGGATTTCCTGAGTATATGACAGGGTAGACTATCTGTCATTTCGTTCTGTAACAAGACTAACAGAAGAAATTTGTGACTGTAAAATTGCCAAAAAAATTAACTGGTTTCTGATTCCTTTATATTAAAATGACAGTGCACATAACACAGTTAACAGGAAAGATGCATGTAAGGGGTTGGACCTCTGGGCGTGTACAAAATTTTATTGTAACAATGTAATGTTACAGTTGAGATTGGAAATTTACTTTACTTTAATCACAAAACGAATCAAACATATAGGAAATGTCACATGCACATCACCTTTGACTGTCAGCAAATGTTATGCAGTTCACTATATTTGCTCCCCTTGCAAATATGGATAATTATGATGCAAATGTGCAAATTTATGATACAGCCAAATGTCTAGAAATTTATTGTTTTCGCTCTTAAGGCAAATACGAGTAAACCACATGCAAAAGTGTTCTTATGGTATCCTGGAAAAACAAGAGCAAACACCACTGCAAATTAGGGGTTTTGCAATATTTTTGCCTGCATTTGAAGTAAAGTGAAAACTGTCATTTTTGCCAAGGATGTAAATTTGAGTAAATTGGTAGAAATGTTGAAGATTTGCCCATGCTGCAAATATGTATGAAATTTGTATCAAACCATTACATTTACTTCACTTTTGCGTATCAATACCTATCTAGCAAATATATGTATTTGCCCACACTTTAGCCGACAGCGCAAATTTAATGCAAATTTGGAGCTCCAAATTTACCACATATTTGCACCTTTCGCAAACATCAGTAAATCCATTTTTTCGTCCAGTGATTGGAAACCTTGCCAGACACTCTTTCTCTCTCTTTGACCGGAATAAGACTCAGCCGCAAACAAGCAAGACAAGAGAACAACTGCTAGCTTATCACTAGCAGAACGATGGACGATTACAGAAATTCGCCGACAATCAAATTCTGTGCTGAATTATTCCCTGCTAACAGATGTCCTTCCGCTCTTAAGTTTGAAATAAGACTAGAATGCGCGAGCGTGAATTGATCAAAGATGCTTTTAACCTCTAGGGCTTAATTTCCGGCAAATAAAATGAACTGAATGTAAAAAGTGAAAGAGAAATCAAAGCTGTGTAAATCGAACCGAAACGGTGCATGGTATCTTGCGTTTCCTGTATTTATCTCACCTATTGTATGGAATGTGTGTGAAAATCTTCATTATGAATCGGTACATTTCAAAGAGCTACACAACGAGCAAGAATACTATTGACCGACAATATACAGAGTGGGGGCAGTGGTAGTGTCAACTATTACTAGTTAAAAAATAGAATTTCACTCACTGACTTAACGTCTCGTATGTCTCAACATACATCTTCAGAAGTAACTGTAAGCTTAAAATTTTTAAATATATAATAACAGTAATTTGAGTAGCTAATGAGATAATATTGACAAAAAAGGAGGTAATACAATACTACAACTAAATAAAGAAAAAGGTAAAACAAAAAGAAGCTATGACGCTATATGCATGCATTTAAAACATACACGTGACTGTAAAAATAATTAGTAAAGATACAACTTTTCGCTGCTAACGTATTCATTTAAGGTGGCTCGACTGGATTTTTTGGGGGGGATACCTCCCAAGTTTGAGCATTAACTACGTCGCCATGAGTAAAGATATGAGAAAAAGATTACCACAACTGTATTATATAAAGAGGAAAATTTCTTATGATGTGGGTTTTATTGCAATCGGAGTCGCCATGGCAACGTAACGACACCATTACGTTTTTTATTTATCTTTGTGTTTCTCTGCACCAAGAGTTTTTTTAAGAAATCGGTTAAGGGAGTTTGTACCTGCCATAATTGCCTCAATTATTGCAAAGTTTGAACAAATTCTGTGAGAGCGTTTTCGAGATATTTGGAAACGAAGTTTTAAGCATCATAAAAACAGTGAAATAGCATGCTATCCACGCAATTATCTAAATTTTTAAGAAAATGATAAGCTTTCGAAACGCGGCTTCATCTCATAGTGGTTTGATTCCATTGAAAACTGCGTACAAAAAAAGAGGAGAATTGCTTCGGGCGATAGCGAGTAAGAAGTATTTTAGTAACTTGCTTCAGCTGCTTTTGTTACAGTTTTTGCACGTAATGTGGTCCAAGCCTACAAATTTCGCATTCTTCAAAAGACCGCTCGACAAATTTTTTTATAAATTTGACAATCTCGAGATCAATTGTCTTTAAATATACCCTGCAAGTTTTAAGAACATTGAAAACAGAGAAGGCTTTTAAATAGGGCCTCAAATATAACTAATTTCCCCCCCAGATTTTGCGTTTGCAAGTGAGCGTCGTCATTATTCACTGGCATTGTTTCCAAGTTTCAACGTGCACATTTAGCAAAAAGATATAATTTGCATTAACAGCTTAGTCTTTGCAAAGTAACGCAGAGTTACTACTTCACAGCTTTTAAGGAGAGCAAGATTATGCATCTGTACAATAAGCTTTGCGTTGTTTAAGATGCTAACTTTGCATGGTAATACATTGAGAGTTTGTATTTTTGTGGGACAATTAAAGCGATGTAATCTAGTTTTGTACATATTAAACAATCAACCACATAATTAAAGAGCACAATGTATATTTTTTTTTACTTCATGTTTCTTTGATGTTACCTCTTCAAGCAGAAGCCTTGTATGTACCAGCATGGATAAACCTGGTCAAGTCCAGGATCAAAAGGATCAAATTAACTCAATCCAAAAATCGAATCAAGAAAAAGGCCCGTTCTTGTTTTAAAAAATTGCCAGATACTGTGCAACGCAAATGATCGATTGAGTTTTACAGTCGATTTTACAAAGTTTATCCAAATGTGCCTTGTGCTTTTTTCATACCTTTTCAACGCACATTTCGATAAACTTTGTAAAGCTCAACCGATTTTATTTTGTAACTAATACAAATTAATCAGAGCTATGAGAAGGTCCTACGGAAAGTTTTTGTTTAAACAATCGCCCCATAGGGATCAACGACGTCATCCCCAAGGGCGTCAAAAAGCAAAGCCCCTGAATCTAATTCTGGAGATTCCAAGAGCCCAGCGTTGAAGAGCTGAATTGTTTTACAATAACAATCAGAATATTTCTCCGTATTCCGCTCTAGTTTCGATAGGGTTATGTTACGTGCTCGTGAGCTTTGACAACTACACAAAATCAAACTGCTGGGTCTCTACAAAATTCCATGGCGCCATGCAAGCGACCAAGAAAAATCAGGAAATTTTGACACTGAAACGTGTGTATTCCTGTTTGTTGGTACATGAATCCTAACAAAAAGATGTGGTTGGTTAAAGACGCTGTTTGCCAAAGCAATGGTGCAGGTGCGGAGAAAACCACTTATAATTAGCTTCACCTTACGATTGGTTACCTTAGTTTACAAAAAATGCATCAGACGTTTAATCGTTGCAGAAGCACTGCTATGAATACCGAATGAAACGTCGGCTATAGACATGCACTTCCTTTTTTTGTTTATCAAAGAACTGAACACAACACACTTTAAAAAGCAGCATCCATGAGCTTTTACCCTCTTGTAAACTAGACGCTTAAATGTTACGTTGGCATTTCGCTTTGTATGCTGGCTTCACTGAGCGGTACCCGCGGTACACCACTCATTCATCAACATCTTGCAGAAGCTTAAATTTTGGGTCGACGGCAACTGCCAGGTTCTTGAGCAGCTTGTTTTAGGTCCTCCAACATGGCCATCATAGATTTGATCCTCTTCTTGTTTTTTAAAATCTCTTCTTTTAGTTCAGCAAATTCAGATGTATGACCCTCTTCGACCGGTTCTGGAGCTGCTTCCGCAAACCTTGCATGGAGCCACTCTTCTATTCTGAGGAGTAAAACAAGTTGAAATGTATTTTCCTTTCAATCGAATTTTACCACCGATATGGGAATTCCAATTTCCGGTAACCCTATCAAGAAAACTGATCAAAACTGATCAACAGTGTAGCAATAGCTATTGCAAATATTAGGCGGGAACTGCCTTTCTATTCCAGCGACTCCTGGCAACCAAGACAATTTCGTGGTCTTGCACTATCTAGGCAAAAATATGAATGAAAATATCCAAAGCGATTTTGCGACAAGCAATATTTAGAACAAACGTTATACAAAAGAAAACCTGACTGAAAATATGCGATGACAGTTATATGAGTGCCCACGAACAACACACACTCACATACGTTTTGTTACCGCCATTTGGTCAAAATAAGGTATACCTGTTGACTCTAGACAGCTTGTTGGGCTTCTCTACATGAACCCTTTCGTAAACCTTTTGGATAATGCATTTGGGATACGCCTCCTCTATTTTAAACTGGTATTTCAGTTGCATCCCAAGTCTCTGGATCGTGGCATATTTCTTCATTGTTTTGGTGTCTCCCACGGCCAGACCAACCTGCAAGAAAATTGTACGGTAAAATGTACCACAATAAACTGAAAATTTGTAAAAGCAAACTTCGGATATCGTCTGATTTGGTCACAAAAAGTTAAAGACTTCTCCAATTGTGATTGGCTTAACTTGTTACCAAATCCTTTGCCAAATATTTTTTGTAATTATTGGACCACTTATCTCATCCGCCCATTACCTTAAATTAAAACATGTTGAACGCAGCGTACTTCACTTGCTAAACCCCACATCATCATCTTCGAAAAATAGCTAGCTACATCAAAAAACCTTTGAGGTAACTGATCGCTGTTGCATCAGTCAATACCGCCTGCGCCCCCCCCCCCCCCCCCCGGGCTGACTCCCGGGCATTAGCATTTTTTTTGCCTTGGATGGCAAATTCCCGGGGGTGGGGACTCTTGAGCTGTCAGATCCCCCCGGGATGGGGATGAAAAAAGGGGCAAATCCCCCGTCCTCCGTCAACACTGCAACATTTTTCATTGATCGCACAGTCAAATAGTGACATTTTAAGCATTTTAAGCATTTTAATGTGCGATTTTTTTTTCAATTAACGTCTTCCTTTGTAATAGCGCTAAGCGCTAGGACTCTAATTAAGACTTCATGCCGCGACGACATGCACCAGCTTATGGTTTTAGTACGTATTGATATAAAATTAATTATTGACATTAAAATTAATAGAGAGCTGTAGCGTTATATGTTATGAATAGTTTATAAATATGAAAGGATGTTCTTCAAAAAATATCAACAGAAATTTGATTCAATAACCAAAAAACGTTGATTCACATCGATAGCTCCAATTTCGCTATGTAATTCTGGCTTGATAAGCAATAAAGAAATGCATACACACATGTAAAATCGAGAACATGCCTTTACAACCCTCTACAATTTATTCATGTCCTTGACAGATGAGCCAAACTGCTTTAACAGTAAAACCTTCTGTGTAGTTATATTCTGACAGGAAACCCGTGCGTGTCAAAAGCTCGGGAATGGCCCGGGGGTTGGCAAATGCCCCGCCCCCGGGCAGTGCAAAATCTACAAATGCCCCACCCCCGGGACTGACAAGGCGGGCAAATACCCCGCAGTAGCCCGGGGAGGGGGGTGGGCGCAGGTGGAATTGACTGATGCATTAGAAAAGATAAAAAATGTCCTGTGCAGAACCTTTACATATGACGCGTGATTTCTTCGACAAATTTAACATAGCCTACACAGTTCTAAGGAAATCGATACCCCTTGGAAAAGTATTTTTTTTACCAAAGACAAATTGAAAACTGTTCTTTCGAATGAAAATTCAAAGTCCTACATATGGGCAGAAAACTACAACAGGCTTTTTCAACAGCCCGAGGAAACAGGCGAAGTTTTGGACGCCACCGATGGTTTCCCCGCGAAATGATGTCTGAGGAAGGAGCACAGAAATTCCATACTGATGACGTTTCACTTCCCAGATCTTGTCAGTACTTCCGATTAGTTCCGATTGGTCGTGAGGCGAGGGTAATTTCCTTTAACCAATCAAGAGCACAACCCAGACCAAGACCAGACCAAGGTAGTGAAACGTCATCAGTATGGAATTTCTGTACTCGTTTCTCAGACGTCATTTCGCGGGGAAACCAGTGGTGGCGTCGCGAAATGTTGGCTGTTTTCTCAGGCTACTCTTTCAGCTGTTAAAAATACATATCAAACCAGTTCCTTACCAAAAGGTTCATCAGAGCGATGTTGAGGAAAAACAAGCACAAAAAGAGGAAGAAGTATCCAGTAAAGGGGAATGGATTTAACGGATTCTTGTTCTCTTCACTTTTTTTTCCTATGGTGTCTATGAAGGTGTCTCCAACTTCCAGTTCACCAGTCATCATCACAAGCACGCGGAGCAGGGAATGATGCACTGTATTGAATCCAGTCTGAATGATAATGATGAGATAAAACGCGGTTTTACCAACTGAGTAGATAAAGAAAAGTCGGCCACCATGTAGACTTGATTCACAAGCTAACGTTTCGAGCGCTCACCCGAATTGGGTTTCATGCGGTTTACATATACGTGCATACTAACAGTGGAGCTACACCATTAGTCGACTCGTGGCAATTTAGTGCAATGAACAGCGTTCGCTTAAAAAAAGACTTCTACTGCTTTCTGTGTCAGTACCTTGAACCAGGGACGAGCCAAATATCGCTATAGGTTGCCTAGAATAATCCTTAAAATTAAAATGTCCAGGGACCGGTTTCGATACGTCTTTGTCAGCCAACAAAACGCGATCTTTGGCTTCTCCCTACATTAAGGTAGCAACTGTCAAAGGAAAGCAAAAATGGGGAAAAACTGTTCTTGTTTTAGAGGTCAAGCGTGTTCAAGACCGTAGTGTTATTTGAAGCTATAAATGTCCTCGAGAGGACTAAATAGAGCAGAAGTGATGATTTGCTAAAAACCAAAACCCTAAACTGGCCCAGCGTCAGTTCCAACGAGAAAAGTTTTGGTAATTGTCATAATGCTCTTCGATCAGCAGTGATTATAATAATTACTACTGTTTTTAATTATTTATTATTTATTTATTATTTATTTATTTATTAAATTATTAAATTATTTATTATTTATGTGATGATTTGCTAAAAACCGAAACCCTAAACTGGCCCAGCGTCAGTTCCAACGAGAAAAGTTTTGGTAATTGTCATAATGCTCTTCGATCAGCAGTGATTATAATAATTACTACTGTTTTTAATTATTTATTATTTATTTTTCTAACGAAAGAACCTTTGGGGGTTCGGATCCCTCAAAACAAAGGATACCAGTACGTAGTGGAACTGAATTGACGTCATCTTCTTATAGTCTTGCTGGATATGATTGATACAGTGGAACCTCCCCTGTGGGACACCTCCATTCAGGGAACACAAAATTTGGTCCCGGAAGAATGTTCATGTAATCTTTGTATCTGCTTCTGTATCAACTTCTATTGAAGGGAAATCTCTATTAAGGAAAAGGGGCATTTTGTCAGGATCCCAATACCCCAGGTTTCTTTCTTATCTTTTTTTAATAGTTAAATCAACTAATTACACAATTCTTGTTTTTCCTCGCAAGATTAACTGATTAGCAAGCAATACCTGAGAACTAACTTACCTGTTCTTTAAAGAGGACGTAAAAAGCCAATGCAAATCCCAGAACCAGGAAAATAAACACAACCATAACTTGGAATACAGTCTTCGTCACTCCGATATACATTGAGATGTAAGTGCCAAACAAGCGATATCTTCTGAGAAACAGCATCATGTTGGTGTAGCACAGGAAGATTGCAATAACTCCAATATTCCAAAGTACTAGGGGATCCTGCATACCGCCAAACCAATCGTCGAGGTCGGCTGGATTTGTGACATAGGGGACCATAAACAAGGCTGCAGTGATATACAAAGTCCAGTTCAGGTAATTAGATAGGTCCTTGAAGTAGCTCCAACGCTGAACGTAGATTTGGAACAGTTCTTTGCCTATGTGCAGCAAGGAGAAAGTCAAGATCAAAAATGGAATAGTTCCGTTGAAGGGATCGTCGTTGTCGTTGTACAAAGTTGACAGTGGTTGCTTTATTGTTTCATTGAAGGTCTGGTCTCTCCTATCGATGACTATAAATACAGTAAAGAACACCATAAGGAAGAGATAAGTAACAAAGTCGAATAAGAAGACATATCTTCCTAAACGCTGCCACTTTCGTTCATTAAATTTCAGCGTAAGAGGATGAAGAAGAAGTCGTTCGCGCTTGTGCTTTATCATCATCTGAACAGTGGAAAACCTTCCACTCGACATGTCAGCATCTGGACCAGGATCTAGGTGCTTGAAGTCATACGTTACAGCGTAGTCTGGGTCGGCTGGGTTGAGATGGTCCGAGGAACTTACGCACTGATTAAGAACAGCTTCAGCTGCTTCTGGGAAGTTTTCAACCAGGAGTGAGATTGCTGTTTGACCGTTTGACATTTGATACTGTTCAAATTCCTTCCACCTTTAAAATTGCAGGTAAAAACAAATAAAATGACTTGACATTCTACATTGCCTCCCTCCCCACCCCACAATGTATATATTACGATGTATTCATAAGCACCATTATAAACTATTTGATTAGGAGTATTACATAACGTGGACTCTCCAACAGTCCTGACTTGGCAAACATGATTTTCTATCTGTATACTGGCGCAAAGAATGGAGGTCGCTTCTTTTCATCGAGAGGCAAAAAAACCAACCAAATGAAAAACTCGGCGCTTTCATGTCAGGAATCGAAAATGAAAATAGCGATCCTTTTTTGTGTCGTGTATTTCTAATTATTTTATTGTCCTTTCGAAAACTCCTTTGGATTATCAACTGTTAAGTTACGAGTATCCTTTCCACCACTTTTGTGGAAAGGATCTTTCCGGGGCTTCAAACCTATTTCTTTGTTTGTTTGGGGTGGGGGGTTTCAGGCAGGTATTACAAAATTAAAGGTGAGATAATATATTTGCAATTTGTAGTAACTTCATTGTTATTGAGTTGGCTTAAGCTAATTATTACTGACATTAAGATGTCTGCTGGACATTTATGACATTTATGATCTGGATTCTTTAAATAATTCACCCACAAGAATATCTCCTCAGTGTTCTTCATGCTTAGATGTTATCCTGACGAATGTTTCAGGTCATTTCAGAGAAACAGGAACTTTGGAGGTTGGCCTCAGTGATCATTGCCTAGTTTATACTTTAACAGTTCTAAATAAGAAAATACCGCAACCTAAACCCGAAATTATCCGAGTGCGCTCTTTCAAGAATTTTGATGAAGGCTCTTTTTGTAGCTACCTTAGTTTGGTTCCTTTTTCGACGGCTTACGTCTTTGATGACCCTGAAGATGTATATTGGACTTGCGAAAAATTGTTCGTTGAAGATCTGAATGACCATGCTCCAGTTAAATCGTTTCGCCGACAACATCGCGATCAATTTCAATTTATAAACCCTGAATTACGGGAAGTGATGAGAGAACGTAATCGCTCTAAAAGGCAGTTCAACAAGTCCAGAAAGCCTGAAGACTGGGAAAAATACCGCCAACTAAGAAACAGACTTGTTAGCATGAGGAGGAAAAGAGTAAGAGATCACTTTTCGAGAATCTGCGATGATAAACATTCAGATCAAAAGAAGATTTGGAACACAATAAGACCGTATATTTCATCCAGGAAAAAACAGTCTTTCCACAATGAGCCTATTGTTTTGAAAGACAATGGTGGTTTCATTAGAGAACAAAAGAAAGTCGCCGAGGTTCTGGCAGAATGTTTTCAAGTTCTCAGCACCCTGACTTCAATCAATTGCCTCCAAAGTCATACCAGACAATAAAAGCTCATCAATCCCGCCCTTCACCTTAACAAACACAAGCCCAGGTGAAGTGAAGAGAATTATAAAGAATCTTAAGACAAACAAAGCTACTGGACATGATTAAATTCCAGCTCGAGCTGTCAAAGAATCCGCTGAAATTCTGTGTCAGCCTTTCAGCTGTTTAGTGAATTTTCTATTTGAAAGGGGAAAAGTGCCTTCGAGATGGAAACTAGGTGAAATTGTCCCGGTCCACAAGAAAGACTGTACGTTAACAAAGACAAACTATCGCCCTATAACAATCCTGCCGGTCTTATCCAAAGTTTTTGAAAAACTCGTTCACTCAAGACTTGCTTCACACTTTGAAGATATTTATCATAACAATGTCTTTGCATATAGAGATTATCATGGGTGCGACACAGCTATCCTTAGTCTAACTGAACAATTCAAGAAAGAATTAGATAATCACAAACTTATTAGTCTGGTGTCTATGGATCTCTCAAAAGCATTTGACACCCTTCCCCATGACCTTATTGTCAAAAAGCTTGAAGATTACGGTGGAGACTCAAAAGTTATCAATCTTGTTACGAATTATTTGAGCGCCAGACAGCAACGTGTCAGATTGAGTGGACAACACTCTTCTATGAAAACCGTAATGAACGGTGTCCCCAAGGGATCAATTTTGGGTCCATTCTCTTTAATATTTTCATGAATGACCTGTCTTATGCTATAGACGAATGCACATTATTCACGTATGCCGACGACACTCAATTGTTTAAGTCTGGGGAAGATATCGACCAGGTTGAACATGCCATAAATGCCGAACTGAAAAAGGTCGATGAGTGGTTTGAATTCAATCAAATGAAAAGAAATCATTTTATTTTTTTTTTTATTTTATTTATTCCTCCAATTCCTAGCTGATACATAGTTATGTAAATATAACTGAGAAAAATAATAGAGTAACAGATAAAGATTTACAAAGGAAATGAACGCGTAAAATAGAAATTACAACACTTAAATTGAATTACATTGTATATTGGAAGGAGAGGAGAGGGGCACAAAAGAAATCATTCAAAATATCAAGAAATTACTTTTGAAAGGGTCGAGAGAAATTCAGTGTTGACCTGTGAAGGAACCGTTATCCCTATTCAAGACGAAATGGAACTCTTCGGCGTCACTATCGATAACAAGCTTAAGTTGAGGGATAGATTCGTAAAATCTGTCGTACAGTTAGTCAACAGGTTGCTGTTCTCAATCGTTTGAAGAAAATATTACCTTTTGAATTGAGGATAGATATATATCGTGCTTTCATTGCACCGCATTTCAATTACTGCCCAGAGTCGTGGCATCACTGTGGTGAAAGAGGTTGCGCCAAACTTGAAAAAATCAATGAACGAGCTCTTCACTTTGTGACCCGTGACAAGTCTACCACGAACGAGACGTTGCTAAAACAACTAAACTTGCTGTCCCCACTTAATCAAAGAATTGTTAAAATGGCCATCGGTGTTTACAAAGCTATCCATGGGTATAAAGTCCCCAGAGGGATAGGAGAGCTATTGCATTTATAATCTTAGAGGAAAACACATCCTCGAGCTACCCAAAGTAAATACAACCACCTATGGACTTAAATCGTGGCGTTATACTGCAGCTAAGATTTGGAACGCTCTTCCGGATCAGTTTCGTGCCGCTAATAAAATCGGAACATTTAAGAACTTAATGTCTAAGTTGGATTTTTCAAATTTTACATTTTAATCGCCCAAATACATTTAAATACATTTTGCTTAGTTTTCACATCATTATGTAATAATGTCGTGATCTACTCTTAGTTTTAATAATTTTTAACTGTATATATATTTTTTATATAGGTTTTCTTGAGAAATCGTCTCTTTCTATTATTATTTCTAGTTTATTTATTTATTTATTTTTTGTGGCATGTCTGTAAAGTAGCTGATTAGCTAAGAAAATTGACCACGTTAAATAAAGGGCATTGTATTGTATTGTACTCTGCTAACCTTTCGTGTTTGGCAATCGCCATGGCGGCATCACACGATCCTGCTTTCGCGGCAACTTCTAAACAAGCAAGACCTTGTTTATTCCTCAATGCTGAGGATGCACCATGGTCCAACAGTAACTTCACAATAGCTGGATGACCCTGACCACACGCTACATGCAAAGCAGTATCACCACCGACATCCTGTAGGTCAACAGAAGCTTTGGAGTCAAGAAGAATAACCGCACATTTTGTGTGGTTTCCATGAGAAGCCCACATTAGAGGTGTTCGAAACTTGTTATCCCTGCTATCGACCTCAGCTCCCATGCTAAGAAGCACCCGACAGGATTTCCTATTGCAAAGGAAAGCAATGCAGGTAGCTTGTTAAAACAATATGCGATACTTACCTTCACTGTTAAAAATGCATTGGATTCTCTTATTCGCCATTTGCAATCTCCCATAACACACCTTGTCCCCTCCCCCCCCCCCCCCCGCCACCGCTTAAAAAATGCATATTGAATAAGCATTGTCTTCAATTGGGACGACCGCAATACGTTCATGCATTTTTTTGGCGGGGGGGGGGGGGGGGGGGGGGTAAGCAAAGTGTATAATGGGGGATATGCAAATGGTAAATAAAATTAAGTAACGGATGGAACTGCAATCGACTCACGGAATAGACCTTATTCCCGATACCCGCCATCTTTTCAAGCGCTTTAGGATTGATGGAATAAAAGCAATGTTACGTGGTATTTCAGGGGGCAGTCAAAACATAACACTTGCCTATTCGGCAGTCGCAGTCGATTTTATTTGTCTGGATTTGTAAAAAGGTACCTTCAGGACTTTTTAGCAACATTCTCATTTGAGGCTTCTTCAGTACTTGACATTTTTTTTAAAATGATATTTTCACTACAAAAATCCCCTAACAAGCTGCAGTAGATCAAAAAACATGAGTCAAATATGCCTTTTACCTCCTCCCTACCCCTCCCCCACCTCTCCCCTACCTACCATTTCCCATAATTCTCTACTTGTCATAAAACACTCTGACATTTGCAATCAGCGCTTGCGGTAGAAAGTGTTTTCTGTCGTCGGTTAATTTTCTAGATTTCTTTTTGGGCCGCCTGCAACAAAGTTTTCCGGAAAGCATCATTAAGCCTTATGAAGAAACAACTCTCACGATTGGCAAAGTCTGCCGTCGTCCAACACGTTACCACATTTCGTCTCATTTTGGCTAAACGGGTGAAACAACGATCTCGGGCTTGAGACGGAAAGGCAGCATATTGCGAGCTTTGATTTGGCGGTGACGAGTCTCTGGCCTCAAAAAGTAGTTTGTAGGAGTCAAATCTATTCGGCGCGAGCAAAATTGAAGGTGATTTCTGACCATGCCAGAGACGTAGTTAAAAATTGTTTTGAAGGCCGGCCTCTATGTATCCCTTTCAAAACGGCTGTTCTACATCCGGGATCTTGAATAAATCGCCTGTGTCGGCAGTGTTTCGATATAGTTTTTCAGAGGCCATACGATATTTTTCAATCGCCTTTAAAAGTGTTTTTATCCTTGTCTAATCGCTATAACACTTTCACCAACGATTGACTATAGATTGAAATTTGTCAAAATGTAGGTTTTAGTAGAATCGATATTACTATGACAACAATAAACAAAAAACTTTGAACTTGATAAATGCCTAATTTTGCGCGATCTAGACCTGCTGCTGAAAATTCAACACTAGGAACCTAAAGTTTCGTGTTTAGCAAAAATTCTGTATGTTTGAATTCGTAATCTTCATAATGTATATAAAAATGTCTGAAACTTTCATTAAGATCGATTCACTGCAACACCATGAAATTTCAAGACAAACGTATCCTACGAACCAGTCAAAAATCTGCGTTACAACATTCACTGTTTTGACGTTCAGCTAATTTTTCCAAAATAATGTGCGCTATACATATCTCCATGACTAGTACATTTTAGTTTGAATTTATCGCATCTTTTGAATGTAAAACATTGACAATACTCACACTGAAATGTATTAGTCATGGGTATATGTATTGTCCGCATAAATTTGGAAAAATTATCATAACGTCAAAACAGTGACTGCTGTAGCGCAGATTTTAAACCGGTTCGTAGGATAGTTTTGTCTTGAAATTTCAAGGTGTTATAGTGAATCAATCTTAATGAACGTTTCAGACATTATTATATACATTATGGAGATTATGTGAAGAGATTTAAAAAAATTCGTTCAAGTCGTTTTAGAGATATACAAAAAAGCGCTAAAAGTCCAAATTTTGAATGAAGCTACACTTAGACAGTTGGTGAGAAAACGGGTTAGTTTTTCAGATCGCGCGAACGAAAATACGCCAAAATTCCTAGCATCAAAATATGATATTAAACAGCATTCTGACGCCACTTAAGAATAATTTGAGTCATTTATAACGTTTTTTTAAAAAAAATCTATCACGGCTATTGAAAATTTAAGGTTTGAAATATATTTTCGTTTTAGTCGAATTTTACTTCTTTCGAAGATTGTTTGCTAAACACCAAACTTTAAGTTCCTAGTGTTGGATTTTCAGTAGCTGGTCTAGATCACACAAAATTCGGCTTTAATCAATTTCAAACTTTTTTGTTTATTGTTGTCATAGTAATATCGATTTTAACTTAAAACTACATTTCCACAAATTTCGATCCATAGCCAATTACTGGTGAAAATTTTATAGCGATCAGACAAGGAAAAAAACACTTTTAAAGGCGATTGAAAAATATCGGTATGGCTTCTGAAAAACTGTATCGAAACACCTTTTAAATGTAATGATTCATGTGGAGAAAGCGAGAGTTATCGAGAGAGAGTAGTTTGATGATATTTCGCCCGTATTTAGTGTGGAAATATTGTGCTTGGTTGGTTGTGGATAGTTTTATCAGTGCCGCGAACGTGGTTAATTGTATGATTTCCTGAAGTTGCATGTTGACAGACAAATTTCTGGTATGTCGTGCGCTCGTGTCATACGAATATTGTGTACAAGCATAAAAGCGCTTTGTGAGTGTTTAGTTGAAGTAGTTTTGTCTTACACAGCCGATTGTGGGGTCAGGAAAGATGGATTGTAGGTCTGTTACAAATCGGTGGCTTTTGCCAAGAAGTAGCAAAGATCGCTTTCACCAATAATGGAAAAACAGCGATACCTGTGAAGAAAAGAAACAGAATATTCTAGAATATATCTCTTGCCTCTGCCCTTTCCTTGCAGCCCTGTGCAATGGTGTTCGGCCAAGATCGTCTCGCGCATTTATTTCAGACATGCGCTTTGCTAGAGCTTCAACGTGTTTGGGTGAGGCCTTTTCTGCTGCAAGGTGAAGTGGTGTCTTGTTACTCTCATCGTTGAAGCGCACGTTCTTCTGCTTGGATAAGACGAGCTCTAAAATCTACAAACAACAGGGTCAGTGTCATTTATTGATCTCTACACTACAGCCGAATCTCTATTAAAAGGCCTCTCATTAATTCTTCAAGCTCCAGTAGTGACCAGCTTCCAATTTCTCCCAACAACAACACTACAGGTCACGAGAATGAACGAAATAATCACAACAGATAAAATATCTTGATGTTTGAACAAATTTTCTCGAGCAGTACCATAAGAATGTATAAAAAGAAGTGCAGAGATTACGCATGTTGATACTAGGGCTTAAAGGGTCAAGCTGCCATCTATCGGTAAGTTCCGAGAGTATCGGCGGACAAACTTGTCAGTACATCACTTAACACAAAACACCTAATAAAGAGGACACTTGTTCCTTCTTCAAGGGAGGCCACTTGAAAGAGAGTAAGTTTGACTGTTTTAAAATACATTAACTCTTCCTCAGTGGACACCTTGAAGCTGTAAAGATGATCCATGCCGTTATTCATTCCTAACAATGTCCGTCTTAGAAAATAATTGATGTAGGCTCCCTATCACATACATGGCATTCCCGTCAGCCACCACCAGTTGCAAATGACTACCTACCCTGATGTCGAGAAGGTTAACATTTGGGAGATAGCTGTGACTTAACTAACCAGTGAGCCGGGAAAAGAATTCTTTTGAACGAATATCGCGTTCTGCCTTTAACAAAGTACGGCGAACCTCTATTTGAGATATCTCTATTAAGCGGTTAACCTCGAAAAAAGAACAGGAGGCTGCTTTATAGGGATACTGTTTAAAGTGATTTACTTAAACTTTTCTCCGCCCGGACTAAGGTAAATGGAGAGGAAATAGATGCCCCTTTATAGAGGCTCGACTTTATTATAGTCACTTCTATGTGAAGGTGCCGTCATGTCAAGTTTTCTGCCTTTGATAAAAAGTGCTGTTGAATTACTTTCTAACAGTTCCGTTACAAAGTTACCTTGATGTCTCTCGTCTTCGCCGCGTAATGCAGAGGGACTCTATCCTTCAAATCTCTTCTGTTTAAACAGCGTACCCCCGCACGACTTTCCAAAAGCATTGATAGCATCTCTAAGAGCTCGTTCTCTACCGCAATATGAAGACAGTTTTTCATATGCAAGTCCGCTGCGCTCAAATCAGCTCCAAGTTTGAGAAGAACTCGGGCGCAGTCCACGTGCCCAGCAGCAACAGCATTCAAGAACGGAGAACGTCCTTCACTGTCACGAGCATTAATTTTTGCCTCCTTTTGCACAAGAAATTCAATTACGTTTAACTGGTTAAACATAGCGGCCCTACATGGGAACGACAAGCAACGGTTAGGTAAGTGATTCAGTAGCTTAAAATTTAAGAAACGCTGTTTTTCTTCTTTTTCACTTCCAGAGTGGTAATTAAGAAGACAACATGGAGATACTTTTAAGGTCCCGCAAAACTAGGAACATTGACGAGCGAACCAACATGCATCTGGAAACAAGAATGTTCTTCAGTGATTAAATAATCATTTTCTTGAGACCTAGAGGTGAAATTTGCGTTTGTTCGTTTTGTTCCACATGCGACTACATGACAAACATTTAAGTCACCAACAACGTTACCAATATGTTTTAGTCTAGCATTTTTCTAGACTGTGGGCAAAATTCTATGGAACGTCCATTCAACACTTAAAGTACTCAGTATTGCTTAGTCTGAACAAGCATTATTAAATGCAAATTAAATTAACCTGTGCAGAGGTGTTTTGGAGTCCCCGTCTTTCTTGTTTACATCAGCACCTCTTGAAATAAGCAAGCCTGCTACCTCAAGATTTCCCTTCGTTGCCGCCATGTGAAGGGCGGTGACCGAGCCACACTTAAGACAGTCGACATCAGCGCCTTTCTCAAGGCATAACTCAGCAGTCTTGACGTCATTATTCCCTGTAGCCATGTGTAAGACTGTGTTGTCCTGTAAGTCACGAGTTCCCAAAAGTTCTTTCTCGTTAGTATCTACATCTCTGTCGGCAGCTGTAAAGTACAACAACAATGACAGCAAGTTAAGGGGAGAATTCACATACATAATGCACCTTCGCCATACAATCACCCCATTATTACGACCAAAGAGATCCTTAGGAATCTAGTCCCCAGGCGCTGTCCTCTGCACAATCTCACTATATTTATATTAGCCTAGGAAGGTGGCGAGATTTATCTGCGCGACTGCTTCTTTCTATGAGTGCCACTGCTGTTTTCGGGGGGGGGGGGGGGGGGGCTATAAAGCAGGGAGAGAAATGGGGACGAGTCAAACTGCGATCCCGCAGCATGCAGCCGAAAAACGTCATGGCTAGCTACAGTGTACGCGCGGCGGATAAAGCACTAACCTATTCTCATACCGCCAGGCAATTTGTACATAAAGTTGTTAGTAGTGCATAATTGAACGTTTAAATGAAATGTGTGATATCCAGCAAATTAACAGTCGGTATTTATCTGTCATCACCAGAATTTCACAGAAGACTTGTATCACAGTTAGACGCTTCCAGATTTATATGACTAACTCGTTAAGAAGACCTAAATTTAATGACCCAAAGGGGATCGTTCAATAAATAATAGATACTGTTAATCAATAAACTCTAACCTCGCTTCAAAATCACCCTCGCAACCTCTGAATGTCCATTCAAAATGGCACTATGAAGAGGAGTTGTCTTGTCCGCTGAAATTGCTTTTACGTCCGCTCCGAAGTTCAACAAGATTTGACAAACCTTTCTGTGACCTTCGCTGCAGGCAAAATGCAGAGCAGTTTTTCCAGAATTATCTTTAGCGTCAACCTCAACGGAAGGTTGGTCCAAAAGAACTTTAACGATCTCTTCATGTCCTCCACGCGCTGCTAAGTGAAGTGGGGTGTTACCATTTTTCCCTCTCAGGGAGGGATCAGCGCCTCGTGGCAGAAGAACATCGACAACTGTGGAAAGACTGTTGAATCTAACACAAACAAGAGGACTTGGTTAAACCAGTAGCTTGCATACAACCACTCTATATAAAGTGCCTAAAGGAGCTAATAAAATAAAATATAGAACAATATACACCATTATTTCCGATCCATGTTCTTGGAAAAGTGTCATTTTGTTGCGTTTACATTGAAGTTCTAGAGAGGTCACATTACTTATTTTCTTTTGCTAGCGAAAGAAGTGCGCGACGATAAAACGTGGCGCAACTTTCGACGGAACTCCTCGTTTAAACGTACTTGTTTGGTGGTTGTCCATCTTGTGCGAAGAAGACTGTGTGTTGTGGACTGCGTGTTGTGTGATCATCCATGGATGCTCTGGTGTCTCTGCAAACCCAGACTGGAAGCGCAGAGTTATTTGTAGCAGTTGGGTCGTTGGAGCTCCGTTTTTGTGATATCAGCAGAGAATGCTCTTTGGCATCGTTCATAGGCTACTGCCATGAGTCTGTGAGGGCGGTCGTCCTCGAAACTGGTGGGAAAAGTGGGGGTCGGTGAGCACCATTTACTTCTGTCACTGTCTGCAGCCTCAAGTTCTTTCAGCTGGATGCCCCACCACTAAAGGTTCCCCTTCACAGTGTTCTTGTAACGCGCGCAAGCTCTCCATACAGCAGTTGACGGGGCATGCGAGGATCGTCCATTCTGATGATTTGTCCCACCCATCGCAGCTGGGCCTTGATGAGTAAGGTCTGAATGCTGATACACTGTGCACGGTCCAGGACCTCGAGGTTTGTGATGCGGTCTTGCCAGCGCATGCCAAAAATGGAACGAAGGCACGCATGTGAAAGGTCTCTAGTTGTTTGACACGCCTTCGGTACCGTGTCCAAGTCTCGCATTCACCCTGCAGAGCGGTCAAGACTATAGCTCTGGAAAGACTTTCCCCTTCGTAGAGAGGCAAATGTTATGGTGATTGAGAACCTTTTTGCGGAGCCTCCCTAGGGCTTGGCTTGCTTTGCTGATCCTGGACGTGACTTCTTTATCAGGGATCCGTCGTTTAAGATGATGCTGTCCAGTCCAGGTACTTGAAGTTGTCGACATTTGCCAACGGCGTGTCATCGATACTGCTGTTTGGCTCCACGGATGTGGTGTTTGGAGTAGGCCGGTACAGTGCCTCGGTTTTGCTGAGGCTGATGGTCAGACTGAAAGCCTTCGACGACTCCCAAGAATTTGTTGAGCATCCTCAGAAATTCCATACTGATGACTTAACATCTGTCCGGAATCTGGTCAGGAGGTCTGATTGGTCGACACAGTATTTATATTGTTTTATCTATTGTTTACAAATGACAGACAAAAGAAAAAACGCCACAAAGGCCAAATGTAAATGATAAAACGAGATGAATCTACTACAAAACAGTCAATATTCCTGGAACATGTTCTTCTTTAGAAAAAGAATTTGAATTTTGCTGGAGCTTGTTCGCAGTAAAACACAAAACATTACCACAATCGACCAGGAGAGACATAAAATCAAACAAATTTACATTTGGAACCCCATGACTACTTGATTTGTCATGCGAACAATTACCACTGCGACGATCATACCTTCATTTAACTTTGTATTTCCGCTACTTACATAATCTTCATGTTTCATTTCTTTCACGTTTTTAGATGAGCTCGGAAAAAATTGGCCTGCCCTCAGTGTATGGGTCTTCATAGCTCAATTGGTAGAGCACTGCGGCGCTAACGTAGAGGCCATGGGTTGGAATCACGTTTAAGTCCCGAAATTTTTTTCGGGTTAATTTGCAGTTGCTTAAATTGCAATTACCACTGCCACGATCATACCATCATTCAAATTTAGACATTTATTTACGTCATCAGTTTGAAATTTCTGTCGCCGAGGCGTAAACGTTCCTCCTGGCAAAACGTCTCTCGTGGCAAGGAACAAGGAGAGAACGGCTGCATTCGCAGGCTATATTATTGCTATTTTTACCATTAGTTTATTTTTTCATTAAAATATTATTCCTCACTAAGCGTATACAAGGTTTGTAATTTTGTTAATAGTTACTTCCTTTAGCGATGGATTTCGAAGGCAGAAGTGCTTTTATGACAACATGAAAGCGAAAATCGAGGTAAGAAAACATATGTGACCCATATGTTTTACGTCCTACTTCGCAGACTAGTTTTGTTGGCTTTGTTGGGCATATATCGTTAAGGGTGGTTTGTTTTGCCCGGTCAAAAGCTTGGTTATTTTTCTGAAACATATCTTTGAATACGCCGATTCAGGAAAAAACCGGAAGTTGCATGGAAGCGGCGCCTGGCGGTAAAAACAAATGGTTGTCGAAAAAAGTTTCAAGATGGAGCCAGTAAATATTGAAGTTGTCAAATTGACACCCGAGGATAGAACGGGACCTTAAAAATTTGCAGGTTAAAAGCAAACCAGGTAAAATTCTGGTAAAAATGTAGAAGAATAAACCAAGGCGGTAACAAGAAAGTCCTTTACGAAAGTTAAGTTTAAGGTGAAATGATTTTATAACTTTACTAACCGACCGAAAGATACGATAAATTCACTTGTTTCCTGGCCCACAGAGTCAAGAACCTTAATGTTATGTCTGAAAATAGAGATAAAGTTTATGATCCTGACCCAGGCAAAGGCTTCACCAGGCCCAACTCCAGTGTCAGAGTTGTTCCACTGACCGATACCCTAGATCACCTTAAGGGTTACGGCAAAATTACTGAAAAAATCTCTCTCTACGTATGCCATTCAGGAAATGTTGTACATGATCTTGATCATGAAGTATCACAACCTGTTGACAACGACGTTGTTTACGTTAGGCCATATGGCTTTTTGTTGTTCCTCCTACAAAAAATATTGTGTCGAATATAAAGCACGTATGCTTGTTAACTTAGTTGGAAAACCCAAACTTATGACTAGCCGCGTATGACTTATTATGTCCTGCTGGTAGGAGCAGCTGCAGTTGCCATGTCGTGGCAGTTAAATGGAAATTGGATGAAATGTCATGGAACAATGAAATGAAAAATCAACGCGCGAATGACGTTCCCTGCACTTCTTAGTCATGCATACACACCAGGTCATAAGAGGAGGGGCTTGTTGTCTACCTTTTATGCCTTTGAAATTGAGAAAGTTAGACCCCTAGGCTGTTGAAAAACTCAAAGTGAACATTGTCAGAGTTAACAAAGGTCTTCCGTTTTAAAAGATGAATCCCAATGCTTCTGATATAGTACCTGTAAATTCCCTAATTGAAATTGCTGCTAAAGGATTTTCTCTACATATGCAAATGAAAGAAATTACTCACATCTGTTTCTTCTGCAGACAAAAGTACATATACTTCTGTTCTCCAACCAAATCCATGTTTAACAAATACAACAGTGTGTCAAGTCAATTTAACAATCACAGCCGACAATACATGTGACCACAAATCAGTTTCAAGATCTCATGTGTAAAAAAAAAATGCAAACTTGTCTCACTGAGCCAATTGAACACAGTCAACAATACAGATACTGTAATTGACCTGAACTTGAACACAAATCATTTGATAGATCAGCCCTTCATGCCTGCACGGATCAACAAGGGATTGTTTCAGCAACAGGTACCTTTTATTATGGCATCATGGAAGGAGAAATTAGTACACTTTTAGAACTTTTTTGACCACTACATTTTACGAGTATTAGCATACCCCCGGCTCAAGTTTGGCCTGTGGTATGACCTCAAGTTAAGATAGTTTTTGTAAATCAAGCAAGTCGGCTTGGGTTATTGCTAGCACAGATCTTTTATTCACTCTGATCCTACATGTGAAGAATCCCTTATTATAGTCTATCATGTTACAACCTGTAACAAATTTAACATTTGCACACTAACTATTAATTGTGTGTGATATTATACCTTATATCCATTCCCTTCCCCCCAAAACTAAAAATTTGAAAAATATTTTTTTCCAGGTGTATTTGTTAATGGAAAACATCGTCAGTATTCAGAAGAGTGACATCTCTCACACTGCTGTAATAAGTTAGACGGGAAACGCTTGGTTCTATAACACTTCCAAAACGCTAAACATAAAGTAAAGTTTCATAATCTCGAAACCCAGCTAGTGTAGACTAAGTGAATATCATCTGGGTTTTACAAAACGCGTTCCAGACCAAACGTGAAAACTTGCTCCTTCTTCCTTGCTTCAGGAAGTTATTTTTTAAGGAGTTTCCACTTGTAAACGTTTCGCTTCAGCAAATTGTTCGATCGCTGGAAGACCTATAAATTAACAGCTTGTACTTTATCGCTCAATGACGATTCTTCTGACCTTTTTTTTATCTCACGGGATACTTTTCCTAATGTCCCCGTTATTCTTTAACATTTCATTTGGCTGAAGACGAAGCGAAAACAGCAAGAGTAGTATACTGTGTTGGAAGATAAGCCCCATTTTGGATTTCCCTTGGATTTCCCGCATACTAATTTGGATTTCCTGTATACTAATTAAGTGTCTTCCTCCATACTAATAAAGTGGATAGGTTTACTAATGAGCGTCACTCTACTACAATAGGAACAATAGGCTTGCCTAGACTTGCCCAGGAAGTAACTTGATTAAAAGAAAAATAAGAGCGATCACCTAGCAACGCGAGAAACGGCTTCCCATATCTTATTTAGCGCTAAAACTCGGATATATAAACAAAACACACGTACACATACACAAAGTGGAGCTGAAAACGCTTTATTACAAGTTTGTCTGACGTTTTCTCCCATCTTTCTCGAGGAAATGAAAGTCTTGTCATTTTCACCCACGGTTAATCAGGTAATCATGCGAGTTCACAAGCCCAAAGTTGAATACAAATTAGCTGTACAGAAAAAACCCAAGGGAGCACCGACACGTATTATTATAAAAACAAAAAAAAAAACATAAAGTAACTTAACAAGGATCAATTAAAACACGCGACTCATGATTGCTAGCAATAAAATCAGACACGAGATACCGTTTTAAAAAACGTTATTAAAAACAATGACAAAGAGTCAAATACACTAGGATTTGTAAGGAATGGAAATTAATTAATCCCCTTCTTGGTTCTCCTCTGTAGAAGGGAAATAGAAATTGGCTTCCAACGTCTTCGCGTTTTCGTGTGTAACTGCTCCGCAATCGTGACACCGAAGAAAGCCCTCTTTCATGTAATTTCTCCCCTCGGGAATCTGGTGATCGCATATAGGACAAATCTTGTAGTAATCGTGCTTAAAGCATTTAGGACATTTCATGATCAATTTCCCGTACACATTAGAGTTCTCGCTGTGTTCACAGGGACGTTTAGAGTGAAAGGTGGCACTACTTTCTATTTCCTGACTGTCGTTTTCAGTGTCGTTGTCGCTCTCTTGGGTGCCTTCAGCTTCAACGCCATTCTCAGAAGCCACTTCCTCTTCCTCCTCCACCTCCTCCTCGTCCTGATTTTCAATATCCGATGAACTCTCCTCATTATTACTCTCCTTATCGGAAGTATTTTCTACATGTTGGTAATCTTTTTCCTTTTCTATTAAATCACTTAACAACTTTTTGTTCTTGATTAAACCTTTATCGATTCCTAACTCTGCAAGTCCATCTAGAAACGTATTCAGCGCACGAGGCTTGATAACCTCTTGTTATGAGGGAGTAACACATACTCAACTAGCTCGGCGATGTTTGTGACGGGAATAGTGCGTTTATTTCGAAGTAAAAGAATATCTTTGGACGCGGCCATACTATGCAGCAAATCAGAAGCACGCTTTTCCGGCACTGCTCGGGAAAGATGAATCAAAACATCTTTTATTCTTGGTTCTTCATCCTCGCTTTCATCACCAGAACTTTCGCTTTCTTCATGTTCACTCTCGTGATCTTCTTCTTCAACCAAATCTATCTTTCTCTTCATTTTGATGAGTACCAGTGACAGACTTAGCTTCGAATGATCAACCTAGCGATGCGTCACCTCTTTTATAGCATTAGAAAGCCTAAGCTTGAAACAACAGGGGCTAATACATCTTCAATAAAACCACTACCCTCTTGTACAAGGACTCGCTTCTTTGTTTCGTATCAAGAAAAGTGGGTCCAATTCGAAAACAATAGGTATTGTTTTCTGTTGTAAAATTAGCCATATTTGGTCATTTTTGAAATGACTTAAACAATGGTCTCTTTACACATGCAAAATTCCGATTACTACCGAGGCGGCAAATTTGAAACTTCGGCGAGTGTCAAGGAGTGAACAATATTCCTCGGGGGGAGGGTAAGGGTTACATTTGCCTCAAAGCAAAACTCACTTAGAGGGAGGGGCACAAAAATACTGTCGTCAACCTATCGGTTCGGTTACACAACTGCAAAGGTTGGTTAAGGCCCTTTGCGAATATTGGTCAGACTGCATTCAAAGATTTTTTTTTACAAGTTTTTAAATTCAGCTTTTAAATCTCGCGCTTCATTGATTCATTTGAATAACTAATAGACACACTCAGTGGGTTATTAACTTCGAAGTGGTAAACTTAGCATTCAAACCTCGCGCTTCGTCGATTCATTTGAATAGATTCGCACCCGGCTACCCGGAGAAAAAAATCTTTCATTTCAGTCTACTACAAAGTGTTTTTCATCGAAAAGAGCGGGACATACTGTCGCTTTTGATTTCGCTTCGCAAGGCTTCCTTGCTTTTCACAGCGTTATGAAAAAAAGCATTTAAATTTTGCTTCAGTTGTCTGACAAAGAGAACGAATAAAAAGTCTCACATCCGCGGCATTCAGCTATTGAACTAAAGCGTGCCCTGTTCGTGCCTTGTTTTATCCGCGCGCGCTCACGTTCTAATCCAACTTCTGCGTAAAGGCGTTTTCGTCATGAAAACTTGGTTCAACTTTGGAATTGTTTTATAACGCTTCTAGCAATATCTATCTTTTCGCGTGCTTACCGGCAATGGGATATTAAAGGCCAAACAACTCTAAGTTCAGCTTTCAAATCTCGCGCTTCATTGATTTATTTAAATAACTAATACACGCACTCAGTGGGTTGTTAAGTTCAAAGTGGTAAACTCAGCATTCAAAAATCGCGCTTCGTCAATTCATTTCAATGAATTCGCACACGGCTACCCGGGGAAAAAGATCTTTCATTAAGATTCTACAAAGTGTTTCATCGAAAAGAGCGGGGCATATTGTCGCTTTTGACTTCGCTTCGCATGGCTTCCTTGCTTCTCTCAGCGTCATAAAAAAGCATTTAAGTTCTGTGCTTCAGTTGTCTGACAAAGAGATGAATAAAAAGTCACACATCCCATTCAGCTATTGAACTAAAGCGTGCCCTGTTCGTGTCTTGTTTTATCCGCGCTCGTGCAAACGTTTTTATTCTGTTTTTATCTGTTGTCGAACTCGCTTGTCCATTTTTTTATGGAGAGCAATTGATCGAGAGTTCAATGCCCTCGCCAATACTAACAACAATAAGCGAACAACAATGATCTGAAAAATCTCACCTTTGTAAAGTTCCGCGCACAGGCTAACAAAGCATTTCGTTCTTAACGTTTCGGAATTCTCGTAAAACTCTTTTCTTTTCTCGGGAGAATGAAGATGCACACACAAAAAAGTCGCATAAATTTTCAGAAGGAAAAGTTTGCGGATTACAAAGGTCGTGAAAACGTATTCTGGGCCGCTTGGGTGAGAATAAGAACGAAAGTCGTTCAATCTTAGAAAAAGGTATGGATTACATTCAAAGATCGCACCTCTGAATGTAGGACGCGCAAATAATAAGCTTGTTTTAATAACTGTTTAAGAACGCTCTCTGTAAGGTATTACTGAAATTTTTTTTTGTTCAGAGCGCTCAGTATAAAAGCGCGATCCGATCAAAAGCATCGCGTCAAGGCAAAAAAACCCTCTCTCCTCCCCCCTAGTATTACAAATTTGTCACGCCGAAGATTAAACGATCATGCACAGACTGTTCGGTCTGTTTTCGCTTGTATCACCTAGGACAAAAGGCTGTTGTTTTGATGAATTGGACCCGGTACAATAGACCATTTCTTGATACGTTGTAAGGGACATTTGGACTGGCCAGGTTAAGTAAAGCATCCTTATATGGCAGCAATACCCGCTTATTTTCTTCGGGGATGGGAATATGTCTCATAAGTATATTGTAGAAGACTTGGACTAGTGCATGTAGTTGTTGTGGAGTAGCTGTCTTTAAAAGAAACTGGCGCTGATAAGCAGGGCAAGCAGCCAACAGCTGAAGAAAACCACGATTGTTGTTTAGTACGCGAGACATTGCTACAAAATGAACTAAGAATGGCAGTTGGTAGTTGAAACGAGTGGGCGAAGGATAGAAAACAATAGAGTGAGGAGGAGGAGGAGGAGGAAAAACAATAGAACTGAGGAGGAGGTGGTGGAGGAGGAAAAACAATAGAAATGAGAAGGAGGAGGAGGAGGAGGAAAAACAATAGAAATGAGGAGGAGGAGGAGGAAAAACAATAGAAATGAGGAGGAGGAGGAGGAGGAGGAAAAACAATGGAAATGAGGAGGAGGAGGAGGAAAAACAATAGAAATGAGGAGGAGGAGGAGGGGGAAAACAATAGAAATGAGGAGGAGGAGGAGGGGGAAAATAATAGAAATGAGGAGGAGGAGGAGGAGGAAAAACAATAGAAATGAGGAGGAGGAGGAGGGGGAAAACAATAGAAATGAGGAGGACGAGGAGGGGGAAAACAATAGAAATGAGGAGGACGAGGAGGAGGAAAAACAATAGAAATGAGGAGGACGAGGAGGGGGAAAACAATAGAAATGAGGAGGAGGGGGAGGAAAAACAATAGAAATGAGGAGGAGGAGGAGGAGGAGGAAAAACAATAGAATTGAGGAGGAGGGGGAGGAGGAGGAGGAGGAGAAGGAGAAGGAGGAAAGAAAACAATAGAATTTTATGGCCTGAAAACCTATATAAATGCGTAACATTCTACCTCTTTCTCAGTCGACATTTTGCTCCTGAGGAGTTGACATGAGTTGGCTCTTTTCTGTCTGCGAAAAATCCTTTAGTAGAAAAGACAATATGCAAAGGCACGTGATCAAGATTTAGAAAATGTTCACAATTGGCTGAGAGCAAATAAACTTACTCTAAATATGACTAAAACCGAATTTATGCTTATCGGATCTAGGCAGAGGCTAAGTACTTTCACAGAGTCCCCGACATTTGCAATTAATGACTTTCAAGTTAGCCAGGTCACTACTGCAAAATCCCTTGGAGTGACCATCGATGACAGACTTGATTGGAGTGGCCATATCGAGAAAGTAACAAAGAAAGTCGCTTCTGGTATTGGGGCCATAAAACGAATAAGGCACCTTGTCCCTCAGGCGACGTTACAACTAATATATCAAGCTTTAATACAGCCACACTTTGATTATTGCAACATTGTTTGGGGAAACTGTGGGATAACCTTACAGAATAAGGTTCAAAAGCTACAAAACAGAGCAGCCCGTGTTTTGACCTACTCAAGCTATGACGTAGATGCGGGTCACCTTTTCAAACTTCTAGGGTGGAAAAACCTAGCTTGCCAGCAACAATTTCAAAGAGCTACGATGGTTTACAGGTCTCTACACGGGTTGGCTCCAAACTATCTTAGTTCTAAATTTGAAAGGCGAGAAGTCGCATATAACCTAAGGGACTCTGAAAATAAACTCAATGTTCCATTACCGCGCACAAACTATTACAAAAACAACTTCAGCTATAGTGGCGCCATTCTCTGGAACAGTCTTCCTTGTAACTTAAGGGAAGCAGAGTCCCTTGGGCAATTTAAACGATTACTCAAAGAACTGTAAGGCACGGCATTCTATCTATCTATCTATCTATCTATCTATGTCTAAACACCGCAATGCTGGTCTCACCCCATTTCAAACAGTTCCAGTGTTCTCTCAGAAATGTCAGCGGTTTCGCTTCGAGCATCCTTTCACCTCCATGATTTCCGGAATGACCGGGTCCGGAAAAACGGCCTGGTTTTGATCGCTATTGCAACAAGCTTCAGAGACCATTTACCCTCCCCCTGAGAGGATCGTTTGGTGCTATTCACAATGGCAGCCTGCGTATACACAAATGTTAGTCGCCATGCCACACATTGAATTCGTCAAGCGAATTCCTACGGCTTTGGAGCAGGATTCCTATTTTGATGTGAACAAACGGAATTTGATCGTGTTTGATGATGAGATGATTGACGCCAGTAAAGACGAGCGAATTGTGAACCTCTTTACTCGTGGTTCTCATCATCGCAATCTGAGCGTGATTTGTATCGTGCAGAATCTATTTCATCAGGGGAAAGGTAATCGCAGCATAAGCCTAAACAGCCATTATCTGGTGTTATTCAAGAATCCACGAGACAAATTGCAAATCTTGACTCTGGCGAAGCAAATGGATCCCGAGCAGACTGATTTCTTAACTACTACGCAAGGTAATTGTCGGTTGCGAACAAACGTCCTGCCCAGTGAAGAAGGCTTTAACCAAGCAGGGTTTCAAGGAAATATTCCTCAAGAGCTTCTAAAATATCTGAAGCAGCAAACTCTTTCGCCTGTCCCACTTCTTCCAGCTATGCAAGAAATACAAGGCAACATGGATGACGTGCTTTGTCGAAACGATCTTCGGGACGATGAAAAAGCTAAGCGATACTGTCAGTTGCAAAACAGATACCTGGCTTTTAAAGAACAATTAAATACAAGAACACGACCGGAAGAAATAATCCGCACTGTTCCAGACTTAACATCAAGGACCCAAGATTCTTCGACAGCAACGACAGCATTCTCCACTCCCCTCAACCCCTTTAATGTAACACCTGAATTAACACAAGCAGTTATCTCTCAAAAACCTGACAAAGAAAGTCTCACCCCTCCACCACCCTTAAATCCTGCTTTCCTGACCCCTCCTCCCACAGTAGAAACCCCATCACAACAAGGCCCGAAGCGCAAAGGCGTCGGATTCAATTTCTAAATTATTTGGATGATCATTAATCTCATGGCAAACAGGTGAAGAAACGTCGGCATAAGAAATTCAAGCCTTACAAGTACTCCATGGGTGAAGAGGAAGGAATTAATTAATTTCCATTCCTTACAAATCGCTGTGTATTTGACTCTTTTTGTTTTTAACAAAGTTTTTTTAAAACGGTATCTCGTGTCTGATTTTATTGCTAGTAATTATTAGTCGCGTGTTTTAATTGATCCTTGTTAAGTTATTTGTTTATATAATTAAATAATACGTCACGGTGCTCCCTTGGGTCTAGCTGTAGAGATGAACTAATTTGTATTCAACTTTGGGCTTATGAACTCGCATAATTAACTGATTAACCGTGCGTGAAAGTGACAAGACTTTCATTTCCTGGAGATAGATAGGAGAAAACGTCAGACAAAATTGAAATAGAGTTTTCAGCTCCACTTTGTGTATGTGTTTTGTTTATATGTCTGAGTTAAATAAGATATAGGAAGCCGTTTCTTTAATAGACGCTCCGAAAACCAGGCTCAAGCTACTTACCGGGCAAGCCTAAGGCAAGCCTATTGTTCCTATTGTAGTAGAGTGACGCTTATTAGTAAACCTATACCGAATTAACATGCAGGAAGACACTGACTAGGCACTTAATTAATATGCGGGAAGGCAGTGGCTAGGCACCTAATTAGTATGGAGGAAGGCACTGACTAGGCACTTAATTAATATGAAGGAACGCATTCCCCCCCCCCCCCCCCCCCCCCCCCCCCTAGGTTATAACAATGGGTGACGTCATTGACTAGACCTAGCTAGACCTTGCTAGACACCAACGAGGCTTATCAGTACTACAAGCAAGGGATGCCCTCCTGTTTTGAAGTTGACCTTTCTATGTCCGGCGAGACTAATTCTGTAGTCGTTTGGTACGAAATGCTCTGAAGAACAATATCCTTTTTTCCCATCTTCTACTTGATTCAGGATCTGATGAAAATTTTTTGGTATATAGATGAGATCCGGCCGATTTTCACTTTATTTTATGTGGGTGCAGCACTTGTCTTATTTTGCTTACAAGAATCTCGTTGTTACGTCGCCATTTTGAGTATGAGGGCCCTTAAGCCTAACTTCCGGTTTTTTCCTGAAGCCGCGTATTCGTGTTTAATACGAGACGATCAGCTGTAAACTTCACTTTCCGGAGGAAGTTCTACGGGAAAATACTTGAAAAACAATACTTACAATACAATACCGTCAATACGTGAAAACCTATACGTCAAACAATACGTCAAATCCATTTCGTCACGTAGCGGTGTGGTGAGAAATATTTCTCACAGACAAAATGTGCCGGGTTAGATTCTTGCAAAAGCTTGTTTTTTCTTTCTTGTTTTTTTTTTTTTTTTTCATATATTTTCTTTTCCCGATTGGCGTCTTGCTAAGCGCTGACCCGAAATGGTTAGCTTTCATTTACTGTTAGGTTTGTCACTAAATATAAATATGCAAAACAAAATTTAAGTTGCAGTCAAATAGGTGGTTTTCAGGTTACGTCATCGCCGCCATGCTGGTAGATAATAGTTAGCTATTTTTTGAAGCAGAATGGGCGATTCAACATAATCGTCCTCAGCCTCTAACAACGAAAATAACATGTCATTGATATGTTTTTTGTAAGCTCTCTTAGGGAGGTGACGAAGTTCATCGCAAATGGAGTTATAAAGCTTAGCCCCGAACCTAGCAAAAGAACCATGGTTTTGATTCAGTCTCGATCGTTTAATATAAAAATTGCGCAAGGAGGAGAACCAGGTCTCGTGATTATGCTTTTCATTAGCTTTAATGAAAAGATTACTAATGTTAGTGGGAACAGTTAGACATGAGACATCGAACATTATTGTGGAAACTGTTTCAACGTATAACATATTTAAAGCAAGAATGTTTGAGAAGGTAAATAAAGGCACCGCATGTGCTCTGGGTTCAGAAAAATACATCAACCAGAGTACACATTTTTAAAGCACGAGGATTTTTTGTAAATGGGATTTAGCAGCTTGACCCCAAGCAGCCTAGCCATAGGATTGGTAGAGTAGTGTCAAAGAGCGATAAATACTTCATAGAGCGGTAAAAGGGGCAGGTGCCGAAGACGGACAATAACTCCAATAATTCTACTTATTTTTAGTGCTACATTGTCAATGTGGTATTTCCACCTAAATGACTATCCAGTAAGACACCTACATATTTTACATGATCCTTACACTCAAGGGAAAAAGGAATGTGATTACTGTTATCAAACATTAGAATGTTGACCGAATGGTCCATCTTACGTTGCTGAGGACGAAAGATAACAAAGTTTTAATTTTTTAGCATTTAATGTTAGCTTATTTGCATTGAGCCAATCCGAGACTCTGACCAGTTCGTTATTGACCGTTTTTGCAAGAGATTTAAGATTTTTGTCGCCATACAACAAATTTGTGTTATCTGCAAAAAGGTAAAACGAAAATTTCGCTGAAGCATTATGAAAGTCATTAATATAAATTAGGAATAACAAAGGACCAAGAACAGAGCCTTGTGGGACACCACATGAGATCTCTATTAATGGTCGATAAATTAGAATCTATTTCAGTCACTTGTGAACGGCCAAGAAGATACGAAGAAAACCAGTCGTTAAATGATGCCCTTGATACCATAGTGATTACGTTTTTTCAGTAAGATTGAATGATTGACGGTATTAAAGGTCTTTTTTAGACTTATGAATTCAAAGTAAATTATCATTATCATAAACAATCTCCTAGAATCCTTTGAGGCAATTTTTTTAAAAAAGCTTTATAACTTTGACAATTTTATACGTAGAAGACTGTCAGGCCACAACAACATAACATTTGCCCTAAATATCTTTCCATGTCACATCTAAGTTTATGACGTCATCAGTCGCGTGACTATTTCCGAATCAGCCTTTTTGTTGCTGTGACAAGATTACATTAACGAGTTAAAAACAAATAGCATAACTGCGGGAGAGAATGATGATGATGATTTATATTATGCAACAACTTCTTTGTAAGCTGTAACAGTTTGCCATCACTGTTTAGGGACCTTGCGCTGATCCGGGGGATTACTCCCCTATATATAAAAAGACATATAGCAGTAAACTTTCACCGCGAACATTTTATCGACCCGACTAATTGTCCCTAGGTCTCTGAGGATGGTGCTTCTCCAAAGGGTAGGGATTTTGCGCAGTTTTGGTCTGAAAACGGGTATAGACTTTGCTCATTTTGGTCTGGAATCGGGTTTGGTTTTCTAGGGAACTACGGGAGTGTAATTGTTTCAATTCCAAATAAAGATAAATATGCAAATTCGAAATGGATTTTTAGAAATCTTTCTTGTTGCTGTTCTAATCTAAGTAATGATGGCATAATTTCAAAAAGGCCAGGTCTGAGAATGGGTATGGATTTTACAGGCGGGGTCTGAAAACGGATGTGAAAAATGACATTTTTTGGTACGAAATATGGTCAGGAATTGGAGAACATGGCGGCACTGCCCAACCAAGAATTCCCAGGTGTACCCTCCGCGGACTGACTTTGTTTTAAGGAACGCTAGAGTTCGATTCATCTTCCCCGCCTTTTTCACCCAGTTAGACATTCTAAAGGGCAGGTTGGTTGTTTTACTCCCAAAGGTGAAATTTTCCATGAAACTGGGTACTTAAATTAAAACTATAAACGACAGCCTCATAGTCACGCCCTGATCACACATTTCTTCTACATCGTAAAAGCTTTCCTTCTTTCTCCAAATTTTGATTTAAATTACCATGGATCTTATGTGTGCAAGAACAGTCAAAACTCAATCGCGGAGACTTCCTTTCCATCAAACTTAGAGACATTTGCAAATCAATAATCCAAAAAAAGCCCTTGGGAGTGTATTTGTTAACTAAAGATAGAAGCCACGTAATTGATCTGAGAAAGAGAGGATTGAAAATGATCTGTTTCAATATCGCGATGCTTTTAATTTTGAGGTTTAAAAGCCAATGTATCGCTAAAAGATACGGAAATTGTTACTGAACAGTATAGAACGTGATGACGTTCCTTTTAATACCTGATTTGTCAAATACAACATACAATATGTAAAGTTTCAAATGAAAGCAGACAGAGGGGAATATTGGATTGTTCTACTTCAGCCTCAAAAGAAAGCAATAAAAGTTAGTTTCCTAAAAATAACAAATGCAATAAAGAATGAAATTAGTCAAAGGAAACAGACGTTTGCATGTTTTAAGGTCTCTTAGAAAGGAGCAATACTCTCAAGTAGAGATAGAACATTTATTTAAGTCCTTAGTTCTACCGAACTTTACATATTGCCTTTCTGTGTATGGAGCGTCTGGATCACATTTGAATATTATAAAACTGTTTGTTGGATCGCTGCCACAAGCACCGCTTTGTTTCTTCTCCAGTTTCTATTAAGGATCTTTTATATAGACAGGACTGCAAGATTTTAAAGGCTATTATCTTCTCTGTAGATAACCATCCGCTAGGCTCGTACTTACCACCAACAAAGGAGAATAAATATAATCTGCGTAAAAAACAGTATGCCCTCCCCAAGGTAAATACTGAACGATTTATGACATCTTATGTAAGTAGACTGATTTTTAAACGCAAGATAAGGTAGTTTCTACGTAACATTTTATTTGTGGTGTAACTAGTTTAATTTTTAGGGTAAATTTTTATTGAGTGTATACTAGAATGTAACAAAAGATGTTTACTTTTATCTTTTAGCAATAAAGACTATCTTTGAACATACCTGGCTGCTAAATGAAGAGGCGTCCATCGATAGTCACTCGTCCCCACGTTGATATTCGCTCCATGACCTAGCAGTTTTGTCACTGATCTGCTGAAATTATACCGAGCAGCGACATGGATTAGGGCAAACCCCTGTCCGACTATTTTATCAATTTCGCACTTATCTGTTAGGGTAGAAAGCTCTGCTTCGATCAGATCCATTTCATCTTCTCGGATAGCTTCAAACAGCTTTAAAGCAGGAGGTGATATTGGAGTTACGACCTCACTACTTTCCAGAGCTGAATGATAAACAAATGAGTGTCGTTGGTTCGCGGCTTTGGGTTCGAAACCTACCAAAGGTACCTCACATTTTTCACTGGCATCTTTTTCATATCTGCTCTTAAAAGGGTTACAGCCGACTCCTCGCTGTTTTGGCTTGCTTTTTGCCATATCACCCTCCTCTGAAATGCTATGTTCCTGTTTTCCGTTCTCCATATTCTACACGATCGAAGTGAAAACATTCAGAACAGTGAAACCCTTAATTATAAAAGCCACTCAACTCACGCACACTTGCATTCGTTTTGCCAAGTATGAATAAGTATGTGAGTAAATAAGTACGTGTTCCATTTCGGTAAAATTCAGAGCAAATACTGAGAATCACCTGTAGTCCATGAGCCAAATTCTGAAATGATGTCAAAAAATGATTTTCGTAGCACCCCCTATGGGACCAAGCTATTTTGGTACCAAATTAAAGCTTATTGACTATATTTTATTGCCCGGCTGGCAACTTGCACGTTAAGGAGAAACGGCGGCGTTTTTAACGGGGGGAGGGTGGGGAGCATTTTTTGTCTGTATTATTAAAAAACAAATAACACAAAATAACACAGAAGTTCATAAGACAAAAAATGCTCCCCACCCTCCCCGCGTTAAAAACGCTCTCTTATCTCCTTAAAGTGCAAGTTGCCAGCCGGGCAACAAGTGAATTCATAAAATATAGTCAATAAGCTTTAATTTGGTACCAGAATTACTTAGTCCCAAAGGGAATGCTACGAAAATCACTTTTGGGGGCCTTGGCTCATGGACTACTGGCTGCCTTTTCCGCTTAAAATAGAAACCTGACTTGAACAAAAATTTTTGGCAAGATTTCCGTATATATGACCCCATAAATTAATTATGCATTCTGTCATTGTTTAAAGAAAACAAAAGACAGACCAATAGGCTATTTGGCCTGGTTTTGGCCAGACGTAGTTAATCGATAGAAATCAATGTTGGAAATTAATAGATATCATCGATGTCAATCGATTTAATCTGCTGATTGACATTGATTGATATCGGAAATCGATAGAAATCGAAGTCACAGAAAATGGCAGCTGAGGCTACAGAATTGAGCTGTTAATTCAACAGCAATCACTGCTACATACTCTTCATCTTCAGATTCACACTCAAAACCAGGCCAAAATAGCCTAAATCAGGCCAAAATAGCCAAAACCAGGCCAAAAGGGACAAAAGGAGACAAACGGACCATTTTTACCCACGTGTCTTTGTTTTGTTTTTCTCATGCACACGTGTGGGTGTCTCCCGTCCCTAGTCACGCAATAGCTCTCAATATTGGAATCATCATCATCTTTATCAAGTGCCTAATTAAAAAGTTTATATCTCGCTTTAGTAACTGGTACTTCTTGTGGGCGGGCCGCCTAGAGAATTTCCCAAAGATACATTGACTGAAGATGAAGCAAGGAAGAGAAAGTTCTAAGAAACTTGGCCCGATAGTCGTTTTGTCCCTTTTGTCCTGGTTTTGGCTTTTTGATGTTCGTTTGGCCCTTTTTACCTTCGTTTGGCCTTTTTAGCCTTGCTTTGGCCCGTCTTATCTTCTAAATAACTGGTCGATGTAAGATCGTTCATTATTCATGAAGGAGAACGCTTAGTAACCCTGCCTTCACCAATTTTCTATAAAAGGGACGCGTTACTTTGTGAAGTTTAGTTTCCTATCAGAACGTGTGCGGTTCGAACCAAAAATATGTGGAAGAGTAACCTCCATTACAACCTTATTCAACAAGGTGCTGGAAAATATGAAGAAAGCGAAGTCTCTAGCCAAGGAACGGAGTCTTCCCAAGAAGAAACAGGAAGCATAGAGCCTTGGTCACGCATTTTTGATAAAGTCGAGAAACGCCATGAGACCCAGCTCAAGACATTGATCAATGAGTAGGAAGGGAACGGAGATTCAGAAAATGTGGCCCGCGTGAAAGCCGAGAACGCTCTTCTTCCTGTTTACAGAAAAGAGCCGAGAAAAGTACTCTCAGAGAATCTACAGTGGATGCGTACAATGAAAAAAGACCCCACTTTCAAAAAAGCGATGGAAACCCAAAGAGACCTTAAAGATTCAGAGGGATTTGATTGGTTGGAATCGACAGAACTAGCGATCGATAAGCGAAAATTCTTACTCAATCGATTGTGCGAAAAGCAGCCCATTCCACAAGATCAAGACTAGTCCTACTATGAATGTTATAGAATTTTTTTTCCTGGACCTTTGCATTGTTGCGTTTCAATAAAAAACTGTAAACAACCAAACTTTATTAAAGTGTGGTTTATTAATGACTTCGCAATCTTTACAACCTTTTGCCTTTCAAATCGCTGTGTATTTGACTCTTTTTGATATTGGTTTTTAGTGAAGTTTTTAAAACGGTATCTCTTGTCTGGTTTTAGTGCTAGCAATTATTAGTAGCGAGTTTCAATTGATCCTTGTTAAGTTATTAATTGTTTTTATAATAATACATCAAGATGCTCCCTTGGGTTCTTCCTGTAGAGCTAATTTGTATGCAACTGTGGGCTTGTGGACTCGCATAATTACCTGACTAATGGTGCGTGAAACGCTGAGACTATAATAGTTTTTCAGTTTCCTCGAGATAGATAGGAGGAAACGGCTTTGTAATAGTCAGAAAAAATTGAAATAGAGAGTTTTGGGCTCCACTTTGTCTATGTGTGTGTGTGTTTTGTTAATATATCCGATTTTGAGCGCTAAATAGAAGACATAAGCCATTCCTCGCGTTGCTAGGTGATCGCTCTCTTAGTCCTATTTTCTTTTTGATAGACGTTCCGGACAACCGGACTAAAGTTACTTACCGGGCAAGTCTAGGTAAGCCTATTGTGCCTAATGAAAAGCCCCTTTGGGGAGGTAACAATAAAGTATGTATGTATTGTAGTAGAGAGACGCTCATCGGTAAACCTATCCACTTAAAGTGGAGGAAGGCACTTAATTAGTATGGAGGAAGACAGGTATTAGTATGCGGGAAGATCCTCCTTAGTATGGAGGAACGCACTTTTTCTCTAGGTTATAACAATGGGTGACGTCATAGACTATCCCTAAAGCGACTATCCCTAAATTATCCTTAACTATCCCTAATAAACTATCCTTACCTATCCACCAAAGGGGCCCAAATCATTCCTCTGTGACTACTAATAGATGCATGTTTCGTGGATATGTTACAAGCAAAAGCGTGAATAATTTATATGAATACACATTTCAGTTCTTTTGTTATGTATATATTTGAACTTGAACACGCAAAAAGATGTCAGTTTTTTGACCAGGGAATCGCAACAAATCATCGTTGTCTAGTGGTATAGAAGAGAGACAGGAACGTCAGAGCTACAGGGAAGCGTTGGTTCAAATCTCGCCGACTAGCGAGAAAAAAAAAAAAAAGGGGGGGGGGGGGGGCGATTTAGCGGAAGTTCGAGCCATTTTTCCGAGTTGTGAAATTGGTTCCATTATACTGTAACAGGTCTTCTCGACCTTTTTACTTATAAGTAAATATTTGCATGGTGTCATTGTTTATGCAAAATATCTGGCTCGTAAAAGGATAAATGAGCGCAAACATGCTTGGTAATTTTTTTTAAAACAAGTGGATTCATTTGCAGTATTTGTGTCTAGCAGTCGCATTTGGCCGTTACGCGATGTTGCAAATAAATTCACACTCGGTGCTAACGATTTCTAAAAGTCGTTTAAAAAAGATAAAGCATATACGCTAACAATGGAAAAAGTAAACAATTCTGCTGTTGTTTTCTGGATGATATCCCGGGCAGGGAGGGAATCTCTCACGATATCTGATTTTCCCTTATTTTAATGAAAAAACCTGCGATCAGGTGGTCCTTAGATTTCCCCACTGTCTTTGGGAGGCCTGATCGCAGGTTATTTCTAAATTTGCTACGTCAAAACGTAAATAAGAATCGTTTTCATTGTCTCATCGAGTGCCACATAAATACGATAATTTATAAACAGAAAAGGAACAACATTGTATATCTCCTCTCCTACAAATTGGGAAAGACGGCGGGAAGTCTCCGGGCATCGCATCTCGCAATTTCGTCTACTTGTGGACATCTATTCGACTCTTATTTTGTGGGTTAGGGTGAGGGTTTAAAACTATGGCAAAAGCTCAATAAATTTATACAAACGACAGAATGTGAAGTCATACTTATTGGCGCAATCCAACTAACTAAGCGAATGCAAATATTTTTTGATACTGGCGCGAAATTCCATGAGTTCCCACTAAGGTGCGGGATTGCAGAAGAAAGCCTCATTGTTTAGCAATCATTGAATGAGGCTGAGTAGGATATAAAGAATTCTGCAAATCGAGGAGGGTGTTATCGGCCGAGGTGGATAACACCCTCCGAGATCTGCAGAATTCCTCATTTGCTGCGATAGCCGAATTCAATAATTGCTTTAATATGTAGATTTAGCCAGGGCTAAAAGCGAGGTGGATAACACCCTCCGAGATCTGCAGATTTCCTCATATGCTGCGATAGCCGAATTTAATAATTGCTTTAATATATAGATTTAGCCTGGGCTAAAAGCGAAGCTCTCGATAATATCTATGCTTGGTTCAAAAAAATATAAAATCGTGTAATGCTAAGCGGCGAAGGCAACGCCGGAGAATGGTGAAAAACAACAATAGGTCTAATTAGCAAAAAAGCAACTTTGTACGTGCAGCACACGTTTTTTGTATATTTCTTTGCCTTTGTTTTGCACGACTACAACGTGAAACGTCCAGAAACTTCATAGTTACACGTTTTATCACAGGCGGCCCAGACGTGGTATGTGTCACTGAATGAATATATTAATATCCACATGGACAAACTAATGCGATGAGTCGTCGAAACTCCCATGGACTAAAATAGTCTAAAAGTCAAAATATAACAAAACAAAGCTAAGATACCTTCAACTGAACGTATCCTTGTCTTTCCTAGCCGGTTTAAGTGGCATTTTGTTGAGTTTTGAAATTGTAGGTACTATTCACTAAAGAAGAATTAAAGGCTGGCTACAAAACAAACAGACCATCTCCACGCGCCCTCACACGAAGCGCTATAAATTCGAGAATAATCGACGAATCCGCTCCAAATAACCATCGGCTAATCTGCAGGTAACGTGTGCTCCTGCTTCTGGCTCGCTTGCTCCACAAAACCCATCGCAACTGTACAATAATTGCTCGCTCATCAACAACCACTGTTGACCTTTACGCTTCGATATGACCGCAAACGACCAGGTTTAATACGCGACGTGAATATTCAAGCTTAGCGACCGCCTTCGCGCAACAATGCGGCACTTGCTATGGTAGGGATGGTACTATTGCTTCCAGGTCAATCAATCGGGAAAATGATATTGAAGCCCTTGTAATTTTCAAAAAGATCCAATTTGCCCAAGGAGCACCGAACAGATTCGAATCTTATAGCGGAGCTAAAAAAAATGAGCGGCAGTGGAAAAAGTGAACAAGAACATGTACCACATTTTCTCCATAAAAAGTGAAAACCAGGAAGTTTTCTGGACGTTTCACGTTGCAGTCATGCAAATCAACGGCAAGGAAATGTACAAGAAAGTGTGCTGCAATTAGACCTATTGTTGTTTTTCACAGTTCTGGTCAAGGGCATCCAACTTTTAATTTTTCACATTTCACTCACCGGGTTAGACTATTTTTCGTAGAGAGTAAAATGGAATCCTAAAATTTTGGGATTCAAAAATGTGGTGAAAGAAGGTATCTGAAAAATTATCTCCTTCGTAATACGTTAAATTGAATTCCTCGTAATTTCGAAAAGACTCAAGTTCCTCTAGAATGGCCGAACACTGAGATGCAAATTTTATAGCGCCACTTAGAATGCATTTCTATAGAGCTAAAAGTACTTTATGAATAGCTACAGAAGTGTTTTCAATTGAAATTATTTGAGGAAACAGTCGTTGGGTGGCCCTGTCTCGCTGCCTTCTCCGCTTGGCATTACGCGATATATTTTATATTTAGTATAGGCAAACTATAAATCATTAGCTTCGCTTTTAGCCCTCCTGACTAAATTTATGTAAGCGCTGTTTAGAATGCATTTTTCGATCAAAAGTACTCTGGACAGCCTTAAATGTGTTTTCAATGCATTTAGGGGGAAATCATCGTTGGGTGCCCCTGAGTTTTGAGAATAATAATAATAATAAAAGATATCGCGCACATAAATTTTACTTTACGATATCTTCAGCTGTATCTTCTATTCAGCTGCATAGCGGGGGCCAGATTTTGCCTTTTTCCTGGGCGGAAAATTCTCGTCCTCCTTCACCAGTTTGGACAACATATTATGGAGTAAGACGTTGTTAATCTAAGCAAATAGGTCTGGTAGAGTCAAGAACCTATGCAAGCGGCTGGACGAACAATGTGACGGCAGCTCAGACAGCGAACGTTAGAAGAATTCGAACTTGAAAACCAGGGCTGCCCTGTTGAAAACTTACGGACGGTCCCGCGATCGCCTTATGTTTTCTGGTCAAAACTAACGCAGCGAACCTTCGGTCAGTCGATTGACCCAGAAGCAATAGTACCATCCCTACCATAGCAAGTGCCGCATTGTTGCGCGAAGGCGGTCGCTAAGCTTGAATATTCACGTCCCGTATTAAACCCGGTCGTTTGCGGTCATATCGAAGCGTAAAGGTCAACAGTGGTTGTTGATGAGCGAGCAATTATTGTGCAGTTGCGATGGGTTTTGTGGAGCAAGCGAGCCAGAAGCAGGAGCACACGTTACCTGCAGATTAGCCGACGGTTATTTGGAGCGGATTCGTCGATTATTCTCGAATTTATAGCGCTTCGTGTGAAGGCGCGTGGAGATGGTCTGTTTGTTTTGTAGCCAGCCTTTAATTCTTCTTTAGTGAATAGTACCTACAATTTCAAAACTCAACAAAATGCCACTTAAACCGGCCAGGAAAGACAAGGATACGTTCAGTTGAAGGTATCTTAGCTTTGTTTTGTTATATTTTGACTTTTAGACTATTTTAGTCTATGGGAGTTTCGACGACTCATCGCATTAATTTGTCCATGTGGATATTAATATATTCATTCAGTGACACATACCACGTCTGGGCCGCCTGTGGTTTTATGGGGGAAATGTCATACGTGTTCTCGTTCACTTTTCTTTTCACTGCCCGCTTATTTTCACCTTGCGTTGGTGGCCGCTAGGATTTCCCATTTTGTCACCGCCGCTACGAAATTTTCATGTTGTTCTTCCAACAAAAACATGTCTCCTTTGTTTTATATCTCTCGCTCTAGCCCTCTGTCGCCCTTTTCCTCGTTGAACTTCGCTGGCCTGCCGCCTACTTTCTCTTTTTCTCTGTCTTTCTCCTGCTCTATATTCCAAATTTGTGGACACGACAATTAGTCTAAACTAAATACTTTAGACAACACGGATACAGAAACAATTTCCGCTTTCCGTTTTTGTCTTTATTGACTCTTCAGTTGTCTCTGCTTTACAAGACGCTAGTGGCTATGCGATTTCCCGCCAAAATAACCTCGAGTTGCATTTGGGTTGCCATACCTGTTGATTGAGTTATTTTACTTTGGTACACCTGTGGTGCGGACGGACGGTCGCTCGGGCGGGCGGTCGGTAGGTGTACGGTCACGTGATTACCACATTTTCTGCGATGGGTAGATTACTTCATTTTCTTACCCATGGTGCTCCGTTTGCGCACTTCGCGCGCGAGAGCTCAGCTATTATTCATTCAAAATAATTCCAACTTTATAAACAAGCTAAAAAATGCTTACCTCGGTCGATGTTAAGTTCACATTGATAGTACATCTTTTTTGGGAAATTTAGCAGATAAAAGTCTGCTCAGGTCTACAAATATACTCCAAATAGCAGATGTCCGTCGAGTTGACTTCTCGCTGTTCTTGCTATGTTTTTAGACAAAAATCCGCCGTGAAACGAGTACAATGTCCGCTCAACAGTTCCGCCATTTTGTTCAAACAACCAAAACAACTCAACCTCGACCCAGGTTTCCTCGGTCAACGGTTCAATATGACAGTGTGGTTTTACCCAATCAGAAACGGGTAAATATTTTGAATGAATAATAAGACAACTTATTGAGTAACAAAGAATAACACACATTTTTAGCTAGTTCAAAATGAAGCTTTAAAAAAATTAGGCTGAGTGCCCGCTTAGTTTTGATTGTAGAAATAATAGGGTGAAAACCTTCTTCCCACGCTCCGTATAAAAACCCAGCATTAGAAACCTCGCTTTCCATATTTCAACACCTTTGTTTCTGAGAGTGCCAAGCCCGAATTTCACGGTATATTGTGATTTTTGCTTGCACTATTAACGGATTCGTTGTAGGTCATCATTGATTTTATCCGCGGCGGCATGAGATTCCTCTCCTGTGAAGGAGAGAATTAGTTTGGTGTCGTCAACGTAACATGCGCGTGAGCACGTATCACTGACTGCTGGCAGGTCGTTTACGTAGATACTAGATAACAGGGCTCCGAGAACGCTTCCTTGTTGCACTACACACACCACTGGTAGAGCGTCAGACAGTGCAGCATCATTATGCAAACCACTGGAGATCTTTGGGATAGGTAGCTGTTAAACCAGGAGACCGCTGATGGGGCCAGCCCAATGGCTTTTAGTTTTCGCAATAAAATGCTATGGTTAATGCTATCGAACGCTTTGCTCATATCTAGATAGACAATAGCTGTTAGCTTTCTCTTGCTGACCGCCTCGAGTATAGTTTCGGTAGAGGCAATAAGAGAAGTTTCAGTGGAGTGCCAATTTTTTGTTTCCACTTATAACTTTTCTAATGGTTCGTCCCTAAGGTCGAGGGATTTAACTACGGTTGTTTACCATTTAACACAAATTCCCGGAAATTCCTGTTGGGATGTAAATGGTAAACGTTTTTATGGCTCGTCCCTGTGGAAAATTCCCGGGACAAACGGAAATTCTAAAAAGGTTGTCCCGTTTTCCCGGCTGGGACGTTCCTCATGAAAATTCGTTTACCATTTACAATTTTCTTGAGTTTCGCACTAGGTTTCATACCTCTTGGCTTTTGGCCGACCGCAATCGCTTCAACAATGACAACAAATATGGCGGATTCACAACAAATGGAGGATTGTACTAGTGTTCATGCTGCTGCTATTCCTCTCCAGTTCTGGAAATATTCCTAACACATAGCTGTTCCTTGTATTTGAATGGTGAGCAGACTTAAAATTGCTAATTTGTGTCCAAAATCGAATTGCTGGCAAGTTTTATGCTATTTTTTATTCTTCCGCGAAAATTGCAAATTTTCTGCAACGTGTTCTCTTCCATTTTATACAGAGCTGACTTATCAACTGAGCTGTCAGAAGTAGCAAATCCTAGCCGATCAATATCTCCTGGGGCATCTGTTTCCGCGAAAAGAACTAACGGGTCGTCAAAATTGGACAGATGGGAAGGTTCAGTCACGTACGACTTCAGATCATGTTTAAACTGGAATCCAGTCTAGCACTGCGCGACAATCTGGACATTTCAAGCAAATGATAAACGACACGTACCTTTCTAACCGAACGAAAACTCCCAACCGAAATTTCCGGAATTTTTTTTATAAATGGTAGACAAACTACAAGGCCATAAAATAAGTTTTGACACTTCCCGCGTATATACAAACATGTAGTCTGTTTATCGAATGGTCAACGGTCTTAGTGCAAATTTCACTCCTTTTAACACGTCTTTTACACGTTTCTTTCCCTTTCATCACGCAAAGTGAATTGTTTTTTCGTGTTAGAGCGTTATTTTGCTTGCCACAGATCTAACCTTACAGGGTTAATATCACCCGTAAAGCTGCTTATATTGTTATCCGTGGACTAACAAGCGTGATTTTGACAGTTTCATTGGCGAGATGATGTCTATATTCAGTTATCCCTCGAATAGAATTGTCTTTGATTCGAAGCCAACCCAGTTTAGGGTGTCACGGTATGGACGAGAGAATTATCTTTTTGATTGTTGAATCCATCAAAATACCATCGTGAGCTCTTTTGTTTCCACCTCCCCCTTTTCTTATTTAGCCAAATTCAAGTAATTTTAAGGTGATGCAAACTACAACGAAATTCCCGTTCGCTCGACAAGTCATGATCACGAGTCACGTGGAAGGGCCGTTTTAGACCTGATATGACACACAGCGATTATTTCTGAGTTGTCAAAAAAAATTCATTTCTAACTTACATATTGTAGATATGCCATTGAGTGAGCCGACGATCTCAATTTTTTTTACCATGCATTTTTACCATCACAGACTTGTCCGATTCCCGACGCAAAAAAAAAACAACAAAAAATCCTAGGACCGAGCCCCGAAATTTTTCCGTGAAGGATTAATGATATGGTGAGCCAAAAAATGGAAAGTAAATGTTTGTGGTTGGTGTATTCATCGTACCATCTGCTGAATTTATCTTTTTTCTCATCTGACAGTCTGTGCTGTGCGGCCAGCATTGTACTCGCGCGGTATTTCACCAATCAGGTAGTTTTGAATACTCTTTGAAATTCCTACTTAAATCAAGCTACCTAAAATGTCCATATCTATTTATATTTGCCAAACTTTCCTATACCCAAAGAAATCCCGTAATTAAAAATTTCAAAACAAAAATAAATCCCTCTATCATCTCGGTAACTTTAACTCCGACAACGGCGACGTCCATGAAAACGTTGCTGAAAAATAGACTTCGCATCCTTTCACTTTTTTTCGCGATTAATCCAAGGGGCCCAGTCACTTAAAAGCGTAGTAGGAAACTTGGGGGAACAGTAATCCTCTACAATGAACTCAAACTTTTTCTCTTTTTAAACTGTTTTAAGGCAGACCACTTGTTGCTCAACTTTTCACAATCAAGGCTGGCAGTATCTCTCTGACAAGACCTAGTTACAGCTCCTTTTATCTTGATTGAATCTGAAGGCTGCCAATCTTACTAAAACTTAAAATAATCTTACATCAGTAAAAATTCGATTGGCTATAAGAATTATTAACATATTTTCCTCCGAGGTTGTGTCGTAATAGGAAAATCAGTTAAATCTCCAAAATTCACTTTTGTCCAACAATTGGCCAGTCAAAACAAAACAGTCAGAGAAAAACAAAAATTACAAGGAATATTTACGTGAATGAAAATCACATATGTACACTATCGTTACTCTAAACTGTACAATTTGTCAATTCGCGTACAGTGCTTAAGTTGTCGCTTAAAAGCCTCTTGTTGGAATATCGTACAATGGTAATTAGTCCGGCCTTTTTCCATATATTAACTAAAAGATTGTTTATAAATTCCTAGTCAAAAATCAATTAGCAAGATGTTTACATTGCGAAAGCCTTTAAGCCTGGTTTCCATATGATCGTCCGGATCGTCGCGATCGCCCCAGTCGTTTCAAAATATTTCGAGACGATCCGGACGACTGGGGCGATTGGTAGTTTCCATATGATCGTCCCGATCGCCGGCCTCAGAGGCAAGAAACGCGGGGTCGTCAGTCATGTCTCTTGGTCAGACAACAGAATTTTTGCGCGTGTTTTGCAAACAAGCCACATAAATGGATGATTTTTATTCGTAAAGCGAACCTCGTACCATATCTGCTTTTTCTCCTGATTTTGCGGCATTGAGAGGCTAGAAGAGTTCCCCGAAGACATAGTATCTCTTCTAAAACTTGATGTCACGGACTTTCTCTAATTTCAAATAACCCACATACTCGCTGCGAACATTTGTGTATTATTTTTTCGGCTTCAGCTCCATCCGGGCCGAATATATTCTCGACCACTGGAATAAAAGTGATGACTTCTGGGATAGCCTTCCATCGTCCCGATCGTCTCAGTCGTCTGAGAGCGTTTCCATATGATCGCTTCAAAATTTACATGATCGTCCCGATCGTCTGGATAGAACTCAACTCTATCCAAGCGATCGAGGTCGTCTCAGTCGTCCGGGTCGTTTGCGATCGTCTGGGTAGCGTTTCCATATGATCGTCCCGATCGTCTGAACATTTTTTGAGACGACTGGGACGATCGGGACGATCCGGACGATCATATGGAAACCAGGCTTTAAGCAAAGATATCACTCGTTACAACTTTTAGCAAGTAAATTGAACTAGGCAGTAACAAAAGCTTGTTTATCACAACGAGTTAACTAAGATAGTCTGTTGGACAAGGTTTTCTTTTGGAAGCGCACTGAAGTTTCGATCAAACCACTAAATACGCGAAAGATAGTAAAAATAGGAATGTCCAGGAAAAGACAACTTGGTAAGGTCAAGCTTCTGAAGATTTAGGAAAAACCAATTAAGCCAATTAATGTAAGATAACAAACAAATGTCGTTAAATTTACCAGAACTAATTAGATTAAGAACCTCTGTATGGGTTCAGTTTAAACAAAAAGCATCATTTCTTATTTAATTGAATAGTGCATGGCAAGTGTACAAAGAAAAACCGACGTCCAAAAGAGCATCTTTACAGAGAAAGGCCAAACCTTATTAACGAAAAACAAATAGCTTTTGTAAGCCCAGTACATTCTAGTAGAACGTATTTATATAACAATTCAAAACACTCTATTTAGTGATAATAATAATTAAAATATTTTAAAATAGCAATGCTTGATGATTCATTAACGTTCCTTATCCGATAAAGGTATTTTCATTTTGGTATTAACTTATACCCAAAAATATCGTTTTACACAAGGATCATCATATCATCATAACAAAAAATAAACAAGAAGTTATAATCTGCAAAACTATTCCTCGAGGTATGTCTCAATGGGCGTTAGAACCTAATTCGGTTTAAGATAAAAAAACGAACCAAAAATTCTTTAGGGTGATTCTTATTAGACTTAACAGAATGATAAAAATGGAAGCAAAAATAAAAAGAGCATTTCGACCCATTTAAACCTTGCGTTTTTCAAAGATCCATGGCTTGACTAGCTTTGAACAGCTGACCGTTTTAAAACGACTGACAACGTTTGGCCTCGAGAGCCGCGCATTGTCATTCTCAGCAGTTTTATAGTTTTTGAGGGAGACAATGAGATTGAGTATTTGAACTGCTTGGAGAAGTCTTATGATTTTCTCTCTGGTGAAAAGTCATGATAACCTAAATCTTTCTCTTATATGCATTCTTTTTTTTTCAGTTAGCTTGTTCTTGATAGCGAGTTTATGTTTTATTTGAAATTAATAATAAGCTGCGCTGACTGTATTTAACATGATTTAACTACGCGAGAGAAAATGTTGCATAAGGTATTCAATTTCTGTCAGAAAATGAATGACTACTGATTTTGAAACAATCTATATAGTTGGAAAGTAGAACATTTTTCATAGCTTTTCCTGACACTTACGCTATCAGTAGAGAAAGATATACGTGATAAATAAAGAAGCATTTTCATAATGTCAGTAGAAAATGGAACAATGTATTTTAAATTTACCCTTTAGCACTTTTTACTTTGTTTTCAATCTAAATGTTGTATGGGTGGAAATGAAATAAGATATATCATAAATAGCTTTAAATCAAACGGGAAAAACCCCAACCTATATTAGGCCATAGTAAGACTTACAAGTCCATTATTCAGAGATAAAAACTACTAGCTTTTCCTCGTCATAATAATATTGTTATTTTAAGTCCCTCGGGTTATCTAGTTTTAATCTCGTGCAATTGCTTAGTCTTAATCAGCAAGTCCTCGGGCCTAGAATATATAATATATAGATTTAGCCAGGGCTAAAAGCGAAGCTCTCTTTAATATTTATGGTTCCTCAAAGAAAATATAAAATCGATGAATACTAAAGACAAGTTGAAAGCAACGAAAACGCTAAAAACAACAACAATAGATCTAATTAGCGAAAAAACAACTTTGCACGTGCAGCACACTTTTTTTCTAATTAGCAAAAAAACAACTCTGCACGTGCAGCAGTTTTTTTTTTGTACATTTCCTTACCGTTGTTTTACACGACTAACGTGAAACTTCTTTTAGCTTCCTATTTACGCGTTTTATGGAGGAAATGTTTGTGTTCCTGTTCATTCTATTTTTTCACTGCCGCTGCTTTTTCACATTAGTAGCCGCTAGCATTCTTCATTTTCTAACCGCCGCTATATAATTTTCATGTTTTTCTTCCAGCGGCATTAGTCTCCGTTGTTATTTATTTCACGGTCCTGACAAGTGTGACACTTGACATCGGCTTACATGAAGTGTGTGTACGGGCGGGCGGGCGAGCGGGCGGGCGTACGCTACGTCATAACCAAATTTTATCGGATGTATAGTTTACCAAATTTTCTTACCCATGGTGCTCCGCTGGCGCGCTTCGCGCGCGAGAGCTCCGCTAATATTGTTATGAGTACGAGAAAACACGTCTGTAAGCTTCAACTTCAAGAGCTTTATTGCAATAGTTTTACACTACATGTGATCCTCGAGATCACGTGACAATCACAGGACAACCAACTTATCATAACATCCCCCTTCTTAAGCTATTTGGCTGTCTTAAAGAGTTTATGCTAGTACAAGTGAAAACGGGAACAAGAAGTTAACAACTCAACTATAGATGGGTCTACACATACAACTATGTTACATAACATAATCCTTATGCCAAACCGGAACGGATCTAACCCGAG
>OZ037775.1:21214401-21321901 GCA_964035525.1 Porites cylindrica | reverse complement strand
CACACGCTCTTTGGTCTGCAAGTTTTTTCATTTGCGCAGCCTCATGCTGATTTATTTGACCTTAGGGCTCGAAATCGATGATGTAATAAATGGAAGACCTCGGAGTCCAAAATTATCTTGAATAGCTACCAAATCACTGAAATGCAATCGCTCATTAAAACATATAAGATGAAAATCGGGCTGATCTAAACAGACTTAGAATTAGTTTCCCCAGGCAAGTTATCAGGAAATCAGACGAGGACAAACGCACGCTACCTAACGAGTCACACTTAAGCTACAACACGAAAATTGTAAAAGCTCGCAAAAAAATCAAAACATAAAAAACTGCTTAGGTTCACTGATCATGATACAATATATTTATTGACAGTCAGTTAACTGTTTACATTACTGAAAGTAGACAAATTTCGAAGTAAAATGGTAGCACTTTAGATCAACCCCTAATAAACATTCCACTATTAGTCCCCAACTCAGCTAAGACTAACAAACACATAAATTAACTAAACTTCTATAGTGCATAGTAGCAAGAGACGATAAAACTCTATCCTCTCTTGATAGTAGTCACTGTTTGGTTTTGAAATCTCATCTGTCAAGGGTTAGTTTTACATACTGCAAGGTGATATTCATGAAAAAAATTTCAGAGCGAGTGGAATCTCGTCCCCAGAATAGCGTCTTGAAACTTGCGCAAGTCAAAACGCCAACGCAGATTTCTATTTTCGCACGCCGGAACTAGTTTGAACTGAGGCTTGAATCTTGCTAGTTGAAGTTGTTATTTTACAAATTACCCACCACATTCGCTTGTAGGCGCACTTTTAAAAGTTTTCCATGCCACAGCGAAAATCACTTCACTCAACTCAGATGTAAGTGCTATTGCAGTCACACTTGGCTTTTCTTTGATCAAGAACGACTCTCAGTTCGCATGTCTCTAGATGAGTTGCCAGGTTTTTAGATTAGCAGCCACTATAAGGTCGCTTCTCAGAGATCTCAACGATCCCGCGCCACTTTGCACGATGCATTTTTCGATCTCATCGCAAATTGCTTTTCTTCGAATGTTGGGTGCATTTGGTCTGTACATGAATTCGTCAGGTTTCAAAATTTCCGTGGACGATTGTTCATCCGCTATTGTCTCTTCTCGTACTCTACTACCCTCTCTACTAAAGAAGGCTCTTACCAGTGTTTTTAGCTTAAAGGTCTCTGAGTAGAGAGTTCGCTTAAACGTTCGCGTTTTTGAAGCGATGAGATTCATGGTTTCGTTTTCTGTAATTACTACTTGTCTTGGTTTGTTTTCGTTTTCCGTTTTCTCTACTTTGTAAGGCTAAAGGTTGTTTTTGTCTCTCAGATTGTTCCATTTCATCCCCGATTCCATGGTAAATAGAACAGGATCTCTCATTCCATGCACGTTTAATGAAATCGTGTTTCCTTTTGCATCTTTCCCTCGTAAATCCTGAAGAGACCCACTTCTGATGCCGACTTGAAAGTTTTTTCGCTGTAGACGGTTCCTCTCTCATTGTTTTAACGCGACTGAATTTGAGGTGTAAGTGATAGATTGAAATGATTTGACCCACCTTGCAGAGCACTTAAATGCGATGCTGAATCTATTTGTGCCACCATTGAGTAATTATTATAAAAATAGCTTCAATTAATTATAAATTCACATCCGAATATGTGAAAACAATAATTTATCGTACATCACATGTTCTAGGTAAAGAAGTTGATTATTTATTAAACGTAAAACGCCTCGAATTAAAGAGTATATGCTTGGCAAAACACAGAAATACATCAGTGTAAAACAAAATTATTTAGCTTAATTTAAAGAAACTGCTCTTTCTTCAGTCATAATTAAAATTAACTTTATTTAAAATATTTCTGACGACGTCGAGGTGCTTACTTATAAAATGCCTGCAGTATAGATAGATAGAGATAAAAAACCTTTAATTCGCCATTCGCATACATGTGTTTATCATTTTTCTCACAGGGTACATTAAACCATTAAGTAGGGATGTTCTGGAAATTTTATGAAATACTTCTAAGTTGTAGGTTTCGTTTCAGTGTGTTTCCAGTGTAAAAGAAAAACCTAAATGCCAACTTGCGTCTAGTTCAACGAACCTAAAAACAATTTGTTGGCCGGGGGATGTTTTTATTACTTTGTTGAGAAATAAAGCCTTTCTGATAAAATCAAGTACTCCTTTACCGTTAATGCTTTTAATTTTAATAGAGTAAAGCCTAAAGCACTGTCCTAAAAAAGTGGTTGACATTTTGCATGACTCTGTTTTCGGATTTGTGCCTTTTCCTGATACAGACTGACTGTGCCTCGCTACGAGCCATTATTCCCCTAGCTGAATATTAGCAAAGCGCGCGCGAGCGTGGAGCTCCATAACTAAGAAAATTTGGTAAACTATTCATCCGAGAAAATTTGATTATGAGGTCACCGTGCGTACGTCCGTACGTACGTCACTACGGACGCTCCGATAAGTGGAAACGGATTCCCCCTCTCTTCCTTAGAGAGTTTTGTCCCCTAATTGTTTCAAAAGGCTTTAGAAATGATTGAGAAATCAAAATCTGTCAACTGAACAAATGTTTGGTGGATTTTAGGGGCCGACCATTTGACTTTTGAGGGGGTTATAGGTGATTTCAGAAAAAAATACCCAGCGGACGGATTTTGAGGGGAAAAAGCTTGCAAGGATATAACTGGGAAAAATAATATCCTGCACTGAAGAAATACCGCTCATGCCGTATATAATGCTGAAACTGAAATCTTACACTGTTGTATGTCAGTGAAAAAAATTCTAACTCCAGAGATTACCCATACACCCTCCCCCCCCCCTCAAAAGTCACATGGTCAACCAAATAGGGGGTGGGGGGGAGGCGGGCTTGGACACCTTAGTTAATGTCATCCATCAACAAAATGGCTGGCGCTCGTTCATCATGTGGTGGTTTTCAAGACTAAAGTTTTGTATCACAAGATTGAAAATACGCCTATAAAAGACACAAATGGAAAGAGAAAGTTCAAAAGAATGCTCAGTTTCCTTTTGTGGACAAATGAGAGCTTTTCGCTAAGAAATTGTCTTTCGAGGAATTCAACCTTGTTTTCTTCACGGCGGATCAGAGCGCTTGGCTTGTTTTGAACCAACCGAGTCAGCGAAAAGAAAGAAAACCACAAAATGAGCATTTGAAATTAATTTTTTGACATGTGCTCAGCGGATTTAACTTGCGTGAACGGATCCACGATCCAGTTAGTGTTACGCGAATTGCTTTTTAGGATTAACTTATGGGTTTTTTAATAAAAATTCTCAAGTAATTAAGTTATTCATCTGTCATTGCTCATTCATAACATTAGCTCAATACACGATCGTGAGTTTTTTAGACACACTTCAGACCGGCTACTCCCCATTCTTGAATTAAGACTAAAGTGTTGTTTTTCACTGTACATGTTCCATTGAATTACTATTCATTTTCTTATTCATTACTTGCCATTCAAGTGTCAGGCGAAGTATTTTGCAGTGTGCTGTCTTTTTTCCTTAACTCGTGCCCTGAATACAGCTGAAATCGCTTGAATGAAGTTTGTTTTCAGTAATATTTGTTTACGGCTTTATATATATATATATATATATTATCGCTGAAAAGTGCGCTTATCTAAAATATGAAAGAGTTCTCTTCTATTTTAACGACAGACTCAACGGCTTTTCGACCCCGAATTTGCCTTTTTAATTAAAAAAAAAAAAGGTTAAAGATTGTATTATAGTTGTTGTTAGCGAAAAAGGTTATCGTTTGCTTTCCTATATCTCTCCTCAAAGAAAATATACACCTCACGGTAAAACTTTCTATCAGATATTGTGAGGCTGTATAATGCAAAGGCCACACATAGCTGTTCGTCAGGGCCCGTTTATAAAAAATAGGAAAATAAAATAAAATACAGAAACATAAAAGTCCCTCAGTCGGCCTAATTTTCCTTTTAGGTCTTCCCTTTAAGACAGAAATACTGACCTTAGAAATCGTAACCTGTAAATTGCTGCTACTAAAGAGACCTACAACCTCACATTTTTTTTTTTAAAATTGAGGTTTGTTTGTGGGATACGTTTCTTAATCATTTAGCCCCTCCCTCTAAAGGGGCACTGATGGGAAGGCTCCTTATTTCTTTCTTTCTTTTTTGGCTTAGATTTCACGCTATTGTTTAAATTTGATTGCTTTTAGCATAAGTATAGAAACGGAGGCTTCGCTTTTAACCCTGGCTAAATCTATCTATTAGATATACAGTAGTAGGGTCTTGAGTTTTCGTTCAGGTTCGAACGTAACAGTAAACCAAAGAAAGTATCTGGTGTAAACCTAATGAAAAATGATAAAAGAACAATAAAATATTGCGTCATAAACTATTTAGAAGAATGTTACTTACTCGCGGGGATGAATTTATAAACTAACGTAACTCTGGAGAAGGTAAAGTCTATTTGCCAAAGCCGGTGAACTATAAGAAAAGTCGATAAATCAAAATTACAGACCAACAGGTCTGCTTAACCCGGGCCTCGGCTCCCTTCTAGATTAAGAAGACCAGACCTCAAGACTAAATCCATGCTAACTGGCTCTCCCTAAAATTCCCTACAACATGTCTGGATTTAATGGAACCAAAATTAGATGTGAAATTGAAAACATTTGACGCATTATTTTGACAAACTGTTACTGGCGACTTCTACTGAACGTTTCCAGCAACAACAATTTGCCGTCTGTCGCCTTCGATTACGGAAGAATTTTCCCAGATGATCGCCTGTTCAAGATCAGAACTGATAATAAAGCTAGATTCAGTAGCAGGGCGACGAGTGATTAAGGTATTATTGCCGTTTTATCGGAGAGCGAAAGTCGGGGGAGGGGTAAAGATGAAGATAGGTTAAGAAGGACGCCTGATCGCAAGTGTGGGGACAGGGAGGCTAGTGTGCTGAAAGGCTGGCAATATACTTAATGAAATATGTTGAAATTTAACGCTCATAAAATGAAATCACTTCTTCATTGATAGCGTCTTCTAAGGCTATTTCTTTCTACATTGTGACAAGAAGCGGGGGTCTGCTACTGGTCTGCTCTTTTAGACTATCTAGACGTTTTTGAGCGGGTACCAGACAAATACAATATCAACTATGTAAAAAATTATTCTACTCGCAAGTTCAAGTTCAAGTTCATTTATTCACACTTATTCAATTACAATACAACAATAAGGAAAAAAAAGGAAGAAGGAAGAAACAGAGCTAACTATACATTGAATTAAACATAAAAAAGGAAGAGTGTGTAGCAGCCAAAGGAGCCAAGCTTTCGAGTTGGCTACTACCACAGAGCAGTTACATAAGTGGGTGGAGGTTATACGGTACTAATAAAAAAAACTATTTAAAGTAAATAATTAAATAAATAGAACTAAGTAACAGATTAGGGTTGTTTAAGATGCCTCTTAAATTCTGTACTGTTAAACTCGCCACGCGTTTAACTCTCCACCCGCCATCTTGCGCCGGTCTCAAGCGGTGGATTAAGCATAATGCATGTAATACAATGCTTCTTCATCATTGCCACTTTCCGTTGTTTGAAGGGGCGAGGGGGTCAAGATGAAGATTTCCTTTGTTCCTGTTTAGGGCTTTTTCTCTCATCATCACTTTCCCTTTTATGCCAAAAATTTGGAAATTTAAACCATTATGTTTCCCAGACAATTAAAGGATGCAGACTGCTGCCACTCTATAAGACCCATAAATGAAAACTCTCAACTTGCTTCCATGTATTTATAATTGCTTCCTTTAATTGACAGGTATATCTTTCTACATGCTATTGGAATGCCTGGTAGCAAAAATAAGAAAAAAGTGGTCTAAACCTGCGTAAACGTAAGGTATAAATTTAGTAACTTGTTTTTGTGACAGCATTTCTTGCTTCTTAAGCACAAACGACACCTGCATTCCCGTGATGGCCATAGCCACTATCTCCTGGACCCCATCCTGCATGCGCACAGTTGAACAGTGAAGCTTTTCCTCCGCTACATTCGACATCATCCAACCAAATATTGCCAGTACCTCGACCATATCTTGCACCGTGTGGAGCAGACGTTGCTCTAGAGAAACCTAGCTCACGACAAACAACATTTGCGTTGTTGATATCCCAGAGATCATCGCACACTGTACCCCAGGCTCCGCTGTAATATACTTCAACACGGCCATACGAAGCACCTCCATTGGCTAAACGAACTAATGAAGTAATATAATAAAAACGTATCACAGTTTTTATAATACTAGGTGACGTCACTTACGAACAGGTAAGCTTGACATTAAGCCTTCTACGTAGTACATACAGTTTTGAAGAAATGGTGTTACTCTTATTAGTTGCTTCATAGAACCGTAATATCTAACCTGTTTTCACGTCAATATATAGTCTGTCAGCGAGCCTTAAATATACTACAAAATCTAGCTATGATGTCCAAGAGTAACAATGCACTGTAACTCTTGAATATTGATCGCTCGCCAAGAGTTACTTCAGCGGCTAAAGTTGTACACGTAAATACTGCAGAGGGAAACCATTTCTAAATGGTATATTTCCCTCAGAATACCAGTTATTAAGAGCGAAGGTACTCATAAAACTCAAACTGTGGTGACAAACATGAAGCTAAACAAGCGCATAGCTAATTGCCTCCACAGGGATTTCCCCCAGAAGGCGAAATCCCGAGGAGGCACTCTAGCAACTCGCGCGTATATTAAGGAAAGTACTTACAGCTGAAATATACAGTCAGTACGCTAGAAAAAAATCTCGATTTGCTTGAACAGGAGCCGAGAGGAATCGGTAGGTAATGATCATGACGTCTCTATTGTTTGCGCCCGCAAGTACGAAATGGTTAGGATGACGTAAAGACAGAAAATCCCGAAGGGACCCCTTAGGTATATTTTTTGACATTTATTGTGAAGTCATACTTCGATCCTTTTTTGTGTTATGTGTTATCAGTGACACTCTGTAGAGCAGTTGCTTTGAAAGTTATGGACCAAAAGACACTCGTTAAGCGCAGATGAAGTTATAACGAGCGTATAACTGTGCATATATAAACACTTGGAGAGTTTGCCAGACACGAGTTCACAAATCTTTGATTGGAAACCTTGCCGGACACTCTATCTCTCTCTTTGACCGGAATAAGACTCAGCCCCAAACAAACAAGACGAGAGAACAACTGCTAGCTTATCACTAGCAGAAAAATGGACGATTACAGAAATTCGCCGACAATCAAATTCTGTGCTGACTTATTCCCTGCTAACAGATGTCCTTCCGCTCTTAAGTTTGAAATAAGACAAGAATGCGCGAGCGTGAATTGATCAAACATCCTTTTAACCTCTAAGGCTTAATTTCCGGCAAATAAAATGAACTGAATGTAAAAATTGAAAGACAAATAAAAGCTGTGTAAATCGAACCGAAACGGTGCATGGAATACAACTTTTCCCTGCTAACGTATTCATTTAAGGTGGCTCGACTGGATTTTTTTTGGGGGGGGGATACCTCCCAAGTTTGAGCATTAACTACGTCGCCATGAGTAAAGATATGGGAAAAAGATTACCACAAATGTATTATATAAAGAGGAAAATTTCTTATGATCTGGGTTTTATTGCAATCGGAGTCGCCATGGCAACGTAACGATGCCATTGCGTTTTTTATCTTTGTGTTTCTCTGCACCAAGAGTTTTTTTAAGAAATCGCTTAAGGGAGTTTGTACCTGCCATAATTGCCTCAATTATTTATTAATGAAGAGAGCGTTTTCGTGATATTTTGAAACGAAGTTTTAAGCATCATAGAAACAGTGAAATAGCATGCTATCCACACAATTACCTAAATTTTTAAGAAAATGATAAGCTTTCGAAGCTCGGCTTCATCTCATAGTGGTTTGATTCCATTGAAAACTGCGTACAAAAAAAGAGGAGAATTGCTTCGGGCGATCGCGAGTAAGAAGTATTTTAGTAACTTGCATTCAGCTGCTTTTGTTACAGTTTTTGCACGTAATGTGGTTCAAGCCTACAAATTTCGCATTCTTCAAAAAACCGCTGAATACATTTTTTTATAAATTTGACAATCCCGAGATCAATTGTCTATAAATATACCCTGCAAGTTTTAAGAACATTGAAAACAGAGAAGGCTTTTAAACAGGGTCTCAAATATAACTAATTTTCCCCCCAGATTTTGTGTTTGCAAGTGAGTGTCGTCATTATTCACTGGCATTGTTTCCAAGTTTCATATGCACGTGCACATTTAGCAAAAAGATAGAATTTGCATTAACAGCTTCTTTTTTTGCAAAGTAACGCAGAGTTACTACTTTACAGCTTTTAAGGAGAGCAAGATTATGCATATGTACAACAAGCTTTGCGTTGTTTAAGATGCTAACTTTGCATGGTAATACATTGAGAGTTTGTATTTTTGTAGAACAATTAAAGCGATGTAATCTAGGTTTGTACATATTAAACAATCAACCACATAATTAAAGAACACTATGTATATTTTTTCACTTCATGTTTATTTGATGTTACCTCTTCAAGCAGAAGCCTTGTATGTACCAGCTTGGATAAACCTGGTCAAGTCCAGGATCAAAAGGATCAAATTAACTCAATGCAAAAATCGAATCAAGAAAAAGGCCCGATCTTATGTCAAAAAATTGTCAGATACTGTGCAACGCAAATGATCGATTTAGTTTTACAGTCGATTCACAAAGTTTATCCAAATGTGCGTTGTGCTTTTTTCATACCTTTGCAACGCACATTTCGATAAACTTTGTAAAGCTCAACCGATTTTATTTTGTAAAGTAATACAAATTAATCAGAGCTATGCCAAGGTCCTACGGAAAGGTTTTGTTTAAACAATCGCACCATAGGGGTCAACTCCCTCATCCCTAAGGGCATCAACAAGCGAAGCCCCTGAATCTAACTCTGGAGATTCCAAGAGCCCAGCGTTGAAGGGCTGAATTGTTTCACAGTAACAATCAGAACATTTCTCCGTATTCCACTCTAGTTTCGATAGGGTTATGTTACGTGCTCGTGAGCTATGACAACTACACAAAATCAAAGTGCTGGGTCTCTACAAAATTCCATGGCGCCAAGCGACCAAGGAAAATCAGGAAATTTTGACACTGAAACGTGTGTATTCCTGTTTTTTTGGTACATGTATCCTAACAAAAAGATGTGAGTGGTTAACGACGCTTTTGCCAAAGCAATGGTGCAGGTGCGGAGAAAACCACTTATATTTAGCTTCACCTTACGATTGGTTACCTTAGTTTACAAAAAATGCATCAGACGTTTAATCGTTGCAGAAGCACTGCTATGAATGCTGAATGAAACGTCAGCTATAGACATGCACGTCCTTTTTTATCAAAGAACTGAACTCAACACACTTTAAAAAGCAGCATCCATGAGCTTTTACCCTCTTGTAAACTAGACGCTTAAATGTTACGTTGGCATTTCGCTTTCTATGCTGGCTTCACTGAGCGGTACCCGCGGTACACCACTCATTCATCAACATCTTGCGGAAGCTTAAATTTTGGGTCGACGGCAACTGCCAGGTTCTTGAGCAGCTTGTTTTAGGGCCTCCAACATGGCCATCATAGATTTAATCCTCTTCTTGTTTTTTAAAATCTCTTCTTTTAGTTCAGCAAATTCAGGTGTTTGACCCTCTTCGAACTGTTCTGGAGCTGCTTCCGCAAACCTTGCATGAAGCCAGTCTTCTATTCTGAGGAGTAAAACAAGTTGAAATGTATTTTCCTTTCAATGGAATTTTACCACCGATATGGGAATTCCAATTTCCGGTAACCCTATCAAGAAAACTGATCAAAACTGATCAACAGTGTAGCAATAGCTATTGCAAATATTAGGCGGGCACTGCCTTTCTATTCCAGCGACTCCTGGCAACCAAGACAATTTCGTGGTCTTGCACTATCTAGGCAAAAATATGAATGAAAATATCCAAAGCGATTTTGCGACAAGCAATATTTAGAACAAACGTTATACAAAAGAAAACCTGACTGAAAATATGCGATGACAGTTATATGAGTGCCCACGAACAACACACACTCACATACGTTTTGTTACCGCCATTTGGTCAAAATAGGGTATACCTGTTGACTCTAGACTGCTTGTTGGGCTTCTCTACATGAACCCTTTCGTAAACCTTTTGGATAATGCATTTGGGATACGCCTCCTCTATTTTAAACTGGTATTCCAGTTGCATCCCAAGTCTCTGGATCGTGGCATATTTCTTCATTGTTTTGGTGTCTCCCACGGCCAGACCAACCTGCAAGAAAATTGTACGGTAAAATGTACCACAATAAACTGAAGATTTGTAAAAGCAAACTTCGGATATCGTCTGATTTGGTCAAAAAAAGTTAAAGACTTCTCCAATTGTGATTGGCTTAACTTGTTACCAAATCCTTTACCAAATATTTTTTGTAATTATTGGACCACTTATCTCATCCGCCCATTACCTGAAATTAAAAACTGTTGAACGCAGCGTACTTCACTTGCTAAACCCCACATCATCATCTTCGAAAAATAGCTAGCTACATCAAAAAACCTTTAAGGTAACTGATCGCTGTTGCATCAGTCAATACCACCTGCGCCCAGCCCCCCCCCCCCCGGGCTGACTCCCGGGCATTAGCATTTTTTTTGCCCTGGATGGCAAATTCCCGGGGGTGGGGACTCTTGAGCTGTCAAATCCCCCGGGGTGGGGATGAAAAAAGAGGGCAAATCCGCCGTCCTCCGTCAACACTGCAACATTTTTCATTGATCGCACAGTCAAATAGTGACATTTTAAGCATTTTAATGTGCGATTTTTTTTTCAATTAACGTCTTCCTTTGTAATAGCGCTAAGCGCTAGGACTCTAATTAAGACTTCATGCCGCGACGACATGCACCAGCTTATGGTTTTAGTACGTATTGATATAAAATTAATTATTGACAATAAAATTAATAGAGAGCTGTAGCGTTATATGTTATGAATAGTTTATAAATATGAAAGGATGTTCTTTAAAAAATATCAACAGAAATTTGATTCAATAACCAAAAAACGTTGATTCACATCGATAGCTCCAACTTCGCTATGTAATTCTGGCTTGATAAGCAATAAAGAAATGCATACACACATGTAAAATCGAGAACATGCCTTTACAACCCTCTACAATTTATTCATGTCCTTGACAGATGAGCCAAACTGCTTTAACAGTAAAACCTTCTGTGTAGTTATATTCTGACAGGAAACCCGTGCGTGTCAAAAGCTCGGGAATGGCCCGGGGGTTGGCAAATGCCCCGCCCCCGGGCAGTGCAAAATGTACAAATGCCCCACCCCCGGGACTGACAAGGCGGGCAAATACCCCGCAGTAGCCCGGGGAGGGGGGTGGGCGCAGGTGGAATTGACTGATGCATTAGAAAAGATAAAAAATGTCCTGTGCAGAACCTTTACATATGACTCGTGATTTCTTCGACAAATTTAACATAGCCTACACAGTTCTAAGGAAATCGATACCCCTTGGAAAAGTATTTTTTTTTTACCAAAGACAAATTGAAAACTGTTCTTTCGAATGAAAATTCAAAGTCCTACATATGGGCAGAAAACTACAACAGGCTCTTTCAACAGCCCGAGGAAACAGCCGAAGTTTTGGACGCCACCGATGGTTTCCCCGCGAAATGATGTCTGAGGAAGGAGCACAGAAATTCCATACTGATGACGTTTCACTTCCCAGATCTTGTCAGTACTTCCGATTGGTCGTGAGGCGAGGGTAATTTCCTTTAACCAATCAAGAGCACAACCCAGACCAAGACCAGACCAAGGTAGTGAAACGTCATCAGTATGGAATTTGTGTACTCGTTTCTCAGACGTCATTTCGCGGGGAAACCAGTGGTTGCGTCGCGAAGTGTTGGCTGTTTTCTCAGGCTACTCTTTCAGCTGTTAAAAATACATATCAAACCAGTTCCTTACCAAAAGGTTCTGCAGAGCGATAGTAAGGAAAAACAAGCACAAAAAGAGGAAGAAGTATCCAGTAAAGGGGAATGGATTTAACAGATTCTTGTTCTTTTCACTTTTTTTTCCTATGGTTTTTATGAAGGTTGTTCCAACTTCCAGTTCACCAGTCATCATCACAAGCACGCGGAGCAGGGAATGATGCACTGTATTGAATCCAGTCTGAATAATAATGATGAGATAAGACGCGGTTTTACCAACTGAGTAGATAAAGCAAAGTCGGCCACCATTTAGACTTGATTCACAAGCTAACGTTTCGAGCGCTCACCCGAATTGGGTTTCATGCGGTTTACATATACGTGCATACTAACAGTGGAGCTACACCATTAGTCGACTCGTGGCAATTTAGTGCAATGAACAGCGTTCGCTTAAAAAAGACTTCTACTGCTTTCTGTGTCAGTACCTTGAAGCAGGGACGAGCCAAATATCGCTATAGGTTGCCTAGAATAATCCTTAAAATTAAAATGTCCAGGGACCGGTTTCGATACGTCTTTGTCAGCCAACAAAACGCGATCTTTGGCTTCTCCCTACATCAAGGTAGCAACTGTCAAAGGAAAGCAAAAATGGGGAAAAACTGTTCTTGTTTTGGAGGTCAAGCGCGTTCAAGACCGTAGTGTTATTTGAAGCTATAAATGTCCACGAGAGGACTAAATAGAGCAGAAGTGATGATTTGCTAAAAACCAAAACCCTAAACTGGCCCAGCGTCAGTTACAACGAGAAAAGTTTTGGTAATTGTCATAATGCTCTTCGATCAGCAGTGATTATAATAATTACTACTGTTTTTAATTATTTATTATTTATTTTTCTAACGAAAGAACCTTTGGGGGTTCGGATCCCTCAAAACAAAGGATACCAGTACGTAGTGGAACTGAATTGACGTCATCTTCTTATAGTCTTGCTGGATATGATTGATACAGTGGAACCTCCCCTGTGGGACACCTCCATTCAGGGAACACAAAATTTGGTCCCGGAAGAATGTTCATGTAATCTTTGTATCTGCTTCTGTATCAACTTCTATTGAAGGGAAATCTCTATTAAGGAAAAGGGGCATTTTGTCAGGATCCTAATACCCCAGGTTTCTTTCTTATCTTTTTTTAATAGTTAAATCAACTAATTACACAATTCTTGTTTTTCCTCGCAAGATTAACTGATTAGCAAGCAATACCTGAGAACTAACTTACCTGTTCTTTAAAGAGGACGTAAAAAGCCAATGCAAATCCCAGAACCAGGAAAATAAACACAACCATAACTTGGAATACAGTCTTCGTCACTTCGATATACATTGAGATGTAAGTGCCAAACAAGCGATATCTTCTGAGAAACAGCATCATGTTGGTGTAGCACAGGAAGATTGCAATAACTCCAATATTCCAAAGTACTAGGGAATACTTGGTACCGGCAAAAACTAAAATCTTGTTGAGGACGTCTTGGCTTGTGACATAGGGGACCATAAACAAGGCTGCAGTGATATACAAAGTCCAGTTCAGGTAATTAGACAGGTCCTTGAAGTAGCTCCAACGCTGAACGTAGATTTGGAACAGTTCTTTACCTATGTGCAGCAAGGAGAAAGTCAAGATCAAAAATGGAATAGTTCCTTTGAAGGGGTCGTCGTTGTCGTTGTACAAAGTTGACAGTTTTTGCTTTAGTGGTTCACTGAAGGTCTGGCCTCTCCTATCGATGACTATAAATACAGTAAAGAACACCATAAGCAAGAGATAAGTAACAAAGTCGAATAAGAAGACATATCTTCCTAAACGCTGCCACTTTCGTTCATTAAATTTCAGCGTAAGAGGATGAAGAAGAAGTCGTTCGCGCTTGTGCTTTATCATCATCTGAACAGTGGAAAACCTTCCACTCGACATGTCAGCATCTGGACCAGGATCTAGGTGCTTGAAGTCATACGTTACAGCGTAGTCTGGGTCGGCTGGGTTGAGATGGTCCGAGGAACTTACGCACTGATTAAGAACAGCTTCAGCTGCTTCTGGGAAGTTTTCAACCAGGAGTGAGATTGCTGTTTGACCGTTTGACATTTGATACTGTTCAAATTCCTTCCACCTTTAAAATTGCAGGTAAAAACAAATAAAATGACTTGACATTCGACATTTCCTCCCTCCCCCCCCCCCCCCCCCCCCCACAATGTATATATTACGATGTATTCATAAGCACCATTATAAATTATTTAATTAGGAGTATTACATAACGTGGACTCTCCAACAGTCCTGACTTGGCAAACATGATTTTCTATCTGTATACTGGCGCAAAGAATGGAGGTCGCTTCTTTTCATCGAGAGGCAAAAAAACCAACCAAATGAAAAACTCGGCGCTTTCATGTCAGGAATCGAAATGAAAATAGCGATCCTTTTTTTGTGTCGTGTGTTTCTAATTATTTTATTGTCCTTTCGAAAACTCCTTTGGATTACCAACTGTTAAGTTACGAGTATCCTTTCCACCACTTTTGTGGAAAGGATCTTTTTGGGGCTTCAAACCTATTTCTTTGTTTGTTTGGGGTGGGGGGTTTCAGGCAGGTATTACAAAATTAAAGGTGAGATAATATATTTGCAATTGTTATTGAGTTGGCTTAAGCTAATTATTACTGACATTAAGATGTCTGCTGGACATTTATGACATTTATGATCTGGATTCTTTAAATAATTCACCCACAAGAATATCTCCTCAGTGTTCTTCATGCTTAGATGTTATCCTGACGAATGTTTCAGGTCATTTCAGAGAAACAGGAACTTTGGAGGTTGGCCTCAGTGATCATTGCCTAGTTTATACTTTAACAGTTCAAAATAAGAAAATACCGCAACCTAAACCCGAAATTATCCGAGTGCGCTCTTTCAAGAATTTTGATGAAGGCTCTTTTTGTAGCTACCTTAGTTTGATTCCTTTTTCGACGGCTTACGTCTTTGATGACCCTGAAGATGTATATTGGACTTGCGAAAAATTGTTCGTTGAAGATCTGAATGACCATGCTCCAGTTAAATCGTTTCGCCGACAACATCGCGATCAATTTCAATTTATAAACCCTGAATTACGGGAAGTGATGAGAGAACGTAATCGCTCTAAAAGGCAGTTCAACAAGTCCAGAAAGCCTGAAGACTGGGAAAAATACCCCCAACTAAGAAACAGACTTGTTAGCATGAGGAGGAAAAGAGTAAGAGATCACTTTTCGAGAATCTGCGATGATAAACATTCAGATCCAAAGAAGATTTGGAACACAATAAGACCGTATATTTCATCCAGGAAAATACAGTCTTTCCACGATGAGCGTATTGTTTTGAAAGACAATGGTGGTTTCATTAGAGAACAAAAGAAAGTCGCCGAGGTTCTGGCAGAATGTTTTCAAGTTCTCAGCACCCTGACTTCAATCAATTGCCTCCAAAGTCATACCAGACAATAAAAGCTCATCAATCCCGCCCTTCACCTTAACAAACACAAGCCCAGGTGAAGTGAAGAGAATTATAAAAAATCTTAAGACAAACAAAGCTACTGGACATGATTAAATTCCAGCTCGAGCTGTCAAAGAATCCGCTGAAATTCTGTGTCAGCCTTTCAGCTGTTTAGTGAATTTTCTATTTGAAAGGGGAAAAGTGCCTTCGAGATGGACACTAGGTGAAATTGTGCCGGTCCACAAGAAAGACTGTACGTTAACAAAGACAAACTATCGCCCTATAACAATCCTGCCGGTCTTATCCAAAGTTTTTGAAAAACTCGTTCACTCAAGACTTGCTTCACACTTTGAAGATATTTATCATAACAATGTCTTTGCATATAGAGATTATCATGGGTGCGACACAGCTATACTTAGTCTAACTGAACAATTCAAGAAAGAATTAGATAATCACAAACTTATTAGTCTGGTGTCTATGGATCTCTCAAAAGCATTTGACACCCTTCCCCATGACCTTATTGTCAAAAAGCTTGAAGATTACGGTGGAGACTCAAAAGTTATCAATCTTGTTACGAATTATTTAAGTGCCAGACAGCAACGTGTCAGATTGAGTGGACAACACTCTTCTATGAAAACCGTAATGAAGGGTGTCCCCAAGGGATCAATTTTGGGTCCCATTCTCTTTAATATTTTCATGAATGACCTGTCTTATGCTATAGACGAATGCACATTATTCACGTATGCCGACGACACTCAATTGTTTAAGTCTGGGGAAGATATCGACCAGGTTGAACATGCCATAAATGCCGATCTGAAAAAGGTCGATGAGTGGTTTGAATTCAATCAAATGAAAAGAAATCATTTTATTTATTTTTTTATTTTATTTATTCCTCCAATTCCTAGCTGATACATAGTTATGTAAATATAACTGAGAAAAATAATATAGTAACAGATAAAGATTTACAAAGGAAATAAACGCGTAAAATAGAAATTACAACACTTAAATTGAATTACATTGTATATTGGAAGGAGAGGAGAGGGGCACAAAAGAAATCATTCAAAATATCAAGCAATTACTTTTGAAAGGGTCGAGAGAAATCCAGTGTTGACCTGTGAAGGAACCGTTATCCCTATTCAAGACGAAATGGAACTCCTCGGCGTCACTATCGATAACAAGCTTAAGTTTGAGGGATAGATTCGTAAAATCTGTCGTACAGTTAGTCAACAGGTTGCTGTTCTCAATCGTTTGAAGAAAATATTACCTTTTGAATTGAGGATAGATATATATCGTGCTTTCATTGCACCGCATTTCAATTACTGCCCAGAGTCGTGGCATCACTGTGGTGAAAGAGGTTGCGCCAAACTTGAAAAAATCAATGAACGAGCTCTTCACTTTGTGACCCGTGACAAGTCTACCACGAACGAGACGTTGCTAAAACAACTAAACTTGCTGTCTCCACTTAATCAAAGAATTGTTAAAATGGCCATCGGTGTTTACAAAGCTATCCATGGGTATAAAGTCCCCAGAGGGATAGGAGAGCTATTGCATTTATAATCTTAGAGGAAAACACATCCTCGAGCTACCCAAAGTAAATACAACCACCTATGGACTTAAATCGTGGCGTTATACTGCAGCTAAGATTTGGAACGCTCTTCCGGATCAGTTTCGTGCCGCTAATAAAATCGGAACATTTAAGAACTTAATGCCTAAGTTGGATTTTTCAAATTTTACATTTTAATCGCCCAAATACATTTAAATACATTTTGCTTAGTTTTAACATCATTTTGTAATAATGTCGTGATCTACTCTTAGTTTTAATAATTTTTAACTGTATTTATATATTTTTATATAGGTTTTCTTGAGAAATCGTCTCTTTCTATTATTATTTCTAGTTTATTTATTTATTTATTTTTTGTGGCATGTCTGTAAAGTAGCTGATTAGCTAAGAAAATTGACCACGTTAAATAAAGGGCATTGTATTGTATTGTACTCTGCTAACCTTTCGTGTTTGGCAATCGCCATGGCGGCATCACACGATCCTGCTTTCGCGGCAACTTCTAAGCAAGCAAGACCTTGTTTATTCCTCAATGCTGAGGATGTACCATGGTCCAACAGTAACTTCACAATAGCTGGATGACCCTGACCACACGCTACATGCAAAGCAGTATCACCACCGACATCCTGTAGGTCAACAGAAGCTTTGGAGTCAAGAAGAATAACCGCACATTTTGTGTGGTTTCCATGAGAAGCCCACATTAGAGGTGTTCGAAACTTGTTATCCCTGCTATCGACCTCAGCTCCCATGCTAAGAAGCACCTGACAGGATTTCCTATTGCAAAGGGAAGCAATGCAGGTAGCTTGTTAAAACAATATGCGATACTTACATACACTGTTAAAAATGCATTGGATTCTCTTATTCGCCATTTGCAATCTCCCATAACACACCTTGTCCCCTCCCCCCCCGCCACCGCTTAAAAAATGCATATTGAATAAGCATTGTCTTCAATTGGGACGACCGCAATACGTTCATGTTTTTTTTTTGGGGGGGGGGGGGGGGGGGGTAAGCAAAGTGTATAATGGGGGATATGCAAATGATAAATAGAATTAAGTAACGGATGGAGCTGCAATCGACTCACGGAATAGACCTTATTCCCGATACCCGCCATCTTTTCAAGCGCTTTAGGATTGATGGAATAAAAGCAATGTTACGTGGTATTTCAGGGGGCAGTCAAAACATAACACTTGCCTATTCGGTAATCGCAGTCGATTTTATTTGTCTGGATTTGTAAAAAGGTACCTTCAGGACTTTTTAGCAACATCCTCATTTGAGGCTTCTTCAATACTTGACATTTTTTTAAAATGATATTTTCACTACAAAAATTCCCTAACAAGCTGCAGTAGATCAAAAAACATGAGTCAAATATGCCTTTTACCTCTTCCCTACCCCTCCCCCACCTCTCCCCTACCTACCATTTCCCATAATTCTCTACTTGTCATAAAACACTGTGACATTTGCAATCAGCGCTTGCGGCAGAAAGTGTTTTCTGTCGTCGGTTAATTTTCTAGATTTCTTTTTGGCCGCCTGCAACAAAGTTTTCCGGAAAGCATCATTAAGCCTTATGAAGAAACAACTCTCACGATTGGCAAAGTCTGCCGTCGTCCAACACGTTACCACATTTCGTCTCATTTTGGCTAAACGGGTGAAACACCGATCTCGGGCTTGAGACGGAAAGGCAGCATATTGCGAGCTTTGATTTGGCGGTGACGAGTCTCTGGCCTCAAAAAGTAGTTTGTAGGAGTCAAATCTATTCGGCGCCAGCAAAATTGAAGGTGATTTCTGACCATGCCAGAGACGTAGTTAAAAATTGTTTTGAAGGCCGGCCTCTATGTATCCCTTTCAAAACGGCTGTTCTACATCCGGGATCTTGAATAAATCGCCTGTGTCGGCAGTGTTTCGATATAGTTTTTCAGAGGCCATACGATATTTTTCAATTGCCTTTAAAAGTGTTTTTATCCTTGTCTAATCGCTATAACATTTTCACCAATGATTGACTATAGATTGAAATATGTCAAAATGTAGGTTTTAGTAGAATCGATATTACTATGACAACAATAAACAAAAAACTTTGAACTTGATAAATGCCTAATTTTGCGCGATCTAGACCTGCTGCTGAAAATTCAACACTAGGAACCTAAAGTTTCGTGCTTAGCAAAAATTCTGTATGTTTGAATTCGTAATCTTCATAATGTATATAAAAATGTCTGAAACTTTCATTAAGATCGATTCACTGCAACACCGTGAAATTTCAAGACAAACGTATCCTACGAACCGGTCAAAAATCTGCGTTACAACATTCACTGTTTTGACGTTCAGCTAATTTTTCCAAAATAATGTGCGCTATACATATCTCCATGACTAGTACATTTTAGTTTGAATTTATCGCATCTTTTGAATGTAAAACATTGACAATACTCACACTGAAATGTATTAGTCATGGATATATGTATTGTCCGCATAAATTTGGAAAAATTATCATAACGTCAAAACAGTGACTGCTGTAGCGCAGATTTTTGACCGGTTCGTAGGATAGTTTTGTCTTGAAATTTCAAGGTGTTATAGTGAATCAATCTTAATGAAAGTTTCAGACATTATTATATACATTATGGAGATTATGTGAAGAGATTTAAAAAAAATTCGTTCAAGTCGTTTTAGAGATGTACAAAAAAGCGCTAAAAGTCCAAATTTTGAATGAAGCTACACTTAGACAGTTGGTGAGAAAACGGGTTAGTTTTTAAGATCGCGCGAACGAAAATACGCCAAAATTCCTAGCATCAAAATATGATATTAAACAGCATTCTGACGCCACTTAAGAATAATTTGAGCATTTATAACGTTTTTTTAAAAAAAATCTATCACGGCTATTGAAAATTTAAGGTTTGAAATATATTTTCGTTTTAGTCGAATTTTACTTCTTTCGAAGATTGTTTGCTAAACACCAAACTTTAAGTTCCTAGTGTTGGATTTTCAGTAGCTGGTCTAGATCACACAAAATTCGGCTTTAATCAATTTCAAACTTTTTTGTTTATTGTTGTCATAGTAATATCGATTTTTACTTAAAACTACATTTCCACAAATTTCGATCCATAGCCAATTACTGGTGAAAATTTTATAGCGATCAGACAAGGAAAAAAACACTTTTAAAGGCGATTGAAAAATATCGGTATGGCTTCTGAAAAACTGTATCGAAACACCTTTTAAATGTAATGATTCATGTGGAAAAAGCGAGAGTTATCGAGAGAGAGTAGTTTGATGATATTTCGCCCGTATTTAGTGTGGAAACATTGTGCTTGGTTGGTTGTGGATAGTTTTATGAGTGCCGCGAACGTGGTTAATTGTATGATTTCCTGAAGTTGCATGTTGACAGACAAATTTCTGGTATGTCGTGCGCTCGTGTCATACGAATATTGTGTACAAGCATAAAAACGCTTTGTGAGTGTTTAGTTGAAGTAGTTTTGTCTTAGACAGCCGATTGTGGGGTCAGGAAAGATGGATTGTAGGTCTGTTACAAATCGGTCGCTTTTGCCAAGAAGTAGCAAAGATCGCTTTCACCAATAATGGAAAAACAGCGATACCTGTGAAGAAAAGAAACAGAATATTCTAGAATATATCTCTTGCCTCTGCCCTTTCCTTGCAGCGCTGTGCAATGGTGTTCCGCCAAGATCGTCTCGCGCATTTATTTCAGACATGCGTTTTGCTAGAGCTTCAACGTGTTTGGGTGAGGCCTTTTCTGCTGCAAGGTGAAGCGGTGTCTTGTTACTCTCATCGTTGAAGCGCACGTTCTTCTGCTTGGATAAGACGAGCTCTAAAATCTACAAACAACAGGGTCAGTGTCATTTATTGATCTCTACACTACAGCCGAATCTCTATTAAAAGGCCTCTCATTAATTCTTCAAGCTCCAATAGTGACCAGCTTCCAATTTCTCCCAACAACAACACTACAGGTCACGAGAATGAACGAAATAATCACAACAGATAAAATATCTTGATGTTTGAACAAATTTTCTCGAGCAGTACCATAAGAATGTATAAAAAGAAGTGCAGAGATTACGCATGTTGATACTAGGGCTTAAAGGGTCAAGCTGCCATCTATCGGTAAGTTCCGAGAGTATCGACGGACAAACTTGTCAGTACATCACTTAACACAAAACACCTAATAAAGAGGACACTTGTTCCTTCTTCAAGGGAGGCCACTTGAAAGAGAGTAAGTTTGACTGTTTTAAAATACATTAACTCTTCCTCAGTGGACACCTTGAAGCTGTAAAGATGATCCATGCCGTTATTCATTCCTAAGAATGTCCGTCTTAGAAAATAACTGATGTAGGCTCCCTATCACATACATGGCATTCCCGTCAGCCACCACCAGTTGCAAATGACTACCTACCCTGATGTCGAGAAGGTGTACATTTGGGAGATAGCTGTGACTTAACTAACCAGTGAGCAGGGAAAAGAATTCTTTTGAACGAATATCGCGTTCTGCCTTTAACAAAGTACGGCGAACCTCTATTTGAGATATCTCTATTAAGCGGTTAACCTCGAAGAAAGAACAGAAGGCTGCTTTATAGGGATACTGTTTACAGTGATTTACTTAAACTTTTCTCCGCCCGGACTAAGGTAAATGGAGAGGAAATAGATGCCCCTTTATAGAGGCTCGACTGTATTATAGTCACTTCTATGTGAAGGTGCCGTCATGTCAAGTTTTCTGCCTTTGATAAAAAGTGCTGTTGAATTACTTTCTAACAGTTCCGTTACAAAGTTACCTTGATGTCTCTCGTCTTCGCCGCGTAATGCAGAGGGACTTTATCCTTCAAATCTCTTCTGTTTAAACAGCGTACCCCCGCACGACTTTCCAAAAGCATTGATAGCATCTCTAAGAGCTCGTTCTCTACCGCAATATGAAGACAGTTTTTCATATGCAAGTCCGCTGCGCTCAAATCAGCTCCAAGTTTGAGAAGAACTCGGGCGCAGTCCACGTGCCCAGCAGCAACAGCATTCAAGAACGGAGAACGTCCTTCACTGTCACGAGCATTAATTTTTGCCTCCTTTTCCACAAGAAATTCAATTACGTTTAACTGGTTAAACATAGCGGCCCTACATGGGAACGACAAGCAACAGTTAGGTAAGTGATTCAGTAGCTTAAAATTTAAGAAACGCTGTTTTTCTTCTTTTTCACTTCCAGACTGGTAATTAAGAAGACAACATGGAGATACTTTTAAGGTCCCGCAAAACTAGGAACATTGACGAGGGAACCGACGTGCATCTGGAAACAGGAATGTTCTTCACTGATTAAATAATCATTTTCTTGAGACCTAGAAGTGAAATTTGCGTTTGTTCGTTTTGCTCCACATGCGACTACATGACAAACATTTAGGTCACCAACAACGTTACCAATATGTTTTAGTTTAGCATTTTTCTAGACTGTGGGCAAAATTCTATGGAACGTCCATTCAACACTTAAAGTACTCAGTACTGTTTAGTCTGAACAAGCATTATTAAATGCAAATTAAATTAACCTATGCAGAGGTGTTTTGGAGTCCCCGTCTTTCTTGTTCACATCAGCACCTCTTGAAATAAGCAAGCCTGCTACCTCAAGATTTCCCTTCGTTGCCGCCATGTGAAGGGCGGTGACCGAGCCACACTTAAGACAGTCGACATCAGCGCCTTTCTCAAGGCATAACTCAGCAGTCTTGACGTCATTATTCCCTGTCGCCATGTGTAAGACTGTGTTGTCCTGTAAGTCACGAGTTCCCAAAAGTTCTTTCTCGTTAGTATCTACATCTCTGTCGGCAGCTGTAAAGTACAACAACAATGACAGCAAGTTAAGGGGAGAATTCACATACATAATGCACCTTCGCCATACAATCACCCCATTATTAGGACCAAAGACGATCCTTAGGAGTCTAGTCCCCAGGCGCTGTCCTCTGCACAATCTCACTATATTTATACTAGCCTAGGAAGGTGGCGAGATTTATCTGCGCGACTGCTTCTTTCTATGAGTGCCACTGCTGTTTTTGGGGGGGGGGGGGAGAGAAATGGGGACGAGTCAAACTGCGATCCCGCAGCATGCAGCCGAAAAACGTCATGGCTAGCTACAGTGTACGCGCGGCGGATAAAGCACTAACCTATTCTCATACCGCCACTTAAGCAGGTAGATACAATGAGGCAATTTGTACATAAAGTTGTTAGTAGTGCATAATTGAACGTTTAAATGAAATGTGTGATATCCAGCAAATTAACAGTCGGTATTTATCTGTCATCACCAGAATTTCACAGAAGACTTGTATCACAGTTAGACGCTTCCAGATTTATATGACTAACTCGTTAAGAAGACCTAAATTTAATGACCCAAAGGGAATCGTTCAATAAATAATAGATACTGTTAAATCAATAAACTCTAACCTCGCTTCAAAATCACCCTCGCAACCTCTGAATGTCCATTCAAAATGGCACTATGAAGAGGAGTTGTCTTGTCCGCTGAAATCGCTTTTACGTCCGCTCCGAAGTTCAACAAGATTTGACAAACCTTTCTGTGACCTTCGCTGCAGGCAAAATGCAGAGCAGTTTTTCCAGAATTATCTTTAGCGTCAACCTCAACGGAAGATTGGTCCAAAAGAACTTTAACGATCTCTTCATGTCCTCCACGCGCTGCTAAGTGAAGTGGGGTGTTACCATTTTTCCCTCTCAGGGAGGGATCAGCGCCTCGTGGCAAAAGAACATCGACAACTGTGGAAAGACTGTTGAATCTAACACAAACAAGAGGACTTGGTTAAACCAGTAGCTTGCATACAACCACTCTATATAAAGTGCCTAAAGGAGCTAATAAAATAAAATATAGAACAATATACACCATTATTTCCGATCCATGTTCTTGGAAAAGTGTCATTTTGTTGCGTTTACATTGAAGTTCTAGAGAGGTCACATTACTTATTTTCTTTTGCTAGCGAAAGAAGTGCGCGACGATAAAACGTGGCGCAACTTTCGAAGGAACTCCTCGTTTAAACGTACTTGTTTGGTGGTTGTCCATCTTGTGCGAAGAAGACTGTGTGTTGTGGACTGCGTGTTGTGTGATCATCCATGGATGCTCTGGTGTCTCTGCAAACCCAGACTGGAAGCGCAGAGTTATGTGTAGCAGTTGGGGCGTTGGAGCTCCGTTTTTGTGATATCAGCAGAGAATGCTCTTTGGCATCGTTCATAGGCTGCTGCCATGAGTCTGTGAGGGCGGTCGTCCTCGAAACTGGTGGGAACAGTGGGGGTCGGTGAGCACCATTTACTTCTGTCACTGTCTGCAGCCTCAAGTTCTTTCAGCTGGATGCCCCACCACTAAAGGTTCCCCTTCACAGTGTTCTTGTAAGGCGCGCAAGCTCTCCATACAGCAGTTGACGGGGCATGCGAGGATCGTCCATTCTGATGATTTGTCCCACCCATCGCAGCTGGGCCTTGATGAGTAAGGTCTGAATGCTGATACACTGTGCACGGTCCAGGACCTCGAGGTTTGTGATGCGGTCTTGCCAGCGCATGCCAAAAATGGAACGAAGGCACGCATGTGAAAGGTCTCTAGTTGTTTGACACGCCTTTGGTACCGTGTCCAAGTCTCGCATTCACCCTGCAGAGCGGTCAAGACTATAGCTCTGGAAAGACTTTCCCCTTCGTAGAGAGGCAAATGTTATGGTGATTGAGAACCTTTTTGCGGAGCCTCTCTAGGGCTTGGCTTGCTTTGCTGATCCTGGACGTGACTTCTTTATCAGGGATCCGTCGTTTAAGATGATGCTGTCCAGTCCAGGTACTTGAAGTTGTGGACATTTGCCAACGGCGTGTCATCGATACTGCTGTTTGGCTCCACGGATGTGGTGTTTGGAGTAGGCCGGTACAGTGCCTCGGTTTTGCTGAGGCTGATGGTCAGACTGAAAGCCTTTGACGACTCCCAAGAATTTGTTGAGCATCTTCAGAAATTCCATACTGATGACTTAACATCTGTCCGGAATCTGGTCAGGAGGTCTGATTGGTCGACACAGTATTTATATTGTTTTATCTATTGTTTACAAATGACATACAAAAGAAAAAACGCCACAAAGGCCAAATGTAAATGATAAAACGAGATGAATCTACTACAAAACAGTCAATATTCCTGGAACATGTTCTTCTTTAGAAAAAGAATTTGAATTTGCTGGAGCTTGTTCGCAGTAAAACACAAAACATTACCATAATCGACCAGGAGAGACATAAAATCAAACAAATTTACATTTGGAACCCCATGACTACTTGATTTGTCATGCGAACAATTACCACTGCGACGATCATACCTTCATTTAACTTTGTATTTCCGCTACTTACATAATCTTCATGTTTCCTTTCTTTCACGTTTTTAGATGAGCTCGGAAAAAATTGGCCTGCCCTCAGTGTATGGGTCTTCATAGCTCAATTGGTAGAGCACTGCGGCGCTAACGTAGAGGCCATGGGTTGGAATCACGTTTAAGTCCCGAAATTTTTTTCGGGTTAATTTGCAGTTGCTTAAATTGCAATTACCACTGCCACGATCATACCATCATTCAAATTTAGACATTTATTTACGTCATCAGTATGAAATTTCTGTCGCCGAGGCGTAAACGTTCCTCCTGGCAAAACGTCTCTCGTGGCAAGGAACAAGGAGAGAACGGCTGCATTCGCAGGCTATATTATTGCTATTTTTACCATTAGTTTATTTTTTCATTAAAATATTATTCCTCACTAAGCGTATACAAGGTTTGTAATTTTGTTAATAGTTACTTCCTTTAGCGATGGATTTCGAAGGCAGAAGTACTTTTATGACAACATGAAAGCGAAAATCGAGGTAAGAAAACATATGTGACCCATATGTTTTACGTCCTACTTCGCAGACTAGTTTTGTTGGCTTTGTTGGGCATATATCGTTAAGGGTGGTTTGTTTTGCCCGGTCAAAAGCTTGGTTATTTTTCTGAAACATATCTTTGAATACGCCGATTCAGGAAAAAAACCGGAAGTTGCATGGAAGCGGCGCCTGGCGGTAAAAACAAATGGTTGTCGATAAAAGTTTCAAGATGGAGCCAGTAAATATTGAAGTTGTCAAATTGACACCCGAGGATAGAACGGGACCTTAAAAATTTGCAGGTTAAAAGTAAACCAGGTAAAATTCTGGTAAAAATGTAGAAGAATAAACCAAGGCGGTAACAAGAAAGTCCTTTACGAAAGTTAAGTTTAAGGTGAAATGATTTTATAACTTTACTAACCGACCGAAAGATAGGATAAATTCACTTGTTTCCTGGCCCACAGAGTCAAGAACCTTAATGTTATGTCTGAAAATAGAGATAAAGTTTATGATCCTGACCCAGGCAAAGGCTTCACCAGGCCCAACTCCAATGTCAGAGTTGTTCCACTGACCGATACCCTAGATCACCTTAAGGGTTACGGCAAAATTACTGAAAAAATCTCTCTCTACGTATGCCATTGAGGAAATGTTGTACATGATCTTGATCATGAAGTATCACAACCTGTTGACAACGACGTTGTTTACGTTAGGCCATATGGCTTTTTGTTGTTCCTCCTACAAAAAATATTGTGTCGAATATAAAGCACGTATGCTTGTTAACTTAGTTGGAAAACCCAAACTTATGACTAGCCGCGTATGACTTATTATGTCCTGCTGGTAGGAGCGGCTGCAGTTGCCATGTCGTGGCAGTTAAATGGAAATTGGATGAAATGTCATGGAACAATGAAATGAAAAATCAACGCGAGAATGACGTTCCCTGCACTTCTTAGTCACTGCACTTCTTAGTCATGCATACACACCAGGTCATAAGAGGAGGGGCTTGTTGTCTACCTTTTATGCCTTTGAAATTGAGAAAGTTAGACCCCTAGGCTGTTGAAAAACTCAAAGTGAACATTGTCAGAGTTAACAAAGGTCTTCCCTTTTAAAAGATGAATCCCAATGCTTCTGATATAGTACCTGTAAATTCCCTAATTGAAATTGCTGCTAAAGGATTTTCTCTACATATGCAAATGAAAGAAATTACTCACATCGGTTTCTTCTGCAGACAAAAGTACATATACTTCTGTTCTCCAACCAAATCCATGTTTAACAAATACAACAGTGTGTCAAGTCAATTTAACAATCACAGCCGACAATACATGTGACCACAAATCAGTTTCAAGATCTCGTGTAAAAAAAAAATACAAACTTGTCTCACTGAGCCAATTGAACACAGTCAACAATACGGATACTGTAATTGACCTGAACTTGAACACAAATCATTTGATAGATCAGCCCTTCATGCCAGCACGGATCAACAAGGGATTGTTTCAGCAACAGGTACCTTTTATTATGGCATCATGGAAGGAGAAATTAGTACACTTTTAGAACTTTTTTGACCACTACATTTTACGAGTATTAGCATACCCCCGGCTCAAGTTTGGCCTGTGGTATGACCTCAAGTTAAGATAGTTTTTGTAAATCAAGCAAGTCGGCTTGGGTTATTGCTAGCACAGATCTTTTATTCACTCTGATCCTACATGTGAAGAATCCCTTATTATAGTCTATCATGTTACAACCTGTAACAAATTTAACATTTGCACACTAACTATTAATTGTGTGTGATATTATACCTTATATCCATTCCCTTCCCCCCAAAACTAAAAATTTGAAAAATATTTTTTTCCAGGTGTATTTGTTAATGGAAAACATCGTCAGTATTCAGAAGAGTGACATCTCTCACACTGCTGTAATAAGTTAGACGGGAAACGCTTGGTTCTATAACACTTCCAAAACGCTAAACGTAAAGTAAAGTTTCATAATCTCGAAACCCAGCTAGTGTAGACTAAGTGAATATCATCTGGGTTTTACAAAACGCGTTCCAGACCAAAGGTGAAAACTTGCTCCTTCTTCCTTGCTTTAGGAAGTTATTTTTTAAGGAGTTTCCACTTGTAAACGTTTCGCTTCAGCAAATTGTTCGATCGCTGGAAGACCTATAAATTAACAGCAGCTTATACTTTATCGCTCAATGACGATTCTTCTGACCTTTTTTTATCTCACGGGATACTTTTCCTTATGTCCCCGTTATTCTTTAACATTTGATTTGGCTGAAGACGAAGCGGAAACAGCAAGAGTAGTATACTGTGTTGGAAGATAAGCCCCATTTTGGATTTCCCTTGGATTTCCCGCATACTAATTTGGAATTCCTGTATACTAATTAAGTGTCTTCCTCCATACTAATAAAGTGGATAGGTTTACTAATGAGCGTCACTCTACTACAATAGGAACAATAGGCTTGCCTAGACTTGCCCAGGAAGTAACTTGATTAAAAGAAAAATAAGAGCGATCACCTAGCAACGCGAGAAACGGCTTCCCATATCTTATTTAGCGCTAAAACTCGGATATATAAACAAAACACACGTACATATACACAAAGTGGAGCTGAAAACGCTTTATTACAAGTTTGTCTGACGTTTTCTCCCATCTTTCTCGAGGAAATGAAAGTCTTGTCATTTTCACCCACGGTTAATCAGGTAATCATGCGAGTTCACAAGCCCAAAGTTGAATACAAATTAGCTGTACAGAAAAAACCCAAGGGAGCACCGACACGTATTATTATAAAAACAAAAAAAAAACATTAAGTAACTTAACAAGGATCGATTAAAACACGCGACTCATGATTGCTAGCAATAAAATCAGACACGAGATACCGTTTTAAAAAACGTTATTAAAAACAATGACAAAAAGAGTCAAATACACTAGGATTTGTAAGGAATGGAAATTAATTAATCCCCTTCTTCGTTCTCCTCTGTAGAAGGGAAATAGAAATTGGCTTCCAACGTCTTCGCGTTTTCGTGTGTAACTGCTCCGCAATCGTGACACCGAAGAAAGCCCTCTTTCATGTAATTTCTCCCCTCGGGAATCTGGTGATCGCATATAGGACAAATCATGTAGTAATCGTGCTTAAAGCATTTAGGACATTTCATGATCAATTTCCCGTACACATTAGAGTTCTCGCTGTGTTCACAGGGACGTTTAGAGTGAAAGGTGGCACTACTTTCTATTTCCTGACTGTCGTTTTCAGTGTCGTTGTCGCTCTCTTGGGTGCCTTCAGCTTCAACGCCATTCTCAGAAGCCACTTCCTCTTCCTCCTCCACCTCCTCCTCGTCCTGATTTTCAATATCCGATGAACTCTCCTCATTATTACTCTCCTTATCGGAAGTATTTTCTACATTTTGGTAATCTTTTTCCTTTTCTATTAAATCACTTAACAACTTTTTGTTCTTGATTAAACCTTTATCGATTCCTAACTCTGCAAGTCCATCTAGAAACGTATTCAGCGCACGAGGCTTGATAACCTCTTGTTATGAGGGAGTAACACATATTCAACTAGCTCGGCGATGTTTGTGACGGGAATAGTGCGTTTATTTCGAAGTAATTGTCCGCTGGAGGTCCAGAAAAGAATATCTTTGGACGCGGCCATACTATGCAGCAAATCAGAAGCACGCTTTTCCGGCACTGCTCGGGAAAGATGAATCAAAACATCTTTTATTCTTGGTTCTTCATCCTCGCTTTGATCACCAGAACTTTCGCTTTCTTCATGTTCACTCTCGTGATCTTCTTCTTCAACCAAATCTATCTTTCTCTTCATTTTGATGAGTACCAGCGATGCGTCACCTCTTTTATAGCATTAGAAAGCCTAAGCTTCAAACAACAGGGGCTAATACATCTTCAATAAAACCACTACCCTCTTGTACAAGGACTCGCTTCTTTGTTTTGTAAGGGACATTTGGACTGACCAGGTTAAGTAAAGCATCCTTATATGGCAGCAATATCCGCTTATTTTCTTCGGGGATGGGAATATGTCTCATAAGTATATTGTAGAAGACTTGGACTAGTGCATGTAGTTGTTGTGGAGTAGCTGTCTTTAAAAGAAACTGGCGCTGATAAGCAGGGCAAGCAGCCAACAGCTGAAGAAAACCACGATTGTTGTTTAGTACGCGAGACATTGCTACAAAATGAACTAAGAATGGCAGTTGGTAGTTGAAACGAGTGGGCGAAGGATAGAAAACAATAGAGTGAGGAGGAGGAGGAGGAAAAACAATAGAACTGAGGAGGAGGTGGTGAAGGAGGAAAAACAATAGAAATGAGAAGGAGGAGGAGGAGGAGGAAAAACAATAGAAATGATGATGATGATGAGGAGGAAAAACAATAGAAATGAGGAGGAGGAGGAGGAAAAACAATAGAAATGAGGAGGAGGAGGAGGAAAAACAATAGAAATGAGGAGGAGGAGGAGGAGGAGGAAAAACAATAGAAATGAGGAGGAGGAGGAGGAGGAAAAACAATAGAAATGAGGAGGAGGAGGAGGAGGAAAAACAATAGAATTGAGGAGGAGGAGGAGAAGGAGAAGGAGGAAAGAAAACAATAGAATTTTATGGCCTGAAAACCTATATAAATGCGCAACATTCTACCTCTTTCTCAGTCTACATTTTGCTCCTGAGGAGTTGACATGAGTTGGCTCTGTTCTGTCTGCGAAAAATCCTTTAGTAGAAAAGACAATATGCAAAGGCACGTGATCAAGATTTAGAAAATGTTCACAATTGGCTGAGAACAAATAAACTTACTCTAAATATGACTAAAACCGAATTTATGCTTATCGGATCTGGGCAGAGGCTAAGTACTCTCATAGAGTCCCCGACATTTGCAAATAATGACTTTCAAGTTAGCCAGGTCACTACTGCAAAATCCCTTGGAGTGACCATCGATGACAGACTTGATTGGAGTGGCCATATCGAGAAAGTAACAAAGAAAGTCGCTTCTGGTATTGGGGCCATAAAACGAATAAGGCACCTTGTCCCTCAGGCGACGTTACAACTAATATATCAAGCTTTAATACAGCCACACTTTGATTATTGCAACATTGTTTGGGGAAACTGTGGGATAACCTTACGGAATAAGGTTCAAAAGCTACAAAACAGAGCAGCCCGTGTTTTGACCTACTCAAGCTATGACGTAGCTGCGGGTCACCTTTTCAAACTTCTAGGGTGGAAAAACCTAGCTTGCCAGCAACAATTTCAAAGAGCTACGATGGTTTACAGGTCTCTGCACGGGTTGGCTCCAAAACAAAAACAAAAACAACTTCAGCTATAGTGGCGCCATTCTCTGGAACAGTCTTCCTTGTAACTTAAGGGAAGCAGAGTCCCTTGGGCAATTTAAACGATTACTCAAAGAACTGTAAGGCACGGCATTCGTGGAAAGCAGTTTTTTATTTAAATATTTTTATTATATTAATATTAGGCATTTTTTAAAGCTGACGAATTTTGTACCGTGGATATCTATCTATCTATCTATCTATCTATCTATCTATCTATCTATCTATCTATCTATCTATCTATCTATCGATCTATCTATCTATCTATGTCTAAACACCGCAATGCTGGTCTCACCCCATTTCAAACAGTTCCAGTGTTCTCTCAGAAATGTCAGCGGTTTCGCTTCGAGCATCCTTTCACCTCCATGATTTCCGGAATGACCGGGTCCGGAAAAACGGCCTGGGTTCGATCGCTATTGAAACAAGCTTCAGAGACCATTTACCCTCCCCCTGAGAGGATCGTTTGGTGCTATTCACAATGGCAGCCTGCGTATACACAAATGTTAGTCGCCATGCCACACATTGAATTCGTCAAGCGAATTCCTACGGCTTTGGAGCAGGATTCCTATTTTGATGTGAACAAACGGAATTTGATCGTGTTTGATGATGAGATGATTGACGCCAGTAAAGACGAGCGAATTGTGAACCTCTTTACTCGTGGTTCTCATCATCGCAATCTGAGCGTGATTTGTATCGTGCAGAATCTATTTCATCAGGGGAAAGGTAATCGCAGCATAAGCCTAAACAGCCATTATCTGGTGTTATTCAAGAATCCACGAGACAAATTGCAAATCTTGACTCTGGCGAAGCAAATGTATCCCGGGCAGACTGATTTCTTAACTACTACGCAAGGTAATTGTCGGTTGCGAACAAACGTCCTGCCCAGTGAAGAAGGCTTTAACCAAGCAGGGTTTCAAGGAAATATTCCTCAAGAGCTTCTAAAATATCTGAGGCAGCAAACTCTTTCGCCTGTCCCACTTCTTCCAGCTATGCAAGAAATACAAGGCAACATGGATGACGTGCTTTGTCGAAACGTTCTTCGGGACGATGAAAAAGCTAAGCGATACTGTCAGTTGCAAAACAGATACCTGGCTTTTAAAGAACAATTAAATACAAGAACACGACCGGAGGAAATAATCCGCACTGTTCCAGACTTAACATCAAGGACCCAAGATTCTTCGACAGCAACGACAGCATTCTCCACTCCCCTCAACCCCTTTAATGTAACACCTGAATTAACACAAGCAGTTATCTCTCAAAAACCTGACAAAGAAGGTCTCACCCCTCCACCACCCTTAAATCCTGCTTTCCTGACCCCTCCTCCCACAGTAGAAACCCCATGACAACAAGGCCCGAAGCGCAAAAGGCGTCGGATTCAATTTCTAAATTATTTGGATGATCATTAATCTCATGGCAAACAGGTGAAGAAACGTCGGCATAAGAAATTCAAACCTTACAAGTACTCCATGGGTGAAGAGGAAGGAATTAATTAATTTCCATTCCTTACAAATCGCTGTGTATTTGACTCTTTTTGTTTTTAACAAAGTTTTTTTAAAACGGTATCTCGTGTCTGATTTTATTGCTAGTAATTATTAGTCGCGTGTTTTAATTGATCCTTGTTAAGTTATTTGTTTATATAATTAAATAATACGTCACGGTGCTCCCTTGGGTCTAGCTGTAGAGATGAACTAATTTGTATTCAACTTTGGGCTTATGAACTCGCATAATTAACTGATTAACCGTGCGTGAAAGTGACAAGACTTTCATTTCCTGGAGATAGATAGGAGAAAACGTCAGACAAAATTGAAATAGAGTTTTCAGCTCCACTTTGTGTATGTGTTTTGTTTATATGTCTGAGTTAAATAAGATATAGGAAGCCGTTTCTTTAATAGACGCTCCGAAAACCAGGCTCAAGCTACTTACCGGGCAAGCCTAAGGCAAGCCTATTGTTCCTATTGTAGTAGAGTGACGCTTATTAGTAAACCTATACCGAATTAGCATGCAGGAAGACACTGACTAGGCACTTAATTAATATGCGGGAAGGCAGTGGCTAGGCACCTAATTAGTATGGAGGAAGGCACTGACTAGGCACTTAATTAATATGAAGGAGCGCATCCCCCCCCCCCCCCTAGGTTATAACAATGGGTGACGTCATTGACTAGACCTAGCTAGACCTTGCTAGACACCAACGAGGCTTATCAGTACTACAAGCAAGGGATGCCCTCCTGTTTTTAAGTTGACCTTTCTATGTCCGGCGAGACTAATTCTGTAGTCCTTTGGTACGAAATGCTCTGAAGAACAATATCCTTTTTTCCCATCTTCTACTTGATTCAGGATCTGATGAAAATTTTTTGGTATATAGATGAGATCCGGCCGATTTTCACTTTATTTTATGTGGGTGCAGCACTTGTCTTATTTTGCTTACAAGAATCTTGTTGTTACGTCGCCATTTTGAGTATGAGGGCCCTTAAGCCTAACTTCCGGTTTTTTCCTGAAGCCGCGTATTCGTGTTTAATACGAGACGATCAGCTGTAAACTTCACTTTCCGGAGGAAGTTCTACGGGAAAATACTTGAAAAACAATACTTACAATACAATACCGTCAATACGTGAAAACCTATACGTCAAACAATACGTCAAATCCATTTCGTCACGTAGCGGTGTGGTGAGAAATCATAACAGGCCAGAGCTCCGATTTTAAGTACTAGGCGACTTTGAAAGACGCGTGCTTCACATATTTGTGGCGGATTAGAATGCCGGCTTGGTCAGAGGCCCTTTGTTTAAAACATGGCGGGATACTCGCAGCTTAAGGCAAGCATGTGCCTTGTAGCTGTCAACATAATGCTTTTTAATTACATTCTGTCATAATTAACAAAACCCGATCCATGTTTGATTGAAAATAATTGTACAAATCTGGTACCAGACAAACCGCTTTTAAAAAACAAAAACACAAAACTAGTTTATGGTTATTTCTCATTAATTTCACTCATCAAAACAAATATATACTTTTATCAGTTTTCCCGTTCCTTTCAAAACATCCTTCATTTCCGGGCGTTTCACTGTAGTCAATGAAAGACGCGTTTTATCGGTCTTCTTTTTCGCGGGAATATCAAAATTTCCATCTTTCAAAACGCGATGAACCAAAGCTCGCAGGATACCAAAGCGCGCACGATGCAGTCCTGGTGTTTTGTTAGCACCCGTTAAAAATATTGAACGCCAAAACTACCAAGTTTTGGTACAGCGAGAGGCAGCTAGTTTCTGTACCCAAAGATCAGTGCATGGACAGGCTATTGAAAGAAAATAAAAGGGATGGTTGCCCAATGGATAGCAGGCCTCACTACGCAAAATAAATGTCTCATTGCATCCTTGTCTGCGAGGTTAGTACTAAATTTACACTCTAGAATACATTACTCAACTCAATCAGCAACACTTTGCAAGTAGAATTGGTGATCGGTGGGGGCAATTTATATTTCTAAGGGACGTCCGTCGCACAAAGGCTTGACGCACGGGAGTTTTTAGTCAATGACTGACATAACAGTTTCCTCACAATCGACCCAGTTAGAATGCGATAATGTGCGCGCGTGAACTTTGCCTACAACTGGCAATAAGCTGAATAAACCGGAAGCTGAACACCATGAATAAGTTACTAAATTACATCGCTCAGGTTCTTTTTCTTTTTTTTCAAGTACCGGAGGGGTTTTTCGTGCATTCTGTTGCGCAGTTTGGCAGTGAAATACCGAGCATCAGACAGGTAACGCACCGAAGCCACCATTTTACTCTTCTTCTACCAAACAGTTTTCCTGCAATGGTTTTAGTACTGGTCCCGTTGCCGAAACCTTGCACTAGTAAGATACGGTAATCGAGAATCGATATTGTACTCGGGACAAGAAAAGGTCGCCGTCCAAGGAACAACTGATGCAATGCAAGAGCTTCAAGCTGCTGAGAATCGCAATTTCTGGATTACAAGCAGTGAAGGAACTCCTGAGAGGCGTCCAAATTATAAAGGAACTTTGGAGGCCAGTCAGCCACGGTGATTGTCGCACCACGCATAAAGTAGAATAAATTTGTTAGCCTGGTCTTGTCTTTGCCACAAGTCACGTAAAACTATAAAGAAGGTACCACTATGAACTCTGGAAAATGAAAATTCAATAATACTATTGTTGACGACTGACAGTTTAAAAGAGAGACAACCTTCACCTCAGAAACTTGGGCGCGCCGCCTGTAAGCTCTGAGGGAGAGGGAAGTCCCATAATTTGGCCTATTTCAAAAACAAATGACACTACAAAAATAACCTACAATTATAATTTCAAAAGAGAGACTACCATCACCTCAGAATCTTGGGCGCGCCGCCTGTAAGCTCTGAGGGAGAGGGTAGCCCCATAATTTGGCCTATTTCAGAAACAAATGACAATACAAAAATAACCTACAATAATAATTTCGATAAATGACCGACATTTTAAAAGAGAGACCACCATCACCTCAGAAACTTGGGCGCGCCGCCTATAAGCTCTGAGGGAGAGGGTAGCCCCATATTTTGGCCTGTTTGAAAACAAATGACAGTATAAAGATGACCTAACATAATAATTTGGATAATGACCGACATTTCAGAAGAGAGACTACCATCACCTCAGATATCTTGGGCGCGCCGCCTGTAAGCTCTGAGGGAGAGGGTAGCCCCATAATTTGGCCTATTTCAGAAACAAATGACAATACAAAAATAACCTACAATAATGATTTGGATAAATGATCGACATTTTAAAAGCGAGACTACCTTCACCTCAGAATCTTGGGCGCGCCGCCTGTAAGCTCTGAGGGAGAGGGTAGCCCCATAATTTGGCCTATTTCAGAAACAAATGACAATACAAAAATAACCTACAATAATAATTTGGATAAATGACCGACATTTCAAAAGAGAGACTACCATCACCTCAGAATCTTGGGCGCGCCGCCTATAAGCTCTGAGGGAGAGAGTAGCCCCATAATTAATTTCGCCCATTTCAAAAGCAAATGAAACTACAAAAATAACCTACAATAATAATTTGGATACATGACCGACATTTCAAAAGAGAGACTACCATCACCTCAGAAACTTGGGCGCGCCGCCTGTAAGCTCTGAGGGAGAGGGTAGCCCCATATTTTGGCCTATTTCAAAACAAATGACAAAACAAAGATGACCTACAATAATAATTTGGATAATGACCGACATTTCAAAAGAGAGACTACCATCACCTCAGAATCTTGGGCGCGCCGCCTGTAAGCTCTGAGGGAGAGGGTAGCCCCATAATTTGGCCTATTTAAAAAACAAATGACAATACAAAAATAACCTACAATAATAATTTGGATAAATGACCGACATTTCAAAAGAGAGACTACCATCACCTCAGAATCTTGGGCGCGCCGCCTGTAAGCTCTGAGGGAGAGGGTAGCCCCATAATTAATTTCGCCCATTTCAAAAGCAAATGAAACTACAAAAATAACCTACAATAATAATTTGGGTAAATGACCGACATTTCAAAAGAGAGACTACCATCACCTCAGAAACTTGGGCGCGCCGCCTGTAAGCTCTGAGGGAGAGGGCAGCCCCATAATTTGGCCTATTTCAAAACAAATGACAAAACAAAGATGGCCTACAATAATAATTTGGATAATGACCGACATTTCAAAAGAGAGACTACCATCACCTCAGAATCTTGGGCGTGCCGCCTGTAAGCTCTGAGGGAGAGGGTAGCCCCATAATTTGGCCTATTTAAAAAACAAATGACAATACAAAAACAACCTACAAAAATAATTTGTATTATGACCAACATTTTGAAAGAAAGACTACCTTCACCTCTGAATCTTGGGCGCGCCGCCTGTAAGCTCTGAGGGAGAGGGTAGCCCTATAATTTGGCCTATGACACTACAAAAATCACCTACAAAAATTGTTTGGATTATGACCGACATTTCAAAAGAGAGACTACCTTCACCTCAGAATCTTGGGCGCGCTGCCTGTAAGCTCTGAGGGAGAGGGCAGCCCTATAATTTGGCCTATTAAGTAAAAAGCAAGTAACAATACAAAGGTAACCTGAAATAATAATTTTTGGATTATGATTGACATTTCAAGCAGGCTAAATTGATTGATATAGAAACCATACTGTATCTGTGACCTTGATTATAGAGATCGCCGAAGCGAACACGAAGATGTTGAAGTGGAAGCTAGAGTATCTGAAGTAATCCAGCGTCTTGGGCTCCTTCCAGCGAATAAGATTTTGGCGGGATTTCGACAGTGCTTGGCGGGCTATTTGGAGAGTGATTTGTCACTGGAGGCACATCGACGCTTACATCGTCTTCAGCCAGAGAAAAAAAGAATTAAATCCTCCGCCGTTTGATCAAAAAGGTCGTCCATTGAATCAGATAATCGGTCTTGCTGTTCCTCAAGGAGATGTGAAGTAGAGCTCGAGCTCTCGTATTCGTTTTCTCCGGCGACTATAAAATGCGCACCGTTGACGGCTTTTCTCAAACGTTCAAATAGAGAAGATTTAAAAATTTCCTTGGTCAGGGTCTTTTCCACGCCGAGTTCCTTCCAAACCGGAGAAAGATGTGTCAGCAGAGAGAGTATTCCTACTTGTGGCTCCACAGTAAAAACTTGATACGCCGACTCGCTGTTTTCGCTTCGAAGGTCACCAATGTTGACACGGCATACTACTCTTGACAGAAGTTAAATAAGCCATCGGAGCACTATTTTCTTAAAAGAAAACACTTGAAAAACCATTGAAAGCGTATCAAGCCTATTTGAATCCAAATGCGGCGAGAAAACTGTAGTTATCAATTGCGAAGCCAGAGGCGCGAAGATCGACTTCCAAATTTTCAATCGACCGTGAAATGAATTTATAATACCCAAATAGTCTGATCAAATTTCGCGTTTCCTTGAGATGTCTGGTTCTTTTAATCAGAAGTACAAAGTTCCTTGACAGGCAATGTGTCCGGCGCTCTCCAAAGGTGTCTGGAGGAATGCTTAAAACTAATTACCTTGTCTGTTATTGGAAACCGATTTGCGGTGGTTGCTGTGGAGATTAGGCCTCCTCCTGCGCGCACTAAAATCGGGCCTCTGGCCTGTTATGTTTCTCACAGACAAAATGTGCCGGGTTAGATTCTTGCAAAAGCTTGTTTTTACTTTCTTGTTTTTTTTTTTTCACATATTTTCTTTTCCCGATTGGCGTCTTGCTAAGCGCTGACCCGAAATGGTTAGCTTTCATTTACTGTTAGGTTTGTCACTAAATATAAATATGCAAAACAAAATTTAAGTTGCGGTCAAATAGGTGGTTTTCAGGTTACGTCATCGCCGCCATGCTGGTAGACGGTAAACAAAAGATCGCTCATTAGCTCGCTCTGTTTGTCCACCAGCATTTGTTCATTTCACCATTGTTATTAGTGTCTCCCGAGATTGCATGAAAACCACCTACAGTGGTATAGGCGATGGATTTCGCCGGTTTCTAGGGCCAGGAATTCGAATCCCGCTTATGGCACATTTTTTCTAAAAAAAACTTTCACACACGTTATTATTATTGACAATGTACATTTACATAAAGTCCATTTCCGCCCGCAAATAGCAGGTGCTAGTCGAGGCGGGCGGAGATAATAGTTAGCTATTTTTTGAAGCAGAATGGGCGATTCAACATAATCGTCCTCAGCCTCTAACAACGAAAATAACATGTCATTGATATGTTTTTTGTAAGCTCTCTTAGGGAGGTGACGAAGTTCATCGCAAATGGAGTTATAAAGCTTAGCTCCGAACCTAGCAAAAGAACCATGGTTTTGATTCGGTCTCGATCGTTTAATATAAAAATTGCGCAAGGAGGAGAACCAGGTCTCGTGATTATGCTTTTCATTAGCTTTAATGAAAAGATTACTAATGTTAGTGGGAACAGTTAGACATGAGACATCGAACATTATTGTGGAAACTGTTTCAACGTATAACATATTTAAAGGAAGGATTTTTGAGGAGGTAAATAAAGGCACCGCATGTGCTCTGGGTTCAGAAAAATACATCAACCAGAGTACACATTTTTAAAGCACGAGGATTTTTTGTAAATGGGATTTAGCAGCTTGACCCCAAGCAGCCTAGCCATAGGATTGGTAGAGTAGTGTCAAAGAGCGATAAATACTTCATAGAGCGGTAAAAGGGGCAGGTGCCGAAGACGGACAATAACTCCAATAATTCTACTTATTTTTAGTGCTACATTGTCAATATGGTATTTCCACCTAAATGACTATCCAGTAAGACACCTACATATTTTACATGATCCTTACACTCAAGGGAAAAAGGAATGTGATTACTGTTATCAAACATTAGAATGTTGACCGAATGGTCCATCTTACGTTGCTGAGGACGAAAGATAACAAAGTTTTAATTTTTTAGCATTTAATGTTAGCTTATTTGCGTTGAGCCAATCCGAGACTCTGACCAGTTCGTTATTGACCGTTTTTGCAAGAGAATTAAGATTTTTGTCGCCATACAACAAATTTGTGTTATCTGCAAAAAGGTAAAACGAAAATTTCGCTGAAGCATTATGAAAGTCATTAATATAAATTAGGAATAACAAAGGACCAAGAACAGAGCCTTGTGGGACACCACATGAGATCTCTATTAATGGTCGATAAATTAGAATCTATTTCAGTCACTTGTGAACGGCCAAGAAGATACGAAGAAAACCAGTCGTTAAATGATGCCCTTGATACCATAGTGATTACGTTTTTTCAGTAAGATTGAATGATTGACGGTATTAAAGGTCTTTTTTAGACTTATGAATTCAAAGTAAATTATCATTATCATAAACAATCTCCTAGAATCCTTTGAGGCAATTTTTTTAAAAAAGCTTTATAACTTTGACAATTTTATACGTAGAAGACTGTCAGGCCACAACAACATAACATTTGCCCTAAATATCTTTCCAAGTCACATCTAAGTTTATGACGTCATCAGTCGCGTGACTATTTCCGAATCAGCCTTTTTGTTGCTGTGACAAGATTACATTAACGAGTTAAAAACAAATAGCATAACTGCGGGAGAGAATGATGATGATGATTTATATTATGCAACAACTTCTTTGTAAGCTGTAACAGTTTGCCATCACTGTTTAGGGACCTTGCGCTGATCCGGGGGGATTACTCCCCTATATATAAAAAGACATATAGCAGTAAACTTTCACCGCGAACATTTTATCGACCCGACTAATTGTCCCTAGGTCTCTGAGGATGGTGCTTCTCCAAAGGGTAGGGATTTTGCGCAGTTTTGGTCTGAAAACGAGTATAGACTTTGCTCATTTTGGTCTGGAATCGGGTTTGGTTTTCTAGGGAACTACGGGAGTGTAATTGTTTCAATTCCAAATAAAGATAAATATGCAAATTCGAAATGGATTTTTAGAAATCTTTCTTGTTGCTGTTCTAATCTAAGTAATGATGGCATAATTTCAAAAAGGCCAGGTCTGAGAATGGGTATGGATTTTACAGGCGGGGTCTGAAAACGGATGTGAAAAATGACATTTTTTGGTACGAAATATGGTCAGGAATTGGAGAACATGGCGGCACTGTCCAACCAAGAATTCCCAGGTGTACCCTCTGCGGACTGACTTTGTTTTAAGGAACGCTAGAGTTCGATTCATCTTCGCAGTCTTTTTCACCCAGTTAGACATTCTAAAGGGCAGGTTGGTTGTTTTACTCCCAAAGGTGAAATTTTCCATGAAACTGGGTACTTAAATTAAAACTATAAACCACAGCCTCATGGTCACGCCCTGATCACACATTTCTTCTACATCGTAAAAGCTTTCCTTCTTTCTCCAAATTTTGATTTAAATTACCATGGATCTTATGTGTGCAAGAACAGTCAAAACTCAATCGCGGAGACTTCCTTTCCATCAAACTTAGAGACATTTGCAAATCAATAATCCAAAAAAAGCCCTTGGGAGTGTATTTGTTAACTAAAGATAGAAGCCACGTAATTGATCTGAGAAAGAGAGGATTGAAAATGATCTGTTTCAATATCGAGATGCTTTTAATTTTGAGGTTTAAAAGCCAATGTATCGCTAAAAGATACGGAAATTGTTACTGAACAGTATAGAACGTGATGACGTTCCTTTTAATACCTGATTTGTCAAATACAACATACAATATGTAAAGTTTCAAATGAAAGCAGACAGAGGGGAATATTGGATTGTTCTACTTCAGCCTCAAAAGAAAGCAATAAAAGTTAGTTTCCTAAAAATAACAAATGCAATAAAGAATGAAATTAGTCAAAGGAAACAGACGTTTGCATGTTTTAAGGTCTCTTAGAAAGGAGCAATACTCTCAAGTAGAGATAGAACATTTATTTAAGTCCTTAGTTCTACCGAATTTTACATATTGCCTTTCTGTGTATGGAGCGTCTGGATCACATTTGAATATTATAAAACTGTTTGTTGGATCGCTGCCACAAGCACCGCTTTGTTTCTTCTCCAGTTTCTATTAAGGATCTTTTATATAGACAGGACTGCAAGATTTTAAAGGCTATTATCTTCTCTGTAGATAACCATCCGCTAGGCTCGTACTTACCACCAACAACGGAGAATAAATATAATCTGCGTAAAAAACAGTATGCCCTCCCCAAGGTAAATACTGAACGATTTATGACATCTTATGTAAGTAGACTGATTTTTAAACGCAAGATAAGGTAGTTTCTACGTAACATTTTATTTGTGGTGTAACTAGTTTAATTTTTAGGGTAAATTTTTATTGAGTGTATACTAGAATGTAACAAAAGATGTTTACTTCAACACACCTGGCTGCTAAATGAAGAGGCGTCCATCGATAGTCACTCGTCCCCACGTTGATATTCGCTCCACGACCTAGCAGTTTTGTCACTGATCTGCTGAAATTATACCGAGCAGCGACATGGATTAGGGCAAACCCCTGTCCGACTATTTTATCAATTTCGCACTTATCTGTTAGGGTAGAAAGCTCGGCTTCGACCAGATCCATTTCATCTTCTCGGATAGCTTCAAACAGCTTTAAAGCAGGAGGTGATATTGGAGTTACGACCTCACTACTTTCCAGAGCTGAATGATAAACAAATGAGTGTCGTTGGTTCGCGGCTTTGGGTTCGAAACCTACCAAAGGTACCTCGCATTTTTCACTGGCATCTTTTTCATATCTGCTCTTAAAAGGGTTACAGCCGACTCCTCGCTGTTTTGGCTTGCTTTTTGCCATATCACCCTCCTCTGAAATGCTATGTTCCTGTTTTCCGTTCTCCATATTCTACACGATCGAAATGAAAACATTCAGAACGGTGAAACCCTTAATTATAAAAGCCACTCAACTCACGCACACTTGCATTCGTTTTGCCAAGTATGAATAAGTATGTGAGTAAATAAGTACGTGTTCCAAGTTGGTAAAATTCAGAGCAAATACTGAGAATCACCTGTAGTCCATGAGCCAAATTCTGAAATGATGTCAAAAAATGATTTTCGTAGCACCCCCTATGGGACCAAGCTATTTTGGTACCAAATTAAAGCTTATTGACTATATTTTATTGCCCGGCTGGCAACTTGCACGTTAAGGAGAAACGGCGGCGTTTTTAACGGGGGGAGGGTGGGAAGCATTTTTTGTCTGTATTATTAAAAAACAAATAACACAAAATAACACAGAAGTTCATAAGACAAAAAATGCTCCCCACCCTCCCTGCGTTAAAAACGCTCTCTTATCTCCTTAAAGTGCAAGGTGCCAGCCGGGCAACAAGTGAATTCATAAAATATAGTCAATAAGCTTTAATTTGGTACCAGAATTACTTAGTCCCAAAGGGAATGCTACGAAAATCACTTTTGGGGGTCTTGGCTCATGGACTACTGGCTGCCTTTTCCGCTTAAAATAGAAACCTGACTTGAACAAAAATTTTTGGCAAGATTTCCGTATATATGACCCCATAAATTAATTATGCATTCTGTCATTGTTTAAAGAAAACAAAAGACAGACCAATAGGCTATTTGGCCCGGTTTTGGCCAGACGTAGTTAATCGATAGAAATCAATGTTGGAAATTAATAGATATCATCGATGTCAATCGATTTAATCTGCTGATTGACATTGATTGATATCGGAAATCGATAGAAATCGAAGTCACAGAAAATGGCAGCTGAGGCTACAGAATTGAGCTGTTAATTCAACAGCAATCACTGCTACATACTCTTCATCTTCAGATTCACACTCAAAACCAGGCCAAAATAGCCTAAATCAGGCCAAAATAGCCAAAACCAGGCCAAAAGGGACAAAAGGAGACAAACGGACCATTTTTACCCACGTGTCTTTGTTTTGTTTTTCTCATGCACACGTGTGGGTGTCTGCCGTCCCTAGTCACGCAATAGCTCTCAATATTGGAATCATCATCATCTTTATCAAGTGCCTAATTAAAAAGTTTATATCTCGCTTTAGTAACTGGTACTTCTTGTGGGCGGGCCGCCTAGAGAATTTCCCAAAGATACATTGACTGAAGATGAAGCAAGGAAGAGAAAGTTCTAAGAAACTTGGCCCGATAGTCGTTTTTGTCCCTTTTGTCCTGGTTTTGGCTTTTTGATGTTCGTTTGGCCCTTTTTACCTTCGTTTGGCCTTTTTAGCCTTGCTTTGGCCCGTCTTCTAACTAACTGGTCGATGTAAGATCGTTCATTATTTATGAAGGAGAACGCTTAGTAACCCTGCCTTCACCAATTTTCTATAAAAGGGACGCGTTACTTTGTGAAGTTTAGTTTCCTATCAGAACGTGTGCGGTTCGAACCAAAAATATGTGGGACAGTAACCTCCATTACAACCTTATTCAACAAGGTGCTGGAAAATATGAAGAAAGCGAAGTCTCTAGCCAAGGAACGGAGTCTTCCCAAGAAGAAACAGGAAGCATAGAGCCTTGGTCACGCATTTTTGATAAAGCCGAGAAACGCCATGAGACCCACCTCAAGACACTGATCAACGAGTACGAAGGGAACGGAGATTCAGAAAATGTGGCCCGCGTGAAAGCCGAGAACGCTCTTCTTCCTGTTTACAGAAAAGAGCCGAGAAAAGTACTCTCAGAGAATCTACAGTGGATGCGTGCAATGCAAAAAGATCCCACTTTCAAAAAAGTGATGGAAACCCAAAAAGAACTTAAAGATTTAGAGGGATTTGATTGGTTGGAATCGACAGAACTAGCGATCGATAAGCGAAAATTCTTACTCAATCGATTGTGCGAAAAGCAGCTCATTCCACAAGATCAAGACTAGTCCTACTATGAATGTTATAGAATTTTTTTTCCTGGACCTTTGTATTGTTGCGTTTCAATAAAAACTGTAAACAACCAAACTTTATTAAAGTGTGGTTTATAAATGACTTCGCAATCTTTACAACCTTTTGCCTTTCAAATCGCTGTGTATTTGACTCTTTTTGATATTGGTTTTTAGTCAAGTTTTTAAAACGGTATCTCTTGTCTGGTTTTAGTGCTAGCAATTATTTGGAACCTTTTTTCAATTGATCCTTGTTAAGTTATTAATTGTTTTTATAATAATACATCAAGATGCTCCCTTGGGTTCTTCCTGTAGAGCTAATTTGTATGCAACTGTGGGCTTGTGGACTCGCATAATTACCTGACTAATGGTGCGTGAAACGCTGAGACTATAATAGTTTTTCAGTTTCCTCGAGATAGATAGGAGCAAACGGTTTTGTAATAGTCAGACAAAATTGAAATAGAGAGTTTTCGGCTCCACTTTGTCTGTGTTTATGTGTGTGTGTGTTTTGTTAATATATCCGATTTTGAGCGCTAAATAGAAGACATAAGCCGTTTCTCGCGTTGTAAGTTATCGCTCTGTTATTCCTAATTTCCTTTTAATAGACGTTCCGGACAACCGGACTAAAGCTACTTACCGGGCAATTCTAGGCAAGCCTATTGTGCCTATTGAAAAGCCCCTTTGGGGAGGTAACAACAAAGTATGTATGTATTGTAGTAGAGAGACGCTCATTAGTAAACCTATCCACTTAATATGGAGGAAGGCAGTTAATTGGTGTGGAGGAAGACAGGTATTAGTATGCGGGAAGACCCTCATTAGTATGGAGGAACGCACTTTTTCTCTAGGTTATAACAATGGGTGTCGTCATAGACTATCCCTAAAGCGACTTTCCCTAATATCCTAATAAACTGTCCTTACCTATCCACCAAACGGGCCCAAATCATTCCTATATGACTACTAATAGATGCATGTTTTCTTGGATATGTTACAAGCAAAAGCGTGAATAATTTACATGAATACACATTTCAGTTCTTTTGTTATGTATATTTGAACTTGAACAAGCTAAAAGATATCAATTTTTTGACCAGGGAATCGCAACAAATCATAGTGGTCTAGTGGTATGGAAGACAGACAGGAAAGCCAGAGCTACAGGGAAGCGTTGGTTCAAATCTCGCCGACTACCGAGAAAAAAAAAGGGGGTTTTCCGATTTAGCGGAAGTTCGTGCCATTTTTCCGAGATGTGAAATTGATTCCATGATACTGTAACAGGTCTGCTCGATTTTTTTCCTTATAAGTAAATTTTTGCATGGTGTCATTGTTTATGCAAAATATCTGGCTCGTAAAAGGATAAATGAGCACAAACATGCCGGGTATTTTTTTTAAAAACAAGAGGATTCATTTGCAGTATTTGCGTTTAGCAGTCGCATTTGGCCGGGCGATGTAGCAAATAAATTCACACTCGGTGCTAACGGTTTCTAAAAGTCGTTTAAAAAAGATAAAGCATATACGCTAACAATGGAAAAAGTAAACAATTCTGCTGTTGTTTTCTGGATGATATCCCGGGCAGGGAGGGAATCTCTCAGGATATCTGATTTTCCCTTATTAACCTGCGATCAGGTGGTCCTTAGATTTTCCCATTTTCTTTGGGAGGCCTGATCGCAGGTTATTTCTATATTTGCCAGGTCAAAACGTAAATAAGAATCGTTTTCATTGTCTCATCGAGTGCCATATAAATACCATAATTTATAAACAGAAAAGGAACAACATTGTATATCTCCTCTCCTACAAATTGGGAAAGACGGCGAGAAGTCTCCAAGCATCGTATCTCGCAATTTCGTCTACTTGTGGACATCTATTCGACTCTTATTTTGTGGGTTAGGGTGAGGGTTGAAAACTATGGCGAAAGCTCAATAAATTTATACAAACGGCAGAATGTGAAATCATACTTATTGGCTCAATCCAACTAACTAAGCGAATGCAAATATTTTTTGATACGGGCGCGAAATTCCATGAGTTCCCACTAAGGTGCGGGATTACAGAAGAAAGCCTCATATATTTAGCAATTATTGAATGAGGCTGAGTAGGATATGAAGAATTCTGAAAATCGAGGAGGGTGTTATCGGCCGAGGTGGATAACACCCTCCAAGATCTGCAGAATTTCTCATATGCTGCGATAGCCGAATTCAATAATGCTTTAATATGTAGATTTAGCCAGGGCTAAAAGCGAGGTGGATAACACCCTCCGAGATCTGCAGAATTCCTCATATGCTGCGATAGCCGAATTCAATAATTGCTTTAATATGTAGATTTAGCCAGGGCTAAAAGCGAAGCTCTCGATAATATCTATAGTTTGTTCAAAAAAATATAAAATCGTGTAATGCTAAGCGGCGAAGGTAACGCCGGAGAATGGTGAAAAACAACAATAGGTCTAATTAGCAAAAAAGCAACTTTGTACGTGCAGCACACTTTTTTTGTATATTTCTTTGCCTTTGTTTTGCACGACTACAACGTGAAACTTCCAGAAACTTCATAGTTACACGTTTTATGGGGGAAATGTCATACGTGTTCTCGTTCACTTTTTTTTCACTGCCGCTTATTTTCACCTTGCGTTGGTGGCCGCTAGCATTTCCCATTTTGTCACCACCGCTACGAAATTTTCATGTTGTTCTTCCAACAAAAAAATGTCTCCTTTGTTTTATATCTCTCGCTCTAGCCCTCTGTCGCCCTTTTTCTCGTTGAGCTTCGCTGGCCTGCCGCCTACTTTCTCTTTTTCTCTGTCTTTCTCCTGCTCTATATTCCAAATTTGTGGACATGACAATTAGTCTAAACTAAATACTTTAGCCAACACGGACACAGAAACAATTTCCGCTTTCCGTTTTCGTCTTCATTAACTCTTTAGTTGTCTCTGCTTTACAAGACGCTAGTGGCTATGCGATTTCCCGCCAAAATAACCTCGAGTTGCATTTGGGTTGCCATACCTGTTGATTGGGTTATTTTACATTGGTAAGCATGTGGTGCGGACGGACGATCGCTCGGGCGGGCGGTTGGTAGGTGTACGGTCACGTGATTACCAAATTTTCTCGGATGGGTAGATTACTTCATTTCTTACCCATGGTACTCCGTTTGCGCACTTCGCACGCGAGAGCTCAGCTATTATTCATTCAAAGTAATTCCAACTTTAAAAACAAGCTAAAAAATGCTTACCTCGGTCGATGTTAAGTTCAGATCGATAGCGCATCTTTTTTGGAAAATTTAGCAGACAAAGGTCTGCTCAGGTCTGAAAATATACTCCAAATAGCAGATGTCCGTCGAGTTGACTTCTCGCTGTTCTTGCTATGTTTTTAGACAATATTTCGCCGTGAAACGAGTACAATGTCCGCCCAACAGTTCCGCCATTTTGTTCAAACGACCAAAACAACTCAACCTCGTTACCAGGTTTCCTCGGTCAACAGTTGAATATGACGGTTCAATATGACGTCATTGACGTCATTGGTTCAATATGACGGTGTGGTTTTACCCAATTAGAAACGGGGAAATATTATGAATGAATAATAAGACAACTATTGAATAACAAAGAATGACAAAGCTGCACATATGTTACATATATATTCTTTGGAAAAACACAGATTTTTAGCTAGTTCAAAATGAAGGTTTAAACAAATTTGGCTGAGTGCCTGCTTAGTTTTGATTGTAGAAATAATAGGGTGAAAACCTTCTTCCCACGCTCCGTATAAAAACCCAGCATTAGAAACATCGCTTTCCATATTTCAACACCTTTGTTTCTGAGAGTGCCAAGCCCGAATTTCACGGTATATTGTGATTTTTGCTTGCACTATTAACGGATTCGTTGTAGGTCATCACTGATTTTATCCGCGGCGGCATGAGATTCCTCTCCTGTGAAGGAGAGAATTAGTTTGGTGTCGTCAACGTAACATGCGCGTGAGCACGTCTCACTGACTGCTGGCAGGTCGTTTACGTAGATACTAAATAACAGGGCTCCGAGAACGCTTCCTTGTTGCACTACACACACCACTGGTAGAGCGTCAGAGAGTGCAGCATCATTATGCAAACCACTTGAGATCTTTGGGATAAGTAACTGTTAAACCAGGAGACCGCTGATGGGGCCAGCCCAATGGCTTTTAGTTTTCGCAATAAAATGCTGTGGTTAATGCTATCGAACGCTTTGCTCATATCTAGATAGACAGGAGCTGTTAGCCTTCTCTTGTTGACCGCCTCGAGTATAGTGTCGGTAGAGGCAATAAGAGAAGTTTCAGTGGAGTGCCACTTTTTGTTTCCACTCAGGCTTTTCCACCGCCAGTCTTTTGTTTGTTGTCAGTTTACTCTTAACCTTAAACTGGTGTTAAAACTCACAGGAAACGTCTCCCTGTTTGCAAGGAATTATAAAATTCTTCCAAGCAATCTCCTATTCTTTCTTTCAAAGGATTGTCGGAATTTCTTGTCCCGAGAGCTAGGTTCCCCATAGAAAACGGGCAAGGATTCTAACTTTTTGATCCTCAAGGAACACAGACGACAATTCATAAGTAAATGTCATCCCTTACAAAAACACAGGAGAGCATCCAGAATTGCTGATCTCTCAAACAACACACGAGTGGATTCAGAATTTCTGATCCCCAAACAACGCGGGGGGAAGTGGGGGGGGGGGGGCAGGGGCGTAGGGTGGGGAATTTTTGAAATTTTTAAGCATTAGCCTGTGCAAAAACAACAACAACAGAAACATCGACTACTTATAAATGTTCGCTTTTTAAAACTGGCGATTTTGTGCTCAAAAGCCGCGCTTGTTTTGCGATCTCGTTTGGAAATTGGTATTGTCTCGCACAAGGTTTTTTTCTTTTTTTACCAGAGATCATCATTTGCTCTTTTAACAACAATGAGGTCAGAAATGCACCAATGGCAAAGCTTTTATATCATGCAATGGCCAGTGCCCAGTTTTTCGCAATAATAATCTAAGAACACCTGATAGTTTTGAGACGTTTTTTCGTTTGTTCGTTGCAGTGACAAAGTTTCAAGATAAATTTGCAGGTTATGACAAAAACAGCCCCATTAGCCGATATAAGGTTCAAATATGTTGAACTGACATGTATTGGCAAGATTTCTACCGAACTCCGCGGATTACCTGTATTTCGAGGCTCTGCGACCGCGCGAAATTTCAGAAGCCCTGCGCGGCGGGGCGGTAACAGTGGTTTTTCATTTTCCGGGAGTTGCGAGTTACTTATTGCTTTGTCCTCTATAAAGTCGTCACCGCAAATTCAGGAGTAGCGTGTGTAGTGTTGTAAAGTATTTTTATAATAGTCCGCATCTATTTTACTGTAAAGTGCAATCAGATAATCCTAGATGAAAGACATTTGTCCGGCCAAAAACGGGTTGTGTCGGAGCAAGAATAGGTTTGACCGGACAACTTGATCGGCGCCAGGCGGGAAATTATTTCAAGCCTTGTACAGCTGACCTTAGCATCACTGCAGACTGACTTTCTCTGTCAGAATTAGCATTTATACATACACTTTATTTAGACAACATGAAACTGATCTGTATGAGCAATAACCACATGTATAAAACCTAGACAGGGCTGTAATTAAGAGCCGGGGGCCAGGGATTTCCCCCAGCTGATATGAACGTGGCCCCTGGCAAGGGGGAAGAAAAATAGAGCCTAAAGAAATCCCTAGCTGTTTGATTCTCTGCTTATTTGTTGTATTTACACGGGAACTTGAAATCTTATTGACATCCGACATGAATAACCATCCACAACACATGAATATAGTGTAAAGTAATCTATATCTGGTCGTGATTGGAAAAGAATAATGAAACATACCCTGTTGGTTGAATCTCTAGATAATGTTTGCTCATATTCCAAAAATGACAAGATCAGCTGAAATATTCTCCTTTTTGTGATATATTGAAGTCAACATACACATCACCTCATACGTAAGGTCCCTTTTTACCAGCGCATGCTAGTACGCGGGCTAAGCCAATCAGCGCCCGCTTTATGATTGCTGATTGCGTCAGTTGAAATACAACAATAATAATAATAATCATAATAATAATAGTCAGAAACGCATATAGAGTGTAATACATTTATAGCTCTAGCTTGCAAACATCCGTCCCACGCTTGTGAGCCCCATTCATTGCAGATAAATCAACGTTGGAGATAACAGGTTATTTCAAGAGCCATAACTTGTTATTTTTTATCGTAATTTTTACCTGCCTTTAGTTGACAAAAATAGTGCAATTGGTGGACAGCCTATAAGGAGATTTAAAACGTACCTAGCCTGCCGGCGGTGTTGCACTCCCGATGCGCACAGGTAAATGCTACTGGTGTATTTGGTACTTGTACTACAGTCGCCTAAAACCAGTTCTCCATATTTGCACGCTGTAAATATCTTCGTACAGTAGCGAGTAGACGTTTACTAGCGTAGACCGAGAGTGCACTATCAAAATATGGTGTCGCAAGCGCAAGATCAGACGATAGCAGGATTTTCTAACTCGTGCTCTGTTACATGTAATTATAAGCTCTTTGCACACGATAGACTGCGAGCAGTCTCTCTTTTGCTCAAAAATCTGTAAGCAAGAGTATTTGAGCAGCCAAGTCGAGCGAGTTGCGAGGGCGTGAGTTGTGACGGCGCGAATACGAGCGTATTTTAAAATGGGGACTACTCGTAGTCTATTTGTTGTCCAGAGTTTTGAAAGCACATTTTGAAAGCTTAGAGATTGCTTTTTAATGGCATAAAATATTCCAGTTGCAATCAATTCAAGAACATGACCGCAAAAAATGTATATTAAAGTCCTTTCAATACGATAAGAAGCTATGCATATGCTCGTGTTTCGATGTACAGTTGACTCCCGATAACTAGCCTGTGTGGTAGGCGTTCGAAAGGGAAGGGGAAGGTAATTAGGGCGCGAGAGGGGGAATGCCTGCAAGCAAGCCATTGTTTTCGCCATCCCGCCTACTGATTAAAAAAATAACAAATATAAGACAACTGTGAATGACTAGCTGTCAAATAAGTATTCTAGTCGTATTTCTCGCACTGTTTTTCTTTTGTTCTCCTAAAACAAGAAATCTAATATAAAGTGAAGGTAAAGTGCCGAGTTACATAAAATCCAGCATAAATCTATTCACGTTGTTGCTGAAGGAATCGAGCTGGAAAACTATGTGACAGGAAATGTAGCGGCTCTTCGCAACTTTCAATGCAATGTTTGTCTGAGAAAAACTAAAACACTTTGCCGTCACTCTGAATTTCTATCCCGACGGATTAGATCCAGGGGAGCACACAAAAGAACGCTGGTAACGGGGAAAGAAGAGCTGAACTTCGAAGATCTGCGAGAAGGCAGCAATTCATTATTAAAGTAAGTTCCTGACGTTGTTATAACCAGCAAGAAGAATTCCTCAACCAACAATGGCTAAGGGTTATAGATCGCTCCGTCTTCAACAACCTTGCCGTTAATAACGCGGGTCGAAAAGCAGATAACAAGCACATAGGCAGCATGATTTTTCCTTTCTTTCTGCTAGTGAGTAAAACCGACAAGCCGTTGTAATAATAATAATAAAGAATGTTTATTAAGACTCATTGCAGCAATATACAGAATGGCTGAATTACAGAGCTATTTACAAAACATATAATACTAAAATATAATACAATAAATACAATAAATACTAGAAATTATAGTTGTACAAGCCACTAGGTATACTTATGCGTGACAAACTCTTGCGTGCTCTTGGTCCTAAAGGTAGAACGCGTTGAGCGGCTAATGCCAGATCTAAGATTATAATTATGCACAAACTCCTCCTGTTTGGGGAGCATAAAATGCAAGGGGTAATTCTCATTCCGGAGTCTATCAATATAAACCTGGCATAGATGAGGCTGAGTATCTTATGAAGAATTATGGAGATCGAGGAGGGTATCATCCGTCGAGGCCGTAGGCCTAGGCGGATAATACCCTCCGAGATCTCCATAATTCTTCATAAGATACGAAAGCCGAATTCAATATATAACTGTTTTATTATTCATTCAAAATAATTCCTAGTTTAAAAATATCACTAAAACATGCTTACCTCCATCGATCCATCGATGTTCAGTTCATCTTCGATAGTGTACGTTTAGGTTTGTCCAGCTCCGCAAATATTTTTGAAATAGCAGATGTCGCCCTTCGAGTTGTCTTCTTGCTGTTCTTGCCATGTTTTTAGCTATTTTTTTGCCTAGTTCTTACTCTTGAAACGAGTGAAATGTCCGCCATTTTTTCAAGTTCACAAGCAAAACAACTCAACCTTGTCCCCAGGTCTTGTCGGTTAACGGTGCGTTAACCTGCGAAAACGCTGCATTATTGACGTCATTTCCTCGTTAAAGTAAAAATTTTTCCAAATTTGGTCATCAGTAACTGGTTATGGTTAATTAAACGTGTGCTTTAAGCCAATCAGAATCGGGGAAATATTTTGAATGAATAATAAGGGCATTTAATGCCTCGTTGTAATTCATTAAAGGAAAAAAGATGCGCATAGCCCTTTTCTGAATGCTCTCAATCTTATAAGATAGAAAATCTGGTATATTTTGCCAGACAGGGGCAGCATATTCTAGAACAGGACGAACAATGGTTGTATAAGCCTTAGCCAGTGAAGCTGGAGGTGCACCACATTGCTTAAGGACCCTTAAAGAGTAAAGCCTCCTGTTTTCCTTTTGCACTAAAACTTCTACATGATGGTTCCATTTCAGGTCATTACTTACATAAACGCCTAGTAACTTATATGTCATGACTCTCTCAATTGTGTTACTACCAATTACAATAGGATTCACAATAAAATTATGAATACTCATAAACTTAATTAGCATCTCCTTGCATTTAGTAGGGTTCAATTTCATTTCAAACCAGTCAGTAAAACTCATCTGCTGACAGGCCTTTTCCTTCATGCGGTTCTTTAACTGCTTTTTTCTATTCCCCTTCAAGCTGAAATTTTTGATGCCTTCGCCAATGCGAGCGATGAATTCCCGTCGACGCTTCACTAACAACATACGGTGTTTAGTTACTCAAATTGCGTGATGTTGTTTTCGATCAATCGGACAAAAAGGAATTAAGTCGAAGATTGACACTTTATTGTGACAATAATAATAATAATAATAATAATAATAATAATAGTAATAATAATAATAATAACAATAATAATAATAATAGTATGGTAAAAAACATTAAGAAAGTATCAGAGAGAGCTACTATGACAGAGATTCAAAAGATCTGCATGCTGGGATCTGCACGAATCCTCAGAAAGGTGCTCAGTGTATGATCAGAATGATTGACTTGAGTGACTGACGCTCTAGGTGCATGGTTTGCGACCGGCTGATGCACAAAAAGAACACCAGCAAAGACTGTGATGATAGAGATAATAATAATAATAATAATAATAATAATAATAATAATAATAATAATAATAATAATAATAATAAGTGTTCAGGATGCCCTTAATATTGAAGAAAGAAATATCAATGTCTACGTCTGCCAGAGCCAGGAACGGTTGTTGAAAGCTGCATGGAAGAGGAAGAATGTCAATGAAATTGAAACGCCAAAGGAATATAAGGAAAAGATGAAGAGGAAAAGAACTGAGGACTGGTCTGGAAAGCAGCTGCATGGGCAGTTCAATCCGGAGAGACAGATGACCTATCTGGTGTGTCTTGGGAGTGGATAAGAACTGGTGAACTGAAGAAGGAGACAGAACGACTTATTTTTGCCGCGCAAGATCAGGCACTAAGAACAAACGCCGTAAAAGCCAGAATCGAAAACCAAAATGTATCATCCAAATGCAGAATGTGTGGTAGCCACGATGAAACTGTGCAGCATATTTTGTGTAGTTGCCCCAAGCTCGCGCAGACAGAATATAAAAAGAGGCATGATGTTGTTGGGCGGGTCTTTCATTGGGAGGTGTGCAAGGAATATGGAGTTGAGTGCAGTGACAAATGGTATGAGCATTCCCCCAAAAGCGTACAAGAGAATGAGGAGGTTAAACTGTTGTGGGACTTTACCATCCAAACAGACCGTGAAATCCATCACAGGAGGCCAGACATTGTAATTCAGAAAAAGAAGGCAGAGGAACCAATCATTGTGGACATAGTTGTTCCCGGAGATAGTAATATACTGCAGAAAGAAACTGAAAAGTGTGAAAAGTACCAAGACCTGGCAAGAGAGATTCAAAGGATCTGGAAATCAAGGACAAAAGTGGTGCCAGTGGTTGTAGGTGCATTGGGTTCAGTGTCAAAGAAGCTGGCAGGCCACTTGGAGCAACTAGGAATTAAGAACCGAACAAGAACGATGCAAAAGTCGGCACTCCTTGGATCGGCACATATCCTCAGAAAAGTGCTGGAAGTCTGAGGTCTCGGGATGAGACTTGACTGGATATTTCTCCCCACGGAAAATTCCTGTGCTAAATTTTACATAATAATAATAATAATAATAATAATAATAATAATAATAATAATAATAATAATATTTATTGATTTGTATTGCGCAAATATCAATCCAGGGAAAGAAATTTTCATCTGCGCATTACTTTGACTCAACAAAATCCTAAAATCCTAGTATATATTTCAATTAAATAAAAAAAAGTTATTCTAAAAACAATGACTAATTAATCCTTAAAGTCTTATTTAAAGATCACTCCTAATAATTCAATTTGTTAAAAATTCTAAAAACAATGACTAATTATTCTTTAAAATCCTATTTACAAATCCTTCTTTATACTAAAGAAAGAAAAAAAGAATAAAAACAATAAATTAGCTAGGAAACGCCTTCTGAAATAAATGAGTTTTAAGAGCCTTCTAAAAGCATTAACTGAAGATATATTTCTAATAAAAAAGGGGAAGATCGTTCCATATAATAATTTAGGGGCAGCCATATAAAAAGATCGATCACCAAGCGTGGAAAGAGATCAGACTTGCATGATGAAATGTTAAGAAGTTTGCCGTCATTTGATCTAAGATAGTACCTACGTACTCCTTGTGTCTTTCAGAGATACGAGTTCGGAAATGTAAGTCGGAGCGAGTTTATGAATGGCCTTAAAAGTTAACAATAAAATTTTAAAAACAATTCGATATGCTACAGGTAACCAGTGTAGGGCTCTCAGCAACGGTGTAATATGACAAAATTTACTTTCTTCGAATACAAGACGTGCAGCAGGAGTTTTAGACTCTTTGCAGTTTTTGAATCTGATACGCCTGAAAGATGACATCGAGACCGGGTTTCTTTAACGGTGGAAAAACTAAAGCCACTTTCCAAATTTCAGGTAAGCGCCCGGACTGTGATGAGTTGTTGACGATTTTTGTGAGAACTGGGAGGAGATCCTCACATTTGCTAACCAGTGTGGATGGCATGGGGTCAAGAGGGCAGGATTTAAGGGCGGAGTTCTGGATAAGCTGTTTAACATCTCGAACTGATAGCATCGTAAAAGTAGGGAATGATGGCAGAGTCTCATCAAGAACAGCAGACTGAGTGCCATCATCTGATTCTGACCAATCACTATTTTCACACTCAGAATCCGAGCGTGAAAAATGGAGAAACCAATAGTCTCAATAGTCTGCAATCTGAAACACTGGATTTTACCCGTTTCAGACATAGTTTGTTTGTGGAGGCTGACGAATGCTCTACCTTAGGCTCTGTTTTGTTACGTTACGTTACGAAGCAAATGCAAAGGATTTCCCCACAAAAGAGTTTGGGGGTGCATTAGGACTATTCCTCTGGACAACTTTCCTATTGGTACGTACTTAAAATCAAAAGAGTGACGTGTAAAAAGGTCCAAGTTTTCTACTTAGTTGTAACGATACAGTGCGCTGTAAACGAATTCAGCGCTTTTTTTGTTGTTGTTTTTTTTGTTTTTCAAAAAAAAAACTGAATTAAAAGGTTGAACTAATCCTTTTACTGGTTTTTATTCTATGATGACGGTCTCAGTTTCATTTCAGTAAATTTAAGTGAAAGAGAATCTCTGAAGTGATACCACATGGCTCCGCGGTAATCGCGTTTGTTTCCCAGGTATTTTCCATTTAAACTGGAATAGTGGCAATTGCTGTACCACCAGGCACCGGTGTATTCCACAGCACAGTTACGACGGTAAATGTCATCAGCTCTGTCTTTTGTGTCAAACGCCATCTTATTATGATATGCTAACGAATCTCCCGCTGTCCCTAAATATGAACCCACTTCAAGTCGATACTTCGCCTGCTCATCACCAATGTTAAACTTGCCATATTTGGCAAACACTCTAACTCCATTCCAGTCCTCTAGCTCCACTCGCAGAGTACTGGGTCTAGCGGCCGTCAACCTGTGGATCCTGTCGTTTCCTAACCAGAACTCAGCCGTCAGCTGACCAAAGCCCGATTTGTAATCATTCCATCCGCGATAGAAGTCCACCGAGCCATCTTGTCTTCTCTGGAACACGGTCCATCCTCCACCATCAGTGCGCATGTCACAATATACATTAAAGGATCCTCTTCCATCCGGGTTTACGGAGTAGACTCCACTCTGAGTATGGCCTAACTTAAGCAAATGCGAGCAGTCTAATGAGAAAACAGAAAAAACAAAGAAATTATTTTATTATTACATAGTACATTTATTTGAATAACAGAGACGAAGTATTGGATCGACCAGCAATCCCAGGCGACTCTCTGATTGGCTAGCTCGCGGGAACAATAGCACTTGTTTCCTAAGAATATGCATTAGTTACTATTTCCCACCAGGATGAGACTCCATTTCATTTATGTGTTGTGTGACGTGCAGATCTTCAATATCATCAGAACAGGTGTTGTGTACTTTGATGTATGAAGTAAAGTCGATGTCAAAGAATCCTTCTTCGACAACAGCTATTGCTGTCAGTATAGGAGAAGGCCGATCGTACAAAGTATCCGGGATGTACCGCGTGTACCGAGTAACTGAAGTATTCAGAAAAGGGTCTTTACAAATTAATTTAATGAGTATGCCTAGTTAAAAAGTGTCGTAATGCCTCAGTGCACTGAAAAAACTTCCACTCCCGCCTCCAACCTCAACCAAAAGCCTCTTCGGGCAGATCGTAACATAGATTTTAGGCTACAACTAAATAGAGTGGTGGCAATTCCAACTGAATTTAATTAAACTATTTAGTTCTAGTGAAGTGCACAACTAAGTTGAAAGTTGAAAGTTACTCGCCATTACTTTGCTCATACTTTGTTTATAAACCGACTCAAATTTAAAACAATTTGCATGGAATTGAAATATCAGAGCATAACTAGGCAAATACTCGCAAGGATACGATAATTGGCGCACAATGCTTGTTTTAAGCAAGTAGGCCTCTTGGGTGTCGTTCTTTCAAAATATCCCGACCGAAATCCCATAATTTCACAAATTTTATTTTTTTTATGACTTCACACTTTAGGACTCCTTTACTTATTTAATGATGTAGTTTGCTAAGAAAACAAAAGAAGGAAAAACGAAATAGATAAATGACAACTTGGATTGTAGTTTACTGGTATCCGGTGTCATTCTAACTAGAGTTTAAACTTTTACAATAACAGGTGGGACTTATGAAAATATTTGAAGATCGTCAGACCGGTCAAGAGTCAGAAAAGTTAAACAATCATCAGGGGAAATTCAGAAACACGGTTAAACACATATATCAAATGTCGTACCGTTTAAAATTGTGCAACGCTGATGAGAGCAGAGATTTTGAACCGGGTGTCTAGTTTAGAATCTTATCATGAGAGATAATGAGAGAGCTTAGGCTCAGTCTCCAGCCTTGGGTGTCTCAATGTAAGCTTATGTACCTGCGGTACTCCCACCTGGGGAGTACACCCAAGGCTGGAGACTGAGCCTAGAGAGAGCCAGCTTGAAGACAATAAAGGATTGCAGTATAAGAAGATATAAAAAAAGTTGGGCTGTTTGCATATAATTGATCTCAATGACCTTTCATACTTAAAACTGGCACTGAAACGAAGTAGCACTGTTGAACTACGAGCAGTCCCTTATTTTTCTTTTGAGGCAATACTGATCGAGAGTACGCGCAGGGAGCGAGTAGCAAACGCGGTAACCTTCGTTGTCAATTATTCAAACAAAGAGTTTTTGCAAACGGGAAAAAGCTGACGCAAATTTCTTTGTTGTGCTTCACAAAGGCCAAGTCTAGAGCCCTATAATTCACATTAAATTTTAAACACGTTTAAAGGCTGTTTTATTAGTTAAACACGGTTTAAAATTGTTTCCTTCATGAAAGCTGCTGACTGACTCCAGCTGATTCCAAATTCAGCGCAATTTTGAAAACATGTTGATTTTCAGTTAAGACCTGTGTGAAACCTGCGTTCCATTTCCTGTGACTATTTTTCATTTTTTTTAAACCTGGTTTAATTAAACGTATTAAGTTGGTGTGAATGGGGCATAGGTTACAATAATACAAATATTTACCTCGAGAAGATAAAACCTCAATAAACGAGACGGTTTCCACGTTAAAGAACCCTGCACTTGTTGCAGCACAAATATAATTCCCTGCATCTTCCTTTCTGGTGTTTCTGATAACTAACACACCATTGGTCTGCTGGGTCCGACCTGTTGGAAGTTCTTGTGCGTCTTTTCTCCTCCAATTCATGACTGGCTGTTGATCCCCAGTAGCGCTGCAGTTTAAAGTCAAAATTTCGCCAATTCCCACTGTACTTTTGGCCGGTGGCTTTACGATGAATTGAGGCAGTGAGACCACATGTAACTGAGTCCTTTTTACAACACTTCCTAACAGATTAGTCGCAGTGCAGAGATAGTTATCAGAATCAACTTTACGGACACCGACAACTTTGATGACACTGTTATTACTGTGTACCCTTCCCTGCGGTAGCTGACCAAATGATCTGCTCCACGTGACCACTGGTGTGGGATGTCCAGTCGCGTGACATACAGGAAGAATGGCGTTACTTCCTTCAACGAAATAATGAGGTCCTGGATCGAGTGATACGGAAGGGCGAACTGCAAACGGAAAAGAGATGTGTTTTACTACCCTTAAAAAGGTTCAATTGGTTTTTTGGACAAATATTCTTCCCTTATAGAAAGAAAACAGTTTATTTCAAACTTGCAAAAAGTAATAAAACATAAACTAGGAAGGGTAAAAAAACTTCGCCATGCAACGCAGAGCCCGATCGGACCCTGGGTTTGAATACGGCGTTAGTAAATACTGAAAATATATATTATAAATGCGTGACAGGATAAAAATATAACCTCCACGTAAATGGCGTTAACTGGTTTTGCGTGACTAGTAAATGCACCCGCTAGAGCAATGGTTAGTCATTTTTGCATTCGCTAACATAAAAACTGTGTTACAGAACGTACTACCATACAGCAAGTTGACAAAAAAACGGAGAGGTTTCGCACTAAATATATTTTTAAAGTTTTCTTAAAGTAGTCCTGTCAACTTTGTACTCAATAATTCTCAGCAAATTAAGCTTAAGTGGGTGTGCTGTAAGAATCACCCTAAGGGCCTGTTTGCATGGAGGTGGCTGACCTAGGTAGATGAGGTAACCCGCTTACGGTGGGGCCAAGCCCGCCTGTCCACATAATCTCTCATTTTAATTTGGTCACGTTTATGATAGGTAGGGTGACCCGCCAGATGTTACCTCACCTACCTGGGGTCCCCCACCTCCATGTAAACAGGCCCTAAGACAAGTCCGAAACCAAATTTTGGCAAAGCTGAACCAGGAATGTAAAACAAATCACTTGGGATCTTACTATGGGCAAATATTTTTAATAAACTGTGAGCTTTTAATGAGCAAACGAACTTGCAGACGAACTTTCTAAGGTTGGGTTAATTTCGACCTCAGAGCATGTTCGAAAAAAGGAGCAAGCACCTCCTAATGTAGTGCAACAAGCGAGAAATTATACTGTCATGATACACTTAATTTGCAAAAAAAAAAAAAGTATTGACCTACCGTACTTATCTTTAGAGGGTCTGCAAAACAAAATTTAATTCCGAACTTTTTTTCGTTAGTTGAATGAAAAATGATTTCTGCAAGATGCTGTTGACTATACCTTGATATCGCTCCTGCGTTTTTTTGTAAGGTTGCTACCCTACGTAATACCTTTCCTCATCGTTCATCTTGTATGGCACGCAAAGAAAATCCTTGCAATAAGATAATAGTCGATAAAAAATGCATAAAAAAAAATAACAACTCACCATTCACTATAAGGTGACTAACTGCGTACGCCTGCCCCAAAATGTTTATCGCTGAACATTTATACACACCCGCATCACTTCCTTTCAAGTTTTGTAAATGCAAAGTGTCTCCTGAAACCAATGACTGACTACTATTTGTTTGACTGTTCAATTTATTCCAAACTACTGTAGGTTTAGGATTACCAATAGCTGAACACTTAAAAGTGGCTGATCCAGTTTCGTTTATAGTCGACCTTGCGGGAGAAACACCAACAGAAGGTGCTGAAATTGATTCACCAGGCTCTCCTTTAGATCCCGGCATGCCTGCAGGCCCAATGTCTCCTTTTTGTCCTTTCGGACCTGTTACGCCAGGTGGTCCAATAGGTCCCATGATGCCTTGCTTGCCACTTTTTCCTGGTGATCCCATAATTCCTTGATCTCCTTTGTTTCCTTGTTTCCCTCTCTGTCCTCTTCGTCCCCGGGTTCCTTTCTCTCCTCTCGGTCCGGGTGGACCTGGAGGTCCTGGTGAACAAATGACACCCTTTGATTGACAGGTGTGTGGTTTTAGCTCCGATATAAGTTTGTTTATTTTAAGCGTCGTATTCACTGAATCAATCTGACGTTTGTTTCTGTGGAGCTCAAGGGGCTGAAGCTCTAAAAAGAAGAGAAACACCCTTTATTGTCATGTTCAACCCTCATGGTAAAAAGAAGACTGTACAGTATAAACTTTACAATTCATGGAGTGGGAGCTAGTAACTACCAGTATGACGATTGACGGCGTTACGGGGTAAATAAACAGACAAATGATTTAGGTGAAAGAACCGCGAAACATAAATTCAAAGCTCAAAGAACGCGTATACACGCAACTAAGCATTGAGTAGGTGAATACTATCAAATGTCTTCCTTGACATCATTAAGGGATGGGCTAGAAATAAATTAATTAATGTTTCTCCACCAAATATCTAACTGTGATAACTAATTATCAGCAGACGATGCCTAAAACGAGTGATAACAGCTCCGCAATTGGAATCAGCTTAATTAAATCATGTCTCTAATGGTCCATTAATTAGTCAGTTAATTAAATTTGTTGTTTTTGATGACATATATAATCGACTACTTTTGAAAATCAACCTTTTCCGGGGTTCTTCGTTAAGCTTTTTTACTCGATGATAAGAGAAATCGATGATAAGAGAAATCAGTGTTATTTATTAATAAGGGACCGGAATAGAGTCAAAATTAGTTAATCTAGTCGCAGCTGTTGGCTAGGAAATACGGGCGAAACCACTTTGATATCTGAAGGTGAATGCAGTTCAGTTAGTGTTAACAAAAGATATCAATGCGGATCATGAAGACCATGAAAACTGGACTGAACTACAGAGTAAACAAGACTCGTATAATTGTTTAATTTAACGATTTTATTCGCAGTTGCTTAGATACAATTAGCCTGCGAATGGTAAGAAGCGATGAGAGGCGTGCTTATTATACTCGCCGGCAAAGATACATTGAAACAGTAATGCGTGACACAAGTAATACGGGTATGCAGTCATGCACGAAGTCTTGTTATGCAATTGAATACTGTATTCAATCCGTGTTCAATGTCCAAGGCCCGTTAATATATATGCAATACAAAACAATGAAACAGCTTAAATCACCACTGGAGTTTAAAGCTTATCATTTTGGATCTGCTCTAACCGGAGCTGGGAAAAGTCTGGCTTTCAAGCTGGCCGTTCGTACTTATTGCCTCTGGGCAGGCCTTTGTACAGAAAAGCTGGTAAAAATAAATAAAACTAAAACTAATTATTTACTAGGGAAGTTTTAGTTTTAGTTTTTTTCAGTTTACCAGCTTTTCTGGACACAGGCCTGCCCAGAGGGAATGGGCACGAACGGCCAGCTTTAAAATGAGTAAAGAAAACTTGGAGACGACTGGGAACGAGTCAGCGCGATGAGCAAGGAGGATTTTTAACTCATCTTAAGAATTGGCGATCTGAAAGCAAAGTTGATGTCGTTTAATGCCTAGGTACGTTCGACGATCTTTTGAACTGATAGCTCTTAAGAAGGCAAAAACTCCGACTAACTAAAAGACGGGAAATCGAGGTCGCAGATTTTACTTAACTCGAACATAAAGCATTTACATTACAACCCTTAAGTGATAATCCTAGATCTTTGTATTTTGTTGCCTTACGTTAAACATAAAATCCCGAAAATGGAACAACTTACCAGAAAGCGAATGTTGTGTCTTCACAGGGTTTGCTTCCATTGATGGCTGCGGCTTTGACTCTGCGTTGTTTTCAAGAGCGTTAATCCTCTTCTTCTGCTCATGTAACTCCAGTTCAACTCTCAAAAACCCGGCACAATAAAACACAAAAGAGCCAACACAAAGAATGCTTACAAAGGAGGGCATACTCTGCTTTTCAGCTGCCATTTTCGTCTACTTCGATGTAAAGACGGTTGTCTTTCGCTTGGTCACAATAGGTCGTTATCTGGTTATATACTGCCGAGATCACGTATTTGGGTAATTTGCCAAGAGATGTTTTTATTTATAATCATTTTTGTCATTATGCAAGTCAAAGATCAAGATCAAAGCTCCTCTCGTATCATGTTCAGTCGCGTCGCAGACGGAAAATTGTTTCCCTGAGGAATTTTGAGAATGGATCTCTGGAGCCAGGGTAGCACTCTCGGGAAATAAGCGGCCCATTATACTCCTCTCCCCCCGAACAGTCTCTACTCGGAGAGGACCGAGAGAGAGGAAATTTGTTATAAGAAAAGCGTTTTGGAGCCCGTTACAGGCGTTCAAAAGGTTGACCGCGGGGGACAAATAGAGCGAGCGAAAAAACAAGGCTGAAAAAAGGGATTTTTTGCCTCCTTTTTACTTCGCGCCTCTCCTCATCTGGCCGCCTAGAACTTTGCTATTCATTTTATTACAGATTAGCTCACACTAGACACGTCTTGTATTTTCAGTGATTACAGTGTATCCTTGAAATAACGAAGGAAAAAGGGACTGGTAAAATCTGTTCGTTGTGACTGACGAGGTTTAGTTACATTTATATAGAGGTTCCACTATATCAGTGCTTAATTATAAAGTCAAACATCAAATTCATTTCGGCTGGCATGTGGTCAATGGGCACTGGGATTAAGAACATAAAAAAATTCTAGCTCGCGTTTTGTGCTCGAAAAAAATGTTGAGCTCGACTCATTTGTGGGCAAGTCGATCACGCAGCAACTTCCGAAAGTAGTTACCCTCGGAAGTTAGAATATTGATGGCAATATTTAGTACAAGATAACAGAGCACACATCTGTAAACTTAGTGAGCAGAATTTGAGCGGCTGTTACATCGTAAACAATGAAATACTTGGTCTGGTGCAAGTACTCATTGAACCATAGTTTTATCAGTTCAGCAAAAAACTTTGAGCATCCTCACAGCCCCTTAATTGTCTTGCGCATGGAAAAAGGTAATCCGGTAAAAAGTTCGGGATGTCCCTGCTTTTTACACTCAGTCTGCATTTTACCCCTGGTCCGCAGTCTGCAGTCCGCAGTCCGCAGTCCGCAGTCCGCAGTCTAAGTTTTACACTGACCGATTATTTAATTCGATAAACGTTGTTTGCTTGAGCCGGACAGGAACTACGCGTCATAAGATTCAAGAACACGCACTCCATTTACTTTATGATCAGAACTGAGAGCAGTATGAAGGATTATCTAGGAGTGGTGGAAGGAATTAAATAGCACTCTAAGTTAATATTGACCCTCAAAAAATCTTCGGGGTATGGTTATCTTCAGAACAATCCTTGTTTTATGCAGTAACAGAAGTATGATTCTTTCGAAAGTGGAATAAAGCTATTTGATTAAATAATGTTGAAAGACTAGCCGTAAAATTAATTTGATGCCCACTATGCAGTGTTCATATAGGTAACACCACTCACAAGTTTAATCTTTTTTTAAGCCCTAGGTTTACTGTCAAGTTATTTAGCAGTGGGACATTAGGGGGGGGGGGTGGGGGGGGGGGGGGTACCCAATACCGCAGTACCGTAAGAAAAATTGGCAAATACCAAGCCTGCAAAAACAGCCGTTTCCCCTCGCTCCTCGACGCTAAGGACGTTTCCGCGCGAAACGTCCTCAGTGTCAAAGAGCGAGGAGAAACGGCTGTTTTCGCAGGCTACGCAATCGACGAAATACCGATACCGCATTTATTATCGGTCGCGCTTACTTAAAGTTGTATCCATGTCGCGTGTTTGTTTATCTCAAGCATGTAAACAACAGAAATCAACCTCAGCCATCGCGAGAAAACGTGAGAAGACCTCGAACTGATAGGTACAGCGATCGAAAAGCCCGGTCATAGGATGTCCTACAATTTCATCATAGAGTAACTGTCAGAAATTGTGTATTCATTTACCGTTAAGTCTAAAGTCTTCTAAATATTGACCTACATTAGACAGGAGAGGCCAAATGAACGGTACCGCAATACCGTGAAGGATCTTCTTTTACCGAATACCGTTAGGCAGAAGGATGAAAAACCGCATACCGCAGGGCTGGATGATACCGCAATACCGCACATTAAAATCAAAATTACCGAAATACCGCTTGAAAGAAAGCTCAATACCGCAATACCGTAAACTGAACCCCGTGCCGCCCTCGGTTAGAGAGAAGTGGGTCGAAGTGTGGGATACTGGTAACCTGAAAACAGCTTTATATCATACTCTCGCTTTTAGAGCGTTTTCACTCACGTGGCCAGCATCTATGCTAATTTATTGGAACAAAAGAAAGTTTTTACATAAGAAAAGAGTTCAACCCCCACAGGATTGGTTTGGAACACCAGCATGACCGCCGTTTCATTGTTTTGGAACACCGTGGCGTCAGTGAAAACGCTTTATCATCAGAAAATTCCCGGCTTTAATAAAGGCGCGATAAGAACATCTTAATGAAACTCCCAAACAGAATTTAACCTGGGGAATGTGTACAGTCGAAACAGAATACAACAAAGTGAGATCAAGTAGATGTATTCTTCTACTCGCACAAAAATTAAGATCAAAATTGCGGCTTCCCCCCGCCCGGTACCGGGTGCTACCTCCTCATATGCATCAAATTAGAGTTTGAAAAGAACTGAAGGGGTGGTTGATATGGAAACCTTTAATAGACGATAAGTTACAATGAAGCCAAACGCGGTGTTTATAACTTGTAAGTGGCTTTATTTACTATTTCTTCCCTGCTTTTTTGTGGTTTATCAGGTAAAAAAGGTTAACTAAAATTATGTATCATAAAAGAAAAACTGATACAATTAGATTTCATATTCGATGTTCTAAATGGAAATACAACGTCGATAGAACGCTAAAATCAAGTTGTCTACTTTCTGTACGATATCATCACTATGGCAAACCGCCTAGCTTTCTGAGCACTTATCTTCATCAATATAATTTCGCCGTTTTAGATTTTTACATTGTTAGCAGTTTTTTCGCCTTGCGTTTACCAACCTTCGCCTTTGAAATTACTGTATAACAAAGAGAAAGCAAAAGGCAAAGAAATAAAGATTTGCGAGATCGAATTTCCATAAAACGGCTCTGTTAAGACCCTGTTAGTTCACAAGCCCAAAGTTGAATACAAATTTGCTCTACAGGAAAGACCCAAGGCGTCGCGTGTTTTAATTGATCCTTGTTAAGTTATTTGTTTTATAATAATACGTCAAGGTGCTCCCTTGGGTCTTTCCTGTAGAGCAAATTTGTATTCAACTTTGGGCTTGTGAACTAACAGTGCGTGAAATTACAAGACTTTAATAGTTTTTCATTTCCTCGAGATAGAACGGAGAAAACGTCAGACAAAATTGAAATAGAGTTTTCAGTTCTACTTTGTGTATTTTGTTCATATATATCCGAGTTTTAGAGCTCAATAAGAAGACATAAACTAAACGGAAATAAAGACTTTTCAACTCCACTTTGTGCACATGTGTTTTGTTTATATATCTGAGTTTTAGCACTAAATAAGATATAGGAAGCCGTTTCTCGCGTTGCTAGGTGATCGCTTCTCTTATTCCTATTTTCCTTTTAATAGACTGTCCGAAAACCGAGCTCAAGTTACTTCACGGGCAAGTCTAGGCAAGCCTATTGTTCCTATTGTAGTAGAGTGACGCTCATTAGTAAACCTAATCCAAATTAGTATGCAGGAAGACACTTCTTTCCGAGGTGACGTCATAGGCTTATGCATATCAATTAAGGGAAGGCATAAGGAAGGCAAGGGAAGGCACCAACAAGGCTTATCTTTGCTGAAGCCCTACTACTACGACAAAATTTGTAACGAAAAGCTTACGAAAAAAAAATAGGTAGCGTGCATGTATAATATTCTTTTTCCTTTTTGCTCCAGTTTTCCAGCTCTAAAATCAATACCGTTATCCTAAATGTCGAGCTGATTGAAGGTTTTGTTGAATAATATTTACCTAATCACTATGAATCAATGCCTTAGCAAATTTTAGCCACTAACATGCTTAAAGGCTGTTTATTACTCTTAAGTACAACGCACCACACAAATATTCCAACAAAACCTGCCCGAGCATCTCCTGTAGCAAATTCGGAAACACCAGGCACGTTTTGTTCCTGCAAAATAACGAGAAAAATTATGTTAGTTTAGACCGTGATGCTGATAGTCGCACAGGCTTTAACCCAGTTAACTGCGCGGGAACTAAAAACGGCTCAAAAAAAGTGACTGAGTCTTGTTTATGGTAGTAACTGGTCGTTTTAGCTGGTAGCTTTTGTTTTTGTTTTTCCCACTGCTCCTGCTGTTAATTGTTGTAAGACAGACTTAAAAATTTTATCTACATGTATCTTTTTTATTGAAGCATTATTTAACTTACGCTGAACTGGGAGGTTTCTCTGCTTGATGCGATAAATGGGCAACTTAGCACACATGGCGGCCATTTCATCACTCAGGGACGAGCGGTCATTGACAGTACCAACAACGGCATATTCAGTCTCCCCTTGTGTCTCTGCCTGGCTGCTATCCTGGTTCGATTGCTGAAGGGAAAAAAAGCAAAATTCTTTACGAGTCTTTACGGATGGTCTACCGTCAACGCCAAAATGTATGAGACAAATCTCTGATCGCTATTAATGATGAATGCTTCATACGAGAGTATGAGTTCATTCTCCAAAAGGAACCCTTTTCTTCAAAGGCTCCTTGTCTATTCCTAAGGGGCCGACCATTTGACATTTGAGTGGGTGGGGGGAGGGGCGGCTATGGGTAATTCGGTTTGTGTAAGAATTTGTTTTTTCCCAAACTTCTAGTGATAGATTTTTTTCCTGACATACAATGGATTAAGATTTTTTTTTTCCAACATTATACGCCATGCAAGATATTTTTTCCAGTGTAGGAGTTTTTATTAGCAAGGTATTTCCTTGCAAGAATTTTTTCCTCTCCAAATCAGTCTGCAAGATATATATATTTTTGAAAACACCCTTTCCCACCCACTCCCCTCAAAAGTTAAATGGTCGCCCCCCTAATAAGGGTTGCGTAATTTTGTAGCACGTTACCAACTTTTCCCCTTTACTTAACCTTTAGTGTTAATCACACTGCACAAAAATAAGTAGTTTGCAGTAAAAGTGATTATAAATCTCCAAATGAACGATGCCATAACCTAAAAGTGAGATTTTGCTCAACATTAGCTAACATTTAAAAGTATTTTTTAAAGCTAAAATGTCAGGTTTTTGCACTTTTGTGAAAAATCTTACAAAACAGTACCGGATGCTGCAAAAGGCTGAAATACTATCCACAAATCAATTAGCCCTCGGAAAATGCAAAATAAACAAAAAAGAGGACCTTCGATGTGATCAAAATCTAATAAGCTGTCCCTATATCGTTAGATGTAGAATTGCATGAATGAATGAATTAACTTTATTGACAGTGAATAAAGTTCATTCCTACCTTCCTTCCTTCCTTCCTTCGTTCATTCATTCATTCATTCATTCATTCACTCATTCATTCATTCATTCATTCATTCATTCATTCATTCACTCATTCACTCATTCATTCATTCATTAATTCATTCATTCATTCATTCATTCATTCATTCATTCATTCACTCATTCACTCATTCATTCATTCATTCATTTATTCATTCATTCATTCATTCATTCACTCATTCACTCATTCATTCATTCATTTATTCATTCATTCATTCATTCATTCATTCAGTTATTCATTCATTCATTCATTCATTCATTTATTCATTCATTCATTCATTTATTCATTCATTTATTCATTCATTTATTCATTCGTTCATTCATTCATTCATTCATTTATTCATTCATTCATTTATTCATTCATTCATTCATTCATTCATTTATTCATTCATTCATTCATTCATTTATTCATTCATTCATTCATTCATTCATTCATTCATTCATTCATTTATTCATTCATTCATTCATTCATTCATTTATTCATTCATTCATTTATTCATTCGTTCATTTATTCATTCATTCATTCATTCATTCATTTATTCATTCATTTATTCATTCATTCACTCATTCATTCAAGGGGGGATATGTAAGAAACAATGGTAAAACTGCTAGTATTGATCAATACTAATGAATCCAAAAAACCCCAGAGCACAGCAAGTGTTCTATTTCTCTTCTATTACGTGAATGTCATCAGCTTCAGAGGTACTAAACAAACAACTTCTGACAATGTACTTACCGTTTCAAGTAATTTCTTGAGGTCAGCTGGTTTTGGTAGATTGTCAGTAGAGTCGCTCAGAAAACAAGCTTTCTGATTGGACATTCGGTGCATTGCCATGTTCTACACCAAAAGACAAAAGGAAAACAGTCACATTTGTACTTGGCAGCAACCATTTAAAAAATATTATTACACGCGCAAGGGGTGCATTGTCAATAAGCAAGTTTAATGCGCGAAATCAGAGAGAAAGAGAGCAGTAAAAGTAGACCATTCTAAAAAGACGACGAAAAATAAAGAATAAAAAAAAGAAGGAAGGAAGGAAGGATGAAAGAAAAGGAAAGAGAGAATGTAAAAGAAGCAAAAGGAAGGGAATATGCCATATTTCAATTTCTGACCTACAAACTCACCTGTTTGAAATCGTAAACAACATCGACCTGTCCAGGGGCATCGGGGCTGGTGTCGCCATTACTTGCGATGAGAAAGGTTTCTGTTTCCTTTTTGGTGTCAATTTTTATAGTTTCGTCTAAATCTTTGTCTCCATCCTTGACTTTAACTTTATACTCAGAAACCTTATCGATCAAGGTAAAAAAAGTAAGCAAACATAATCACTGAGTGTTAACCATTCCACCTATTTGGAACGCTACGAGGCCTCGCAATAATTTTTACATGACAACATTTTAAAATTAGCACAAGTAACTCCTTTGCTTTTCAGGTGATTAATGCAGAAAACTTAGCCCGCTGTAGAATATCATTGGTTTTGAACGCCGATACACTATCACGGGAATGAAATTCGAAAAGCAATACGTACATCAAAATGTATCGGTTTGCCACCTTACCTTTTTCTCATCTGCTCGGCTTTTGTAAACTGTCGCTCCTGAAGCGACGACAACAAAGACAGCAAAGGAAAGGATCAAAACTTTGAACTCCTGGTGAAAGAAAACGAAAAACAAAAAAATAGGATCAATTAATGTTGCAAATCCTTCATCCCAGTTTAAATTGATAACATGGTACCACTAGTACTAGTAAGTAGCTCATTTTTATAAGCTGGCATGCACAGCAACATACAGTAACTAACCATAGTAGAACCCCTGTTGTGAAAACAACTCTTGTTTTCTTCTTGCTCTTGATGCACAGACTTTCAAATTTGAAATTGATTGCAAGATAGTGCAAATCAGCCATTTTTATACCATCTGCTGGCCTGTTTCATGTTCCTGGTTCTTGTCGTGATATCCAGGCTCTCAACGGGAACAAGCACTTCCTTCAGCGCGTATTGTTCCAAACGTGCGACGATTTTTACCTCGAAAACCATGAATTGGCACGAAGGAGTATTATTAGCGATTTTGTTTTACGAAATTATAAATACTTATTATTCGATTGAAGAGTAGTAATCAAGTCTTCTTTGTTCTAGACAAGCATTCATTCAATTCACGTATTTCCATGGCACCTTTGCTACCCAACTTGGCTATTCGAGGGTAGCAATAATTTATTCTGTTTTTTCACTCACGTGGCCAGCATCTATGCAAATTTATTGGAACAAAAGAAAGCGTTTACATAAGAAAAGAGTTCAACTCTCACAGGACTGGTTTGGGACACAAACATGGCCTCCATTTCACTGTTTTGGGACACAAATACAGCCGCCATGACGTCATGTGAAAACACACTATATAAAACAAACTAAACGTAATATTACAATTAAAGCGGAAGAATAGAGTTACTACAACAAAAGTAAATGATTTATTAAGAGTTCTCCAGTTTACACATTGATGAAGTTTTCTGAATAGTTGTATACATATGCAGCCGTGCTAATAAGTACAACCTTTGGTGCACCCTTCCCCTATTAATTTGACTCAAACCAGTTCCTGTTGCGCCTCGTTAAATAGATCAAAGCACTCATGACAGCATGTGATCTTTCATCGTTTGAGAGACAGGTTTCAAGCAATCAATATATGCTTGGAAGGAAATTTAGCTAGTGTGGTTGTATGCACCTGCAGTTCACCACTTTTCATCACCACACATAATAAAGTCTCCCAATTCTTGTTGTATAGCTGTCAATTGAGAGGAGGAATCACGTCTCTCAATTCTTAAGCTTGTTACAGAACAATAAAAAGGTCTGTAGGAGAACCAGTATGGCGATAAGTGAATTAATAATGTGCTTCTAGCAGCTATAAAAAAATTGCGTAAAAAATTTTCTTAACAACATTTTAAGGCTTTTTTAAAACGTTAAAAAATATACGACGTTTCGACGTTCTTAAAATGTTTTTAAGAATAGTTTTTACGCAGTTTTTTTTATGGCTAAATTTTTTTAATAAGTCGCTTCTCTTTAATATGCTTTAAGCAATGCTACCGTAAAAGGAACATTTTAGGACATTTCGCGCTGTTTCGATGCCCACCGGAATTGTTTAGTGATGATTTCATTGGTTATGTTTAAAACTATTATTATTTCAGTTCAAGGTTAATTCTCTGTTTGATCATTGATGCCATAACTACCACGCAACATTACGTCTAATTTGGGCTTCAAATAATAAAGAGTTTGTTGAAAGGAGGAACCTCTACTAGAGCTATGACCAGGTCGCGAGGTCAATTGTGGTACGTAGAGCGTGCGTCAAGAGCTGAAACATCTAAATCTAAATATTGTTGCAAAAACAACACTTTATTCTTTTAGTGTAAGATATTAAATGGATATATTTCAACATTGAGTGCGGTTTTCCAACAACAGCAAATAAATGGCGTTTATGGAGTTCCAAATTATTCACTTGGCAAATAATTTAGAACTCCGTCATTTATTTGCTGTTGTTGAAAAACCACACTCAATGTTGAAATATATCCATTTAATCTTACGTTAAAAGAATAAGGTGAAGTTTTTGCCACCCCTCCCCCCCCCCCCCTCCCCCACCTTTGCAAACCAAAAATAAACTATGCTTAATATAGCTACCACTGCTACACGAAACAAAACAGTCAGTCAGGCGGTGAATCTCTTTATGCACTACTTCTGAAGGAGACAAACAACGTACTGATAGGACGTTGAGTCTTCGTGTAGCGGCACCCTTCATACTGCTAAATATAAGCCAAGGGCTAAATAAGCAAAGATACTAGAAAATGGCTGACTTAACCAGAAAATAAAAATTGCTAAAATAAGAGGGAAAATAACAAGGTTCCCTTTGAAAAGATGGAAGCTGGTTATTAAAAAGCACATGTTCCTTCTCAGCAAATGGAAAAGAAATTAATTAAAGTGTACACCCATAAGCGAGATACAAGGAAATAGCTCATTTGTAGAATTAAACTTTATAGCATGACAGAGATACTTAGCGTGAGATCAAGCATGCGACGCGACAAGAAGCATATTAAGAAGGTTACAGTGTTTGACCGAACCAAGTCAGAGTGACTGTGACTGCTTATACCCGTGACTTAGGACACTGCTCAGCGTGATGTAACGTAAGCATTAAAAGTTTCTTAGCGGTCACGAATAGAGCGATCGAACATTACAACAGTGTAGACCGCGGCATATGATGAAAAGAAATTTATGAAATTGTGTTTCGTTTCAGTCCTTTGGCGCAATCGCGTGCTGCATGGTATGTGACAGGAACTATTCGTGTAGCCGTTTGTAATCGAATCTTTACCAGATCATCGTGGCTTGTTTCAGGTTCTAAGTTTGCCACAAAAGGCGGAAGAAGAAAGAAGAGAAGGAAAAAATTGAGAGAAGCTGGGGAGGGATATTTGAGACACCCCCTCCACCCGTTTCCTGGCTTAATGAATTCACTTGTTTACTCATTCCACTGGAACGCTGGATAACATCGACCTTGTTGGGGAAGGGGGGGGGGGGGGATTGTTCCAGTTATAGGGTTAGGGTTATTCTGCTTCTAGTTGATCCGAGTTGAACGTTTTAGTGTTGTTAGTTTTGATCAATGTGATTTATAACAGTCAACATACCCAGAAATCTTTGCTAACAATAGCATTTGAATAGCCTACCTTTTTAGTTCACTAATTGCAAGTAACAGTGTGGAAGATTGCCTCCAGACATCAAGTCTCATGTGCACATCTTCTAAGTGGTGTTTCATGATTAGGAATGGCTATGGGGGCTATTTGGTATCAGTTTGACTGGACTCTTTTAAAAGAACCACATTTACGTGATGTTGACATTGCATAGTTTTCGTTCAGTTCTGAGACTTTTTTGAATCGTTACCGTTTATTATTTTCAGAAAGGAAGTGTATGCAGCCTCGTCAGCGGAAGGAGAGTGGACGGGGGGGGAGGTGCTGATGTAAAATAAACTTAGCGTCCTTTTTGTTTCATTGAGGCCGTCTAAGACAATTTTCAGTTTTTTTTTTTCAAATCGAATCTGTACATGACGGTTATTTCTTCGGTTCGTCAAAAAACCGCAATTACTTCTTTTGCGCAAAAAGGCTGAATTAAGTTATTTTGGGGAACTTTAATTCGAATTAGATGCTTCAGCTCTGAGACACTCCACCTGTCACTAAAACTGTGGGCTTATAACCTGATCTTTAAGCTCCAGTTGTTCTTCCTCTCATCAGACTACAAATTATGATTAATAAGCACAATAAGCAATTCTCAAGCTTTTTGTAAACTCATTTATAGTGATTACCCTTTTCTGACCTCTTTCCCGTTTAAAATAAGAATTATAAGAGTTAACCCTGTGTCTTGATTAAAATAAAGCACTGTAAGGTATCACTAAATTTGCTATTGAACGTTGTTCTAGAAACAAAAGGGAATTCATACCCGGAAATTCATAGTAGTAACAGGAACATTGGTCACCTATGCTGTACGTCCCATTGGGCGAGCTTCAGAAAGCCAGACGGTATCATTTGTGATCCTTATTGATTAGATGGTCATAAAAATTGCATTGTTGTGTATATGTTGTGCTTCAATTTTATCCTTGGTTTAAATTTTATTTTCTTTTGTTTCAAACTCATTATCATACATTACCATACCCAAAAACAAAGGAAAATAAAATTTAAACCAAGGATAAAATTGAACCACAACATATACAGTAACTTTGACTTCTAAACATAAAAAATGCTATTTCAGGTTTTTAAATTAAATTCTTCATGTTACCCAAGGTGAACAGCAAAAGCAAAATTAAGAAACAATAGCAACAAGTATATTAGCGCATTAGATCATATTCAAATGTTATTTTGTGCTTTATAAATAATAAATTATTACTATTATATTTTATTAATTCTTATTTGTTCCCCGGGGGTTACTCCCTTGTATATTGTATAAGACATATAGGTATGTGCCGCTTCATGGTTTTTGATAGAATTTGCTCATTTTGGTTTGGAATCGGGTGTGGTTTTCGAGCGAACAACGGGAATGTATGAACGTATGTGCCGTTTCAATTCCAAATGAATAACAAAAAAAGTAGTAATGCGAATTCGAATTTAAGATACATGTATCTTTTTGTAGGCCCTTATCGATTGTGCTAGTAAAATTAGCATATTTTACAAAATTGCCCGATTTTTTTTCAAAATTATACTCATTTAGACCAATTTATGTCCTCATAAATTTAAGTTAATGGGACAACCATGAGAGATTACGTGCCGGTTGTGTGACATGCTTTAAGGTATGGGGTAGGGTTTCACAGTCCAAAGTTTAGCGTGATCACATGCATTTGTAACGCAAACTGTTCGCTGAGCCAATCAGAATCGGCTGGTATTTCACTGTCAATCAATCCTCAGACATCGAGCACGAGTTGTGTGTTCATTCATTCATTCGCTGCGAGCTAGCAACTGTATTTGTCTTGTTCTACAATGTGTTTTCGCAGCCGTTCAATTTGCTTTTTCGCTCGCTTCTGAGACGGTTTCCCTATCCTGTGAGGCGATCCTGTGAGGTGTTTTCAAGTTGCAAATCATGCCGCCACGAGCACGCCGGTCGACTTCCCGCCCAGGCGCACAACCGAATATCGACCCGACCGTGCTTGGAGCCCTATCCATCGCCGACCTTCGCTCTCTTTGTGTTCAACATGGGATTCCGTCGACAGGAGTCAAAAAGACTCTCGAACGCCGGCTCCGGGACCTGAACAATCCACCACCAATTCAGGTTCAAGACATTAATGAACACGAACCAGCAAATCCAAACAACGACGAAACGGCGGCACACAGGCAAGAGCGCCCTGAGTTTACAGACGGCCAGATGCAGACGATTCAACGATTAATTGCGGACACTGTGAAACAATCCGCCAGGGAGATAGCGACCGAAGCGGCTAGGGCCGCTGTGAGTGCCTCGTCGAGCCTCCTTGCCCAAAGGCCCCCTTCGCTGGTGCGTGAAACAGCGCCCGACACGACAGCTCCCACGAACACCGCGGCGGTAAACTTCGCATCGCCATTCCAAGACATCCCAGGGCAGTATATCAAAGACATCCAATGTGGTGAGTTTTTTGATCTTTCCAAACTACTTCCTAAGAACCTGTCGCTGCACGACGAGGAGGATAATCTTGTCCTCTCCTTAGAGAACTCCGTCGTTAAGGTGTCGAAGAAATCGAAGCAGACGGCCTCCACCTCTATTACCGATATTGAACAGTGGACCACTGCTTTTACGTCCTATATGAGTGTACTAATCGACAAGTTCCCAACACGATCGCAGGAACTCTTGCAATATGTTAGTTTAATTAGATACGCAGCCCGTGTGCACAAAGGGTTAGGATGGGCCATTTATGACTTTAAGTTTCGCCAGAAAGCTAGCGTCAATAAGTCTATTAATTGGTCAGTGGTTGACACTCAGCTTTGGTTAACCATTTTCACCGTGTCACCAGCGATACTCAAAGAAGAGTATCCGCTTTTTTCAAATGGACCCCAGCGAAATGTGTCTACAACAGGGGATGCGAACAGAGGCACATGCAACTTTTACAATAGGAGTGGCACATGTAATAGAGACCCCTGCTATTTCAGACATGTGTGTAACAGATGTAGTGGATTACACCCAAGGGTTGACTGCCCGGCCCACCCTGTGCGGCAACCAGAGCGGGAAGGGGGGAGGCATAGAGAAAGTGACCATGGTGGAAGCTCAAAGTCAAGTTCCTCTCATCGAAAGTGAGAACACTACTTGCCCCCTCCCGACCCCTATTAATGTACAACGACTTGAGGAAACATTGACTAATCATCCTGATCGGGAATTTGTCTCGAAATTGTGTAACAATCTTAGGTATGGGGCCGATGTGGGTTTTACTGGGAGACGTGTTGCTAGATTTTCTAGGAATCTGCCCACTGCCCTTTCCCAACCAAATATTGTTTCCGAAAACCTTTCCAGGGAAGTGGCCCTGGGGCGAGTTGCAGGCCCTTTCCCCACCCCACCACTGCCCAATTTCCAGGTGTCACCCATCGGATTGGTCCCCAAAAAACATTCTACGAAGTTTAGGACCATCTTTCACTTATCTTTCCCAAAATCTGGAGCGACAAGTATCAACTCTTCAATCCCCAAGGAGGATTTCAGCCTTCAGTATATAACAATCGACAATGCAATCCACGGGATTTTGAGCCTCGGGCAAGGGTGCTTTCTTGCGAAGACCGATATCGAGTCAGCGTTTCGCCTCATCCCTCTTAGGCCGTCAGATTATGAGCTCTTCGGCATGTATTGGGAGGGTAGCTACTACTATGACAAAGTTCTTCCCTTTGGCTTGAGGAGTGCCCCTTTCCTGTTCAATTTACTGTCCGGTGCAATAGAGTGGATCCTCCTCAATCAATGCCAGGTTTCGTTTGTTTGTCATATCCTCGATGATTTTTTAATCATCGAACCAGCATTATCCTCTCCCCCTCTAAATTTGCTATGCCAGCAGAGCTTGAATAGCATGCTCTTGACCTTTAGGAATCTGGGTATCCCCATTGCAGCCAACAAAACAGAGGGCCCCTCTACTACCCTTGAGTTCATGGGAATTATCCTGGACACCGTCCGGATGGAGGCGAGACTCCCAGCAGATAAGGTGGAACGGATACAGGCCTCCCTTGCCCTCTTTCAAACAAAAAGGACATGCACCCTAAAGGAGTTACAGTCACTCATTGGGACTTTAAACTTTGCATGCAAAGTTATTCCCCCTGGGAGGCCCTTTCTTCAGCGCATGATTGAGCTCACTCGTAAAGTCGCTAAACCTCACCACCACATTAAATTAAGCCAGGGTTTCTTCAAGGATCTCACTATGTGGCAACAGTTTATCCACACCTGGAATGGGGCCGGGTTTTTCCTCCCTACTTCATGGCTAGACTCTGACTCCTTAGAACTCCATACCGATGCCTCAGGCACACTTGGGTACGGTGGGATATTAGGTCAGAAATGGTTTCAGGGTAGGTGGGAGACTCACCACCTGCTCAATGCTCCTGGTATAAGCATTGCCTGGCAAGAGTTATTTGCTTTGGTGGTAGCATGCCACCTATGGGGGGATGAGTTTGCCAATAAGCGTATCGTTTTCTATTGCGACAACCAATCGGTTGTCAGTATAGTAAACTCCAAACGATCCCACATTCCTAGGGTTATGGATCTGGTTCGCCATTTTACCCTCTTGACTTTAAGACATAACTTCTATCCAAGGGCGGAACATATTGAAGGCAAGAAAAATGACATCGCGGATTCCCTCTCTCGATTTCAGATGGAGCGTTTTCGCAGCCTGGCCCCTCATGCAGACCCAGCCCCATGTCCTGTACCCCCGACAATGTTGGTGATCTGAATGCCGACATCCAGAAGTACTTACGTCTCTCTGTTGCTGCCTCTACTAAACAAACATATACCTCTGGTGAACGTAGATTTTTGGACTTTTGCACCCTCCACAGCCCACACAGGTCAACTTATTTGCCCACCAATGAAGAGACTCTAATTCAGTATGTTGCATATTTAGCCAAAACAATTAAACACTCATCCATCAAGGGTTACCTGGCTGCAGTTAGACACCTGCATATCCGCTCAGGCTATGACCTGGACCTTAAGAAATTCTTGCGCCTGCAGTTGATTTGCCGCGGCATCAAGCGTTCCCAGGGCGATTCTACCCGCATTCGACTCCCTATTACAATAAACCACCTCAAATTGTTCTTCCAACTTCTTGCAATCCCAACCTCCCCTAGTTATGACTCCATTATGGTATGGGCAGCCATGACCTTAGCCTTTTTTGGTTTCCTCCGCCTGGGAGAAATGACCTGCAACTCACCCTATTCATGTACACGCCACTTGTCTCCAGGGGATGTGACCTTTTTCCCCAGTATTCAGAACCCTGACCATATGTCAGTTAGGATAAAAATATCCAAAACTGACCCATTTCGTTCGGGTCAGACTATTGTTATTGGAAAGACTGACCAGAGGGTCTGCCCTGTTCTGGCTATGACAAATTATTTGTCCTACCGGGGGACCACACTAGGCCCACTTTTTCAGTACTTGTCGGGTGCTCCCCTCACAAAAGCGGGACTTACCTCCGAAACTAGGCAGCTTCTCTCTATGTCAGGTTTTCAGCCCTCTCAGTATGCGGGACATAGCTACCGAATTGGGGCTGCCACAACCTCGGCTTCTGTGGGCCTACCCCCTTGGCTAATAAAAACACTGGGGCGGTGGTCCTCTGACTGCTATGAAAGATATGTTCAGTGCCCACCTTCCCTTCTTTCTGGGGTTTCCCGTCAGCTGTTAGGTGATACCTTAAATTAGTTAATTCTTAACTAATTCTAGGGGTCAGGGTTGTTTCGTCTATGGGGAATACACTTTGTGTATTTGTGGGGATGAAGTGCTCCCTTACAGGCACTCTTGGCCCCATAGACTCACAGAATTGATGGGTTACCATGGTAACCATGAGTCTAAACTCCCTTAGCCATAGGACTAGGAACCTCTTTCAGGGTATTGTGACCTGCAGCCCTGAGGGGGAGTAGGGACCTTTTCAGGGTATTGTGACCTGCAGCCCTGAGGGGGAGTAGGGACCTTTTCAGGGTATTGTGACCTGCAGCCCTGAAAGGGAGTAAGGACCTCTTTCGGGGTATTGTGACTGCAGCCCCGAAGAGGATTAGGAACCTCTCCCAGGGGTTTGTGACCTGCATCCCCGGAGAGGAGGGGGCTTTGACCCCCCTTACCAAGCCAGATTAGTGATTTATCTATTGATGGCATTTAGTTCCACCGGCCTGCTATTGGAGTACTTCATTCCCAACCCCTTACCCCACATATTGTTGTTGTGTTCTTATTTCTCATGGGTTGGGAGCATTAAAGACCAATTTATGTCCTCATAAATTTAAGTTAATGGGACAACCATGAGAGATTACGTGCCGGTTGTGTGACATGCTTTAAGGTATGGGGTAGGGTTTCACAGTCCAAAGTTTAGCGTGATCACATGCATTTGTAACGCAAACTGTTCGCTGAGCCAATCAGAATCGGCTGGTATTTCACTGTCAATCAATCCTCAGACATCGAGCACGAGTTGTGTGTTCATTCATTCATTCGCTGCGAGCTAGCAACTGTATTTGTCTTGTTCTACAATGTGTTTTTCCCTCCCTCCCACCCTATGGTTTAAGCATGTCACACCCAAATTAACACTAGTATTACACAATGCTTATGAATTTACGAATAGTTGTAATATATCTTACTTAAGCTGTTAAGCTGGGCCTTTGGCCCCCATGTTAGGGATCATTGACTAGCTTTCCTATGTACAGCCACTGTTCATGTTTCTAATTTTCAGATTCACAGCAATATGTATTGATATCTCTTTATACACAACGTTACAGTTATGAGCTATTTTTTGTTACTGTTAGCAACCAGTGCTGTTGGTATTAATTTTATGCAGTTTACATGCATCAAAGACACTGAATGAACTGTTTAGCCTTGTCTAATCCCAAGGACTACATAATTGTAGTAATGAGTTAGTCTACAATTTTGATCTGTCTAATTAAAATACAGAAATAAACTTTGGGTTGGGATGAAGTGCTCCCTTACAGGCACTCTTGGCCCCATAGACTCACAGAATTGATGGGTTACCATGGTAACCATGAGTCTAAACTCCCTTAGCCATAGGACTAGGAACCTCTTTCAGGGTATTGTGACCTGCAGCCCTGAGGGGGAGTAGGGACCTTTTCAGGGTATTGTGACCTGCAGCCCTGAGGGGGAGTAGGGACCTTTTCAGGGTATTGTGACCTGCAGCCCTGAAAGGGAGTAAGGACCTCTTTCGGGGTATTGTGACTGCAGCCCCGAAGAGGATTAGGAACCTCTCCCAGGGGTTTGTGACCTGCATCCCCGGAGAGGAGGGGGCTTTGACCCCCCTTACCAAGCCAGATTAGTGATTTATCTATTGATGGCATTTAGTTCCACCGGCCTGCTATTGGAGTACTTCATTCCCAACCCCTTACCCCACATATTGTTGTTGTGTTCTTATTTCTCATGGGTTGGGAGCATTAAGAGCAAAATATTGCTGAGTTATGCTTTCTCTTTTCACTTTAATTTTGGTAAAAACACGTCAATAACTATGCAACAAACGAATAAATGGCAAACTCATTTAGTATAATTACATCTAGAAACTTTGGGAGCCGTGCTTAATTCGTATATGTAGTATAAGTATATGCAGTGATAGATGAATGTAAAAGGGTATAAACTACTGAAACAACAAAACTGTCTGACGTCTGACAACTATAAAACTCAAACAATTGACGATCAGCACGCGGTCGTCACCTTGGGTAACCGAGCTAGTTATGAGCATGCGTTGAGTTCTGTGAAAAGAATCCTAAAGCACTTCCTGTGGGACCTTTAACGCTGATCTCGGGCCAAAAATAAAATTGGTTGCATGATTAATAAATGACACTTTTCTTAAATAACACTTTTCTCCTTCAAAACTAATCCAAGGTGCAAATTATTCTAGCATATGCTTTTTTGGAGAAAGTAAATGAAAATTATGCTTGTAACGGACGAATTATGCCAAAAATTACGCTAGCATCGAAAAGAGCCAATCTTTTTCTTGGCGTTCTGATCAAAATAATGATGACATAATTTCTTAAGGGGTAAATCTGAAAAGCGTATGGATTTTAGAGGCTAAGTCTAAAGACGGGTGCAGAAAAGTGACATTTTTTAGTCTGAAACAGGGTCAGGATTTGAAGAATCGGGCGACACAACCCCACCAAGAATTCCCAGGAGTACCCTTCGGGGTTTGTTACATTATAAAGTAAATATTTTTTTGAGAAATGTCAGAGTACGTGTCTAACTATATCTGTGTACATTTTTTTGTTCGATTGAGATCCTCCAAATGCGCATGTAAGCTATAATTACTTTATTACGTATACTAAAATCATCTGGATTCCGCGGTGAACGCGCGTCCCCGCACGTCTTAAAAAGGTATGTACGTGCTTAGGGAAGTGCTATATTCCTTTAAGAATGCGGCAAATAAGTTTTGAACCAGACACATGAAAGAGGCCAACAGAGAGATAGAGAACCACAGATAGTGCTAAAGAGGAGCAATTAGCTAAAATGGTAACTAAAGCTTTACAAGTTGCCTCTGAATAACCTTCTTTGTATTTATGGCAATATTAATTTTAGTTTCCTCATATGCACCCGCAGTTAGTACTCTTAAGCTGTGGTGAATTTGCAACATTATTGACCTTATTTTGGGTTTTCCTTTTCTTCACCAGGAGTTCAAGACTTTCACTCTTTACTTTGCTGTCTTTGTTATTGTCACGCCACGAGCAACAGTTTGTAAATGCAGAATAGACGAGAAAAAGGTAAGGGGGAGATCTCTTCTATTTTCATGAAAATATGCACGTTGCTTTTTGGATTTCAACTGGTGTCCAGTTCTTGCAAGGCTCGGTAGGTTATTCAAAAGTGCAACACAGAAAAAGCCAAATCTCTAACGGAAACTTACGACTGATAAGACTTTCATTTACATCTTCCTTGGAGGATACAGTGTCGAAGTACAAATGTAAATTGAAGGATGGAGACAAAGATCTCGACGAAACTATTAAAATTGACTCTAAAAAGGAAACAGAAACCTTTCAGACGGCAAGTAATGGCGGCACCAGCCCTGATGGAGAGGTCAAGGTTATTTATGATTTTAAACAGGTGAGTGAAAGGGGAGGAGTGGGAGGGTTAGGAAATTGAAACATTAATCTTAAACTGCTGCTTCTTCACGATGATTGTTAAATATCGGTCAAGAAAAAATAGTTTAAAACTTATCTTTAAAGAGTTGTTCTCAAATATGGACGAAACCACAGGTAACCCAAGCTCACTATGAGAGCCCTTATTCTTCTTTTCTATAATTGATCAAAATGTCATTAATTTTTTTACCCTCCTACGTTTACCTTTAGATTGATAAGCACTCTGCAAGAAATTCACATAACTTGAAGTTTTTTATGACATCGTTAATGTTTTCGTGCTTGATATGTGCCCTAAACCTTTATTTTGCTCAAAAGTTACTAAGAAAGGCAAAACTTGCTCGAGGGTCCTAGAACCGCAAAAAGTTGCTCCCAACGCCAAAGGTTGCTGAAAGATTACCGAGCACAATCGGGACAGGCCAACAGTTATATTGAAAAGAATTTGATTTATTTTAACATTTTGAAGCTTTACTAAAAACCAGTTTGTCTTTTGGCATAGAACATGACCATGCACCGAATGTCAATTCAGAAAGCTTGTTTTCTGAGCGAATCCACTGATAATTTACCAAAGCCGGCTGACCTCAAGAGGCTGCTCTAAAGGGTGAGTACATTTAATTTCAGTCCAAAAGTCATTCAGTTACTTCATCTGATGCATATGTCTTTATCCCTCGCTGAAAAGGAGAAATAAAAATATGATTTTTTGTTCAAAAAGTTGAGTTTCGGATATCAACATGTCAAAGTCTCATGTACTATCAGTTTTTCACTTTTTATTCAGAAAGGGGATCGACTACTCTCGGTTTCTAGTTTTATACAATGCTGTGATGTTGTCATTCTCAATTTCTTAACAAAATGAAAACCCTGATACAATACCTTTAAACGTCTTTCTATCTTCCCTACAGCAGTCGAATCAAGATAGCAGCCAGGTAGAGACACCAGGGGAAAATGAATATGCGTTTGTTGGTACTCTCGATGATCGTTCGTTCCTAAGTGATGAAATGGCCGCCGTGTGCGCTAACCTGCCCATTCACCTCATCAAACAGAAAAACCTTTAAGTCTAAAGTAATTTGAACTGTAATGGTGTAAAGAAGGAGTTTAGATCAGTAAGAATTTTCTGAAGACCATTTGACAACATTATCAATAAAAGTATTGGAAACAGCAACATCAAGAAAAACTGGCACAACAACTCAACCGAAGGCAGTCTATGAATACATTAAACAGTGGCGGATCCAGGGGAGGGGCCCAGCCTCTCCTCCCCCCTCCCATCCCCTTTCGCCTTATTTCTGAGGCTCCCCCCCCCCCCCCCCCCTATCTGAAGGTCTGGATCCACCACTGTAAAACACCACTTGTTCCTGACTCTTCACTGCACTTCAGACCGAAACTGAATTCAAACGGATTTCACCTGAAAATAATGTGACTAACAACATCATGACGGCAATACTAAAAGACCTTTTTATTGCGTTATTTTACAGGAACAAATTGTGCCTGGTGTTTCCGAATTTGCTATAGAATGTGTTCGGGCAGATTATGCTTGAATATTAGTGTGTTTCGTTGTACTTAACGCTAACAGAATTTAAACTTAAGTGCCGCTATTTAGTATCCGGTGATTCTATTATATAAGCTGCAGTGAGGATCTTCAATTTACTACAAGCTCTATCTGATCGTGAGTAACGATATTTTTAAAGTACTTGCCCTCACTAGCTCCCAGAGAAAAACAAGAAAAATAACAGTGAATTACATGGTCACAACTTCAAGTGCTTCAATACGATATTTGACCTAAGTTGTAAATTAAATTTGTGTTTTTAACTTTGAATTGCTCTCCGCAAGTTTCGATAGCAACGATTTGATTGACAACGCCAGTGGGTTTTTAACACGCATTGCCCGAAGAATTGGAAGACCAGCAGTCGTAAGCTTAGTATCCTGACCTTTGAGTGAACGCGAGGCTGAGGTTGACCTTATTTTGATACAAACCTCTTTCCCTTTTTTGGGAAAATTATGCTTGAAAAATAATAGTTAGCATAAGAACAATATGATTTACATGATAAAGCAGGAAGAGTTGTCCAGCCTCGTTTCTACCTGTAACTGTAAAATGGTGTATTCTAGAACAGAAGAGTTGTTTTAAGTGATTTTCTGTCAACCTAAACTTAAGGAAGGGCTTTTCGTACCACAAACCTCTGAAGTTGTTAACTTACAAAACATTTGACTTTGTATTCTCGAAAAACACGGAACCAAAATTTAGTATTTTTTTTGTACTTGACGCTGCTTAGATACTCAAGTGAAAATAGTGACAATTAACAAACAATGAGTATAAATAAAGCCCCTTAATAGACGTTAACAACCATGTCCTTTTCATATAATCTCTGAGTAGGCTAAGAAGTATTACAAGGGTGCTTACCATTTACACAAACCACGCGGGTGGAAATCTTGTGCATAAACATATATAAAGCTATAGAATTTGACGTGGCGGGAGAACGTCCTACTACAAGGTATATCCAATTCAGCTGAACAGACCAAAAAGAGCAGGAAAATTGCATCGCCACAAATCACAGCCCATATTTTCTGAAGCTTCCCAAAATCATTTATAGCGCGAACAACCTGTTTTTCAAACTGGAATTTCCGGTTTTTCCATGTAAATGGTAGGTACCCAGGTGTGTAACTATTTCCTACAAACTAAACAGAAAAGCTCATCCCTCTATTAAAAATGATTTCTAGTAATACGGACGTTTTTTCGTGACGTCGGAGCCACAATAAGTTTTTTAAAGTAGTTGTAATTATCTTATATTAGTAGTTGACAAGTTTTCTTATAAAGGGACATTATTTCTTAGTTACGGCTGCTTAACGGCTTTATATCCCAGAGGAGAGAAAAACATGTCGAAAAAACATTTTAATTTCGCTATGATTTAGCCATGGTCATATTTCGTGATTTCCTCCAATACAGTCGAAATTCCACTTACGGCCACCTCTCTACAACTGCCACTTTTTCTCGTCCAGGAGGACAAAAAAATCCATACATTGACTCTAGTTTAAAACCTCTCTACAACGGCCATTTTCTTCTGTCTCCAAGGTGGCCGTTGTAGAGCTGAGGTTCAACCGTAGATACTGATTAAATAAGGAACTTTTACTCGGAGCAAAAAAAAGAAAGAAAGAAATCAGAGTAAAGTACATCAATTATTTTTTATCCCTTACGCTCGTAATCACTGTTAACGTCTATCTTCTGAGAGATTTCACAACTGAAACAAAACGGCAACTTGGGCCAAGTAAAGGAGCAGTACTCTGAACTTCGGTTCCCAGGTCGTAAGCTAGCACATGACGCGATGAATGGAGATCATGCAAACTGTCCTTTAGTACATAAAACGTCGACGCCTAGGCGGACTGAAGAACAAAATAAACCCTTGCTAGAAACAACACCTTTGATTTCCGCTTTCTCTTTTTCCTTGTGAATGGATATCCTTCCTTGATAAACAGAGACTTGACGGTGAGCGGTCAGAAAACAAATTGAATAATGCACTGACAGAAAAGAGAGACACTTAATTTTCGGTGTATAAGATTTTCGTGATCTTCTGAAAGCCACGAAATCCCTGTAAAGAATCATCTCAAAGTAAAGTACAGAAAGGAAGCTTCTTCAATCCTCCAATCAAACTGACATAAACATCATTGATGCCTATGATTGCGCTTTGATGTTACACCCTCGGTAACAATACGGTATAAACTCAAACCTCCCGCTAACTCGAAGTTATCTTTGTTTCCCTTGAGATCATTTCTCCATTACATTACCCTCGATAACTCGAGCTGTTTTGAGCGCGTGGCAAGTCGAAACAGTGTACGTAATGCAATAAAAAAAAATTAAATTCCACGGTTTCAGAGGTACATAGTTTGTTTGTGGAGGCTAACGAATGCTCTACTTTAGGCTCTGTTTTGTCAAGTTACGTTACGAAGCAAATGCAAAGGATTCAGCCTCCACAAAATAGGTTGGGAATACATTCTATTCCTCTGGACAATTTCTCTTTTAGTACGTACTTAATCTAAAGGGGCGAGTAAAAAAATTGCTTTCCCTCTTAGTTGTAACGATACAGTGCGCTGTGAACAAATTCAGCTTTTAAAATAAAAATGAACTGAATTAAAGACTGAACTAGTCCTGTTACTGATTTTCATTCTAAGATGACGGTCTCAGTTTCATTTCAGTAAATTTAAGTGAAAGAGTATATCTGAAGAGATTCCACCTGGCTGCACGGCTATCATAATTGTTTCCCAGGTATTTTCCATTTAAATTGACTCTGTGGTATCTCTTGTACCACCAGGCACCAGTGCCCATCACAGCGCAGTTGTCAAAGTAAATGTCATTATCTCTGTCTTTGGTGCTAAACGCCATCATATTATGATATGCTAGCGAATCGCCCGCTGTCCCTGAATATGAACCCACTTCAAGTCGATACTTCGCCTGCTCATCACCAATGTTAAACTTGCCATATTTGGCATACACTTTTACTCCGTTCCAGTCCTCTAGCTCCACTCGCAGAGTACTGGGTCTAGCGGCCGTCAACCTATGGATCTTGTCGTTTCCTAACCAGAACTCAGCCGTCAGCTGACCAAAGCCTGATTTGTAATCGTTCCAGCCGCGATAGAAGTCTACCGAGCCATCTTGTCTTCTCTGGAACACGGTCCATCCTCCACCATGAGTGCGCATGTCACAATATACATTAAAGGATCCTCTTCCATCAGGATTTATGGAGTAAACTCCATTCTGAGTATAGCCTGACTTCAGCAGATCAGAACAATCTTGGGGGATAAATATGAAATGCTTTATCAGGAACAAAGTATCAAGTACGTATTAGCCCTATTTATTCAGACCGAGGGGAGCTTTTGAGGCCTTCTCGCTCTCAGGCTCGTATATCATTCATTTTACTAATTTAAGGGATCAATTGAGTCTTCTGGGTAACTGACCACCTACCCCTCCCCTAAGCCAACATTAACACTTTCTTCTCTCTAAGGGCAAAATTGAGACTTAGGGGAGGGGTAGGTGGTCAGTTACCCAGAAACATCAGCTTTAACAAAGAAAACAAAAGCACATAATGAGTAGGAACGTTCACAAGCGCAGTACGGAAACGTAGAATAACCTTCCACCAAGAGCCATAATTTCCCATTATGGCCTTTGCTTTCCACTACAAATAAAGGGCAAATATTAAAAGACTTCTTCTGAATTATTCACTTAAGAATAGCTTCTGATTTAATTACTTGAATTCTACCCTTATTAAAGCAAGATCCCGATCAGTGACAACCCTAGAATAAACGTTATGGACCGCCTCTCTCACCAGACATAATAGTACGTCAGTGTTAATTATTATTGAATGTAGTGGTGGATTTTCAGCTGGATATTTCTTGAAACGATTCCGCCTATAAACAGACTCCAAAGGGATGGATTCCACCCCCACGGGGTTTTTCTCATATATTTCTATTCAATTTTTTTTATCCGTAGGAAACAACCACCCCTCTTCAGTAACTGTTCCAAGAAGCTAGGGGCTCTGCCACTCTCTCCCGGTTTCTACCAAGTTTGGTGGTACGTGTTAGGATTAAACTGGCCAACGAGGCACTATGTTGTAAATTAATCACCCCCTCTTGGGCTTTATCTTCTCGTAATGAACGGAATCCTTGTTTACCTTTGGCCCAAAGCAGAACATCAATAGTGGTGACTGTTTCCACGTCAAACACCCCTGCAATCGTTGCAGCACAAATGTAATTCCCAGCATCTTCCTTTGTAACGTTTCTGATAAATAACACACTATTAATCTGCTGGCTCCGTCCAACTGGGAGTTGTGCTTCTTGTTTCTTCCAGTTCATGGCTGGTTCAGGATCGCCAGTAGCGCTGCAGTTCAAAGTTAACGTTTTGCCAATCAACACAGTAACTTTTGACGGTGGCTTTACAGTAAACTGAGGGAGGGAGATCACAACTAAGTGAGTTCTTTTTACAACACTTCCTAACAAATTATTTGCAGTGCAAAGGTAGTTATCTGAATCAGCCTTGCGTACTCCAAACAGTTTGATGGCACTGTTGTTACTGTATACCCTCCCCTGTGGGAGCCGACCAAATGACTTACTCCATGTGACCATAGTTATTAGAGGAGACTGGTTATGAAAAGCGGCAAACATCAATGATAAAAACAACAGTGCTGCAGTTTATGTTCAAAGCACCGTGAAAGTGCACAATCCTTTGTTTTCTGTTGGCAAATTGTTACGGAATAAATTAATGCAACGTTTTTATTGGTCAATACAATCAAAATGATAGGAATTCTTTTGAACGTTGTGCACTTTCAGGTCCACAAAAACATATAACAAAGGAGTCTGACGGGTTTCATAACCATTCCACTCAATTAACTATGATGTGACTAAAGGCACGGGACGACCAGTCACGTGACAAGCTGGTAGAGTAGCATTACTTCCTTCAACGACGTAAAAAGGTCCCGGATTAAGAGATATGGAAGGACGAACTGCAAAACGAAAGAATTTCACCTTATTACCACAGTTATACATGAATATCTATACTGAATATGGCATGTTTTAAGGTATGTTCTAAAACAGGCTCATGCAAAAAAGTGTTGTATTTACGATTTTGACTGAATTAAAAGACTTGCCGTGATTAAAAATCTGCGTGCCATAGAGATCAAATTTCTTGGCCATCCTTGACTTTTTCGTCACTGAAAAAAATGGCCGTTGTTGGGAGATTATTTTGGCAGTTGGGTACGTGCTGTAGTGGCCGTTGTAAAAAGGTTTGAACAAATGCCATTGCATGGACTGTCAGCCAGGACAAAAAAATGGCTGTTGTAGAGAGGAAGCCATTAGTGGAGGTTCCACCACATATTTCGCAATTCAATACAGGTTATCACCATTGACTGGTGTAAAGACGTGCTTCTCGTAAGAGAAATCTAAATCTAAATCTAAATATCGTTATGTCGGCAAAATCGTTTGGGACATCACGCCAACTCTAAGATAATAATAAATAAAACTATACCAGAATATACAAACTATAAAAAACTATTAAAAAACTATTAAAAACTATTAAAAAACCACTGATAAAAAGAAAACTAAATTAGTTTGCTTTTAAAAATACAGAGGGATTGGCTGGAAACAGTTCCTTCTGGAAGTTTGTTCCATTCAGTTATTGTCCTGGGAAAAAAAGAAAATCTAAAAATATCTTTATGTCCTTTCGGTACAATAAATTTAAAATCATGGCTTCCCCGGGTTCTCCTTTCTTTGCTTGTTTTCAAATAATCCCCCCAGTCCCCATCTAGGAGGCCGTGGCACATCTTGTACATAGTGGAGAGCCTTGCGTGTCTTCTCATTGTTTCAAGTGTGTCCCACTGTAGGTCTTGCAGCATTTCCGTCACGCTCGTTGTTCGATCGTAATTTCCAGTGACAAAGCGGGCTGCTTTCCGCTGTACCCTTTCTAGAGCGGCTTTATCTTTCTGGTAATGTGGGTCCCATGCGCTACAGGCATACTGGAGTTTTGGCCTCACAAGTGTCATATACACGGTTTCTTTCACTGACTTTGGACAATTCCACAGATTTCGCTTGATAAGTCCCAAGACCTTATTTGCCCTAGATGTGATTGTTTCAATGTGTGGTGACCACCTCATTTTGTTATCGAGCACTACCCCCAGATAAGGGTGAGATTCCACTTCTTCTAGGATTTGTCCACAAAATACGTATTCCCGCTTTGGTGGATCTCTCCTGGTTGTAAAACACATGATCTTGCACTTTGAAGGATTAAATTCCATCTTCCACTTTTGCTGCCAATCTTCTAATCTATACAAGTCCTCTTGGAGATCGACTGTGTCTTCATCACAACAAATTGTCCCATATAACAATGCATCATCAGCAAAAAGTCTAACAGTAGAGTTAAGACTATCAGGTAAATCATTTATATACATTAAGAACAGTAGCGGTCCTAAGACTGTTCCTTGGGGAACACCAGATGTCGTAACTACAGGGGCAGATGATGCCCCCTCAATTACCACTGATTGAAATGAGTGACATGTCCCGCTGCAGGCGGTTTTCGTTACATGCCAATAGTAAAACATGAACAAGGATTTCTTCAAAACGAACTATTGATCGTGAGACTGTTTAAACATCCCGTGCCTAATTGTGTTCTTTGCCCTTTTAATTTTTCTTGACAAAACGTTCGACCAACCGACTTTACTTTTTGGGTGATTGTGGTCTTAGCAAGTTTAGTAAGTACATGAGCACAAGGCAAGGTTAAAACAGACAAACATCACGCTTAGACTAATTAAATGCCTATCCAAGGTTTCGTCAATTTGTCAAATGCTTGCCTACGTAAAATAACAAGGATCTTATTTAATTTTCAGAGTGAATAAATTTTTATTTATGGTATAGTGCTTTAATGTTCCTCTTTGCTCTTTTGACACGACGTGTCCATAAACTCACCATTCACTACCAAATGACCAACTGCGTGCGCCCGTCCCAAGATGTTTACCGCTCAACATTTATACACACCCGCATCACCTCCTTTCAAGTTCTTTAAGAGCAGAGTTCCTCCGGCAACCGCTGACTGGCTTATTTTTGTTTGACTGTTCAATTTACTCCATGTTATTGAAGGCCTAGGATTGCCAGTAGCTGAACACTGAAACTTGGCTGATCCGCTTTCGTTTACAGTCGACCTTGCAGGAGAAACAGCAACAGAAGGTGCTGAAATTGATTCACCAGGCTCTCCTTTAGATCCCGGCATGCCTGCGGGCCCCATGTCTCCTTTTTGTCCTTTAGGACCGGCTTCGTCAGCCAGCCCAACAGGTCCCATAATGCCTTGCTTGCCACTTTTTCCTGGTGATCCCATCATGCCTTGATCTCCTTTGTTTCCAGGTTTCCCTCTATGTCCTCTTCGTCCCCGGGCTCCTTTCTCCCCTCTAGGTCCAGGTGGACCTGGAGGGCCTGCTAATGAGCACGTGACACCTTTTGAATGGCAAAGTTGCACTTTGCCTTCTGATAAAAGTTTGTTGATTTTATGCATCGTCGGGTCCACAGAATTTGGGCTGGTTGCATTGATTGAATCAACTTGACGCTTATAGATTCCGTTTCTATGGACCTCTAGACAGGCAAAAAAAAACAAGTTTGATTATTGTTATACAGTGCGAATTATACCTGATATCTAAGATTATGACCTGAATTTCGAGGTGATAAGCTTTTGACAAATCCTTTAATTCATCTTGCCTATTTCAACTGCCTATTTGGAATGTATTTTTTACTACACTCGCTAAGTACATGATTAATTTTTTTACTGCCCTCTTTACGATCATTTCATTAAATACCGTAGAGAACTTAAACAACTTTGAAGGTGTTGACAGCAAAACTGCCTCTAACCTCTAATACGGTACAAAAACACCCAAAAGAAACGTTCCTTAAAATATCTGTTCCTGCAGACGGGATAGGGAAAATTTCCTTTAGTATTTTTCTGAAACAAAAATAATCACATTCAGCAGTCATTCTGTAAGTGCTACGCGGTAAAATAAGATTGAGATCGAAGGGAATTCTTCAAAAGTTCTAAGATTGCTTGTTTTCCTTGTTTTGTTTTTCTTTTCTTTTTTTCTGTTTTTTCGTCTTGCAAATTGTAGGTGTACCCTGACTGGGAATTTTCCCATCCGTCAGGAGGAAACTGGGGAGTGAAGAAAAGGTATATTTTTCCAGCATTCTCAGAAAACGGTTAAAATTGCTTTGATAAACACAATCTATGCCTTATTATGGTTATTAATTCATTTTCATTTTTGTGCAATAATCCTCTTTATGAACCCCCGAAAGTTTATCTGTGCACTTTTAAACCTTTAAACAAATTTCATCCCTTGGCGCTTTGCGCCTCGTTTTCGCCAGTTGCATTGAAAACAATGTCGATGGAAGGGGAACTCTTGAACTCTTGAACTCTTATCCAGTTAAACTTAAATTACGAGCCGGAATGCAAATAACTGCCGCATCACACTAGAAAGGTTAGTCGTCGTATGAGAAAATTCGGTCATGATGTCAGTGTGCACCCTACCGACTGCCCGTACAAACTCTGGGAGTAGGGGTAAAAAAACTCAGCAGGGTGGGGAAGAGAGTCCTCGGCATGCACGTTGCATCTCGTTATTGACGCAAAATTAACCATTTTAGGGGCAACCAAGGCAGCTGCTCGAGTAAAAATCAAGATTGAAGTTCTTGAAGAAATTTATTAGGCTCGTTAAAATGCCTTTTCAAATGTTCTTAAAACAGCCTGAAAGAAAATCCTAATGATGCTGGTAGTTTCGAAGACTGGCAGCCTTCTTTATCAAAACTAAAAACGTCACAGGTGTCAGTAGCCCTAAATAGGCTTCTGAAGGTGTTAACTGGGACAAAGGCGCAAAGTTACTCTGTCGAGGCCACGCCTCCCCCCTGGTTGGTGGTGGAAATCACTTAGATTCATAATTTATAGGAGATAGCTGGTATGCTCCCTCATCCCTCATGCTCAACATTTGAATAGATAGCTAGAAGTTTCTTGGGTTCGACAAAATTTTCGGAAATGAATTTCTAAAGCCTTGCTTTTTGCCTGGTCACACTTTCGGTCACACTCCAGGAACAATCTAGTGTTCTTCTTCTGCCTATTTCATCGTTAGAATGACTGCTCCAGCCAGGGTCTGGCCTGTCAATTCTGACAAATGGAAAGCGCCCTTAGCTATGTCGCGTCTTATTTTAGTCGAAATGTGCCGTTTATAAGGAAAGTTCGTGTCTTATTTTTCCTCGTATAAATGACCCTAATGTTGCAATGTGTTATGCAGCTTTTTTTCCTTTCGCGGACTGTGTCAGAATGACGCGTCGTGAATGAAATGTCTGAAAGTGGGTTCATTCTCGCCGAAAAAGGAATTGCATATAAAATTTGTCGATTATTTTACCGGCAGACTCGTAACTTTGCTGCATGCATGTCCAGTGTAGTTTAAGTTTAGGGCACATTTAACCGCATTAAAATACACAACACGCAAAGGGAAGTTTGTGTGAAGACTACAAAATTATGGTTATTCATACGGTTAAAATTCCTTTGATAAACACAATCTATGCCTTATTATGGTTATTAATTCATTTTCATTTTTTTGCAAAAATCCTCTTTATGAGCCCGTGAAAGTTTATCTGTGCACTTTTAAACCTTTAAACAAATTTTATCCTTTGACGCCTTGCGCCTCGTTTTCGCCAGTTGGATTGAAAACAATGTCGATCGAAGAGGGTGGTAGTTCATTTGAAGACTTATCCAGTTAAACTTAAATTACGAGCCGGAATGCAAATAACTGCAGCGTCACAAGGTTAGTAGACGTCGTATGAGAAAATTCGGTCATGATGTCAGCGTACACCCTACCGACTGCCGAAGAAGAAATTCATTAGGCTCTTTAAAATACCTATTCAAATATTCTTAAAACATAGCCTGAAAGAAAAATCCTGATGATGCTGACAGTTTCGACGACTGTCAGCCATCTTTATCAAAAGTAAAAACGTCACAGGTGTCAGTAGCCCTAAATAGGCTTCTGAAGGTGTTAACTGGGACTAGCCTGCGTAGCAAGCGTTTCCTCGCGAGTTCGTCCAGAAAGTTGGGAAGAGAGCAAAAAAAAAAAGGAATGGAAACGCTTGCTATGCAGGCTAAACTGGGACAAACGCGCAAAGTTACTCTGTCGAGGCCACGCCTCCCCCCCTGGTTGGTGGTGGAAATCACTTAGGTCGTCCATAGGAGATAGCTGGTATGCTCCCTCATCCCTCATTCTCGACATTTAAATAGATAGATAGAAGTTTCTTGTGTTCGACATAATTTTGGGAAATGAATTTCTAAAGCCTTGCTTTTTGCCTGGTCACACTTTTGGTCACACTCCAGGAACAACCTAGTATTGTTGTTCTGCCTATTTCATCGTTAGAATGACTCCTCCAGCCAGGGTCTGGCCTGTCAATTCTGACAAATGGAAAGCGCCCTTAGCTATATCGCCTCTTATTGTAGACGAAATGTGCCGTTTATACGGAAAGTTCGCGTCTTATTTTTCCTCGTATAAATGACCTTAATGTTGCAATGTGTTATGCAGCTTTTTTTCCTTTCGCGGACTGTGTCAGAATGACGCGTCGTGAATGAAATGTCTGAAAATGGGTTCATTCTCGCCGAAAAGAAATTGAATATAAGATTTGTCGATCATTCTACGTACAGACTCGTAACTTTGCTGCAGTCCAGTGTAGTTTAAGTCTAGGGCACATTTAGCAGCATTAAAATACACAACACGCAAAGGGAAGTTTGTGTGAAGACTACAAAATTATGGTTATTCAGAGGGGGAAATGTTAAACAAGTTGTCAACCTTGAATATCATGTTTCTTCGCCAGAAAAAAAAACAAACAATCAAACAAACACTAAAGGTCACTGAGTATTAGATGTGATGATGTGTAATCCAAAAGACAGTTTACACGTAACGAATTTGTGGGCCCGATTTTGCAAAGAAATCATATTCTTAACACAAAAATGGGCTTAACTCACCATATGGGTAGAATCCCTTTGAAACGGAAAGATTGACCAATAAACATAGACTTCGAACAGGAGGCAGACAAAGAGTTTCGTAAATGTCATCCTTTCATGTATACGTATATGAGAAAGAGTTCCTTTCCAAGACTATATCACTGTGACCGAATTTGATTTATAATTTTCTCTTTTTGTTTTAAACTGATCAGTTAAGTATAAATTCCTGGATTTGCCCATAGGTGGAAGCTTATTCGCGTAATTTTTTGGGTTTCCGCAATTACAAGTATATAAATAGACACTTCGCTTTTGGTCTTGGCTAAATCTGTATATTGTAGGGATAAACTCGTGATCCTCCTTCAGGTCCTTCAGGTGTCGTAATGGCTACCTGTAAACAGTGTATATAACTTTTATAAAACTGAACACGGAAAAAACGAAAACGATACTTAGTTCCCCCGGTGGGTTAATCAGTCATTGCAGCTACGTTCAGACTATAATTGGGTTTAGTATGAAGTGCAACGGCACAGACGGCACAGACGGCACAGAACTCGAACAAGTCGTTCACACGTCATCGAGCATCGTGCCGAAGCAACTGGCCGAGAGGGTTGTCACCCAAATCATCTTAGTTCTCAGTCCAGTCCTCGCTTCTCTTTCTTTCGTTACTATTCACACTACATCAAAGTGTGGCCAGCATCTATCCGACAGGTAACGCTGTATTTTTCGCAATCGTCGGGGCGGTGCTTTGCTCCGTTACAAGGGGAAATCGCCCCGAAATCATCGTTCTTAGGGACTGTGCAATAATTATCAGGAAGGGGTGGGGGGGGGGGGGGGGGGTGCTGAAAAACTAGAGTTATCTAGCAAAAACTTAGACAGTACCTCCCCGCCAAAACAAAAAAAATTAGTTTTCACCCCCCCTCTGTTATGTTAAAAATAACGTCCCCCCCCCCCCCCGACCTCCCACCACACTGGTAAACTCAAAACTGGACTGAGCTGCCATCACAGCTTCAATAATGACAAACGTTATTATGTAACATCTAGTATCGACAAGGATGTTGTTCGCTTGATTGAAGATTTACACAAAGCATTTGCTAAGCACCGGGGTGCTTACCACATTGGCTCAAAATCTAAAATTTCTGAAGCCAGAAAGAGAAAGGAGCAGAGAAAAAAAATCAAAGAACAGGAGATTGAACGCTTCAAATAACAGAGCTTGCATTATATTTAGATCCTTGGGAGGAGAGCCTGTTGAACTTTGTTATGAGCCACATATATATGGAATTCAGCAAATCCATTCAGTCGATGAAGAAACATTACTTTTATTCACATCAAAAACCGACAAAGCTTGTCTACGAGATCTGTTTGATTCCCATTGTTTTATGGGGGAAGCTGAAAAACAAGTTCATGATTTTTGCTTTACATGCATAGGATCAGCTCAATTAATTAGAAGACGGGTTAAAATTGATCAGTTGTGAATTTGCCTTTTATTTTGATGGAATATTTTCAATAATCGTTTAACAGCTGTTCGTGTTGATATTTGTTACAGTCTATCATGATGCCTGTATTGAGAATCTTTTATTGCGTTTAATTCTATTTACATTTCGAATAAAACTTAAGGCCCCCCCTCCGTCAAATGAGTGATTTTACTTTGAGCCCCCCTATCTTGGCAGCAATTTTATGTAATGCCCCCCCCTCTAGTTTTTCACCCCCCCCCCCCCCCCCCCCCCCTCCTGATAATTATTGCACAGTCCCTTATGTGTTAACAGAAGCCTTATCTTGTGTGTGTTTTTACGCGGGCCGGCGAAAGAGCTATGTGGTAAAGTGTGAACATATGAAAGTGGAAATGATCCTTGCAAATGAATGTTGAACTGTTTGACTTGGTAACTGTTGCTCCGATGAAATTGCCTTCATGATTGCCTTCATAATTACCACGAGAAATTTCGAGAGCGCGATCTAAAGACCTTTGGAAAGGGGGTCACCTCAAAGAGCAAAAACCAACACGCACACACACATATCCCGATAGAAGCAACTGCGAGGAAAAGGAAAGAACAAGCTAGCTATTATCTGGAATAAATAATTGTAATTTTGTTGAATCTTTCAAGAAGTTGTCAACTTTACCAAGTAAAAACAAACCAAGGCTGAATTAAAAACAAACTTACGTTGAGAAATGTTAGTTATTATTGCGTCTGAGTGTACTTCACTTGATGGAGGCCCAGTCTCTGCGACGTTTTCAAGAGCGTTAATTCTCTTCTTCTGTTCGTTTAGTTCCACTTCAACTCTTAAAAACCCAGCCCAGTAAAACACAATTGACAAAAAAGAAAGAATTGTGGTAAAGGAGGGTGTACACTGTTTCTGAGTTGCCATGTCGGTGATTTCCGCACAAGTAAGTTATTCCCAGTGCTGTGGGTTTCTTAAATTGAAATGATTCAGCTACCGTTATTCGATATCGTGTACACGTGCCTCAGTGATAGCTTCTTCCTGGTGCTCTTTTAATCAAACTTCCTGTATGTATGAAGGAAATAAATTTTAAGTTCGTTTTGCACATGCTGGCATGAGCATTCACGTGGGGTGAGGTATTTAAAAATTGGACAAATACTTGAGTATGTATTCAATCAGGGAAACCAAGAACTTTAAAAAGTTCTCAAAAACATGATTACACTGTAAAAAGTAAAAAGAAACTGTATTCCACTGTCCGAGCTACAGTCTTTTACAGGGTTGACACGTTTAAAACACGTCAACTGTTTGAATGACCAATTACAAAGGCACAAAAGACTACGTCCTACATTTACTTGGACTTAAATGGGTCAGCAAACTCACTTACGCATGATTTGCCTTTCACAAAGGGCGGGTCCAGCACTTCGGGGCTCAGGGGCGGGGAATTGATTTGAAGTGGTCCTAGTCCCGGCGGGTGTAGGATGTGGGGAAACTCCTCGTTGAGTTGTTCTTGTTAACTGCGTCGTTTCTTGGCTTACATGATGGCGTCGGACCTACAGTAGTCTGCACGGCAGGCGCTTGAAATAATGGGCGCCCATTACTTTCAAGCGCTTTCTATGCTCACTGTTTGTCTCACGTACGCGTTTCATAACATGGGTAAATATAGAGAACATATGAGGCGAAGTTAGAAAATGGAAATGAAAATCGATGAAACTTTTCATGTGGCGAGTTGTTGTTGTCCTTAATATTACACGAAGGTTTTGCCACTATACTATGAATGAAAGGTGAAGGAGAATATTTTTCCCGAAACTTCGTGTACATATATTAAGGACAACAACAACTCGCGACATGGTAAGTTTCATCGATTTTTATTTCCATTTTCTAGCAAATTTACAGACCTGACGTTAACCTTACCCCATATGTTCTCTATATTTACCCATGTTATTAAACCCGTACGTGACACAAACAGTGAGCCTGGGTCACTTGTGATTAAAGAAGGAAAACTGACAAAAACAAGTCTGGGTTCGAAGGTACGTTTGTTATAGATTGTCAGGGGCCTAGGGATATAAGATAGTAGATAGCCAACGAGTCTCGATCGTGCAGGCGGTTAGTGATATATTTTTAGCTGGTTTTAGCTATTTGAGCTTTTTATTTATAAAGTAAGTTGCAAGTAATGACCCGCTATTGCGATTATGATAAGCCTTCCGCGTTGTTGTGATGTCACAGCCGGAAGTGGTAGGGCAAGCTATAGTTGAAATTTTACAATTAACGTCCTTGATACATCATTTGCAAACATCAACTTCCTTCATTTGTAAAACTACCGTAATAATCATATAAACTTTTGTCAAACAATTTACAAAATGTCCTCCCAGCTGTAGTTATCCAAACAATATGGTACTTCATTGTTGCTCAAGAGTCTACCGTGAAACAATGTGAAAAATATTGTTTATAGTGTTTAAATGCAAGAAAGCACCGGAATGGTGCTTTTTTTTTCGTGCCGGTCGGTCTTGCTTTCTTTTAATCCCAAGTTTAAAAAACCTTTTGCCATAAAAAGCAGTCAGTCCTCAGTATCATGAAATTGTTTCTTTATATTTGATAGGGCCAAATTGTGATCATCCTAACCGCAGCATGTTTCTGTTCTTCCAAGAGCTTGGAACTGGCTCAGCACGTGTAAACAGGTAGCAGCAAATCAACTCAAAACTACAGGCCGACCATCCTTGTTCGTCGGGCCGTTGTTGTAATTGAAATGTGAGTATTCACCATTTTCACAAAGATCATAATGCACCTTGTTTATCCCAAAATTTTCCATAGCTTTTGTCTTCGATTTCTCTTGGGACGACTGTAATACCAGGGAGCAATTAGAAACAACGTTTATGCAAAATTTGGAGGAGAAAAAAGATACATTATGATCTATAAGAATCTTTTGACTCAAAAGAAGAGATACACATTACGGCGGCTAGAATTTACTCCAAAATAAGATTTGAACCTAATTATAAATGTTCAAGCAAAGTTCAAGCGAATTATTAAATTCGTTGTCTGTCATCTTTTTCTCTGTCCTGGGCTGTTTAAATAATGTCGCCGCCTATAATGTTCGTATACAATTCCCTACTACTGAATTTTATAAAATAACTAAGATAGAACGCACGCTCTGATTGGCTGAGAGGAGTGTTTGCAAGAGAGAATGCAAACATGGTTGTGGCGTCAAGATGTTTTGCTTTTTGCGCGCTAATCACGCAAGCACGAATTTGAAAAAGTTTTCCAGTTCAAAACTCGACAAATTTTCTTTATTTACCCATTCTTTCGTCGGCTGAAACTTGGAAAATCTTTACAAAGAAAGTGTGTCAATTTTTTTTCGCTTAAGCTGACATTTTAAGCGAGAAAATCCGTATTTTGGAAAGCATCTTTTAGCAAAACAAGAACGGGTTACGCGTGCAAAACTTCGTGGACAAGACCTCGCGACTGGTAAGAATTTCTCTTTTAATCAGTGCCATACAAACAGTTTTGCGTTTATTCTCGGGAAATTTATTTTATAAAAGCAATAGAAAACTTTTTTCCTGTGTTTGCATAGCCTGATACAAACACTCAAGGTGTTGGGAGAATTCTCGACAGTTATGCTCTGTCTCGAATTCTCCCAACCCCTCTCGTGTTTATATCCGGCTATGCAAACACGGAAAACGTTTTCTATTGCTTAAGAATTTCTTGAAGGATGCGTTTAAAAGTTTTTCTGAAGCCACTCCAATGGACTCCTCTGTTACCAGATTTTCTTCCAAAGTATTTTCTGTTTAGATTGGATAGGTGGCGAGCGCCGTACCACCAGGCACCAAGGAATCGCACAGCACAGTTTCTACTCGATCCTGCTGTCCCTGAATATGAACCCACTTCAAGTCGATACCTCGCCTGCTCATCACCAATTTTAAACTTGCTATAATGGCGTATACTCTTACTCCGTTTCAGTCCTCTAACTCCACTCGCAGAGTACTGGGTCTAGCGGCCGTCAGCCTGTGGATCTTGTCGTTTCCTAACCAGAACTCAGCCGTCAGCTGACCAGAGCCCGATTTGTAATCATTCCAGCCGCGATAGAAGTCTACCGAGCCATCTTGTCTTCTTTGGAACACGGTCCATCCTCCACCACCACTGCGAAAGTCACGATATACATTAAATTTATGGAGTTAACTCTATTCTAAGTGTAGCCTGACTTCAGCAGATCAGAGAAATCTTGGGGGATCAATAAGAAATGCTTTATAAAGAACAAAGTATCAAGTACTTATTAGCCCTAAGCCTCAGATTGGTATATCATTCATTTTACTAATTTAATAAGGGATCAATTGAGGTTTCTGGGTAACTGCCCACCTACCCCTCCCCTAAGCCAACATTATCACTTACTTCTCCCTAAGGCAAAATTGTGACTTAGGGGAGGGGTAGGTGGTCAGTTACCCAGAAACCTCAGCATTAAGAAAGAAAACAAAAGCACACAATGGGTAGAATGCTATTGCTCTTGCCTTCCACTGCATATAAGGATCGAAAGGGTTATTTAACAATTATTCCACGAGGGCGCGTTGGATATGAGATGATAGATAGCCAACGAGGCGCGTAGCGCCGAGTTGGCTATAATCATCTCATATCCAACAAGCGCGAGTGGAATAATTGTTTTATTAAAAACGCCCACAAAAATCTCGTTGAATCTCCCCGACTAGAACAAACCGGAAAAGACAAGGGACTTCCGCTATTCACATGTCACACGTCTATCAAAACTGTCAACGCGCGAACGGGCTCGCCTAGACTGCATGAATGAAAAATCAAAACATTGTAGCAATGAACATTAGTTTTTTAAAAACTCATCGGGACTCTACACAGCAGAACAGCTAAAAAAACCTGGCAGATAATGTGAAGGAAAAGAATTTTTAAGTGACAGCCGTCGAAATTACTGTGAATTTGGATTTTCGGTGCAGTTATAAAAGTAAGTACAACGGAGAAAAACTATTACCTCGGTCGCTTGTTATGAAGTTGTTTGAAGCCACAAGCTGGTTTTGCTGAACGAGAAAAGAAGCTATACTGCCGCCTCGATTGCTCTAGTGAATGGCTGCATAGCCTGTATTTGTAGCTGGTTACTTGTGATTTATATTCTTGATGTCGGATAAACAAGCCGCAGTTACAGTATGTTGGCCAGTATCCGGACACTTCAGGGAACGCGAGCGGTTGTTAAATGGCTTACTTCCTTGTCTAGGAACTTTTTCACTGATTTAAGGAAGACATCCGTGGACATGCTGAAGCCGCGGTTTTCTAGCTCAATTAGCCAATCTGCAAACGTATTTTTTCTTCCTTTTTTACTTTAAAAAAAAGCTTGGGGAAGGGACCTCAATGCGACGGTCAAAGGTCACTCTCCTATTTAGTCTGACCTGCAGTGTTGATTTCTTCATGCTCAGTCCCTACAGACCCTACAATAAGCCCGCTTTTCTAGCACTAATTCCTCCTTCTTTTCCATCTCTCAAGCCATTTGAGACATTTTTCAGACCGTTGCAACCCCATTCTTGCAGTCACAACAGGAGAAAGTATGAGAATTCCAGGTTCAACTCCAACGCTTTCGGTAAAATATAGAAAATGCAGTCACGCGAAACAAGAGGCGCACACGAAATCAAGTCGCCTCCGAATGAGTGAAGAAAATTTCCGTACGGAGTTGAGTAGAATTACTTTTTACCACTTTATCATATATTCTAAGCTTTAATTATAGTTATAGATATGAAATAAATCTTATCCGGATAATGTACAAAGCTAATCCATCGATTTTGTACAGCAAAGAAAAAACTGTCCGGATACTGGACACCTGACATCAATACTTAGTGAATGTTTCTGGCCTCCCTTATTCCAAACAAATCGAATTTCAAGAAGAATTAATAAACTTTCTGAGAACCTGACTTCTTTAAGTATCTTCACTTTAAATATAAAACCGTTTCTTTGAAAATGTCACATATTACCTGCCCTTTTCAGAGCTGCACTAAGTTTACTGCGCAGTAAACAGGGTAAATATTAGCCATGAAATGTTTATTCACCTGAACAGAACCGCGTCTTCTGCGACTGTTTCGCAAGCTTTCAACTCGCCAAAACCTTCATCTTAAAGCTGAAATGTTCAGCTTTCATTCGAAGTACTTCGTTTACCGATAAGTGAAAAGGGCGCCTGAAAAATTGAGTTTTTGTTTTAAGTGTCCGGATACTGGTACCGTCCGGATACTGGGCAACATACTGTATCTATCGGTGAGTGACTCGATCGGCGAATGGCTTCGCGATCATGAAGAAACAACACTTGTCTTCTTTCGTAGCTGGTCAAGGTACTTTAGTTCCATGTGTTTTCATGTGTTTTTCGACAAATTTTCAAACAAGCTCTTGTGGATTTTTTGTTTGTTTTTGTCTTTTTTCTTTCGATGAAATTGCATTTCTAGTATTCTAAGAAATGAATTAAAACAATTTGCTTCGGGCGCCGTTCTATTCTTCGCGAAAAAAACTCTCAGCTAGCTTCCAATTTTAAACTGACGCGTACACCGACCATATATGGAGAGCATGGTATAATAGCTCATATACCATAACGGCTAAGCCAATCAAAATGCTAGAATTGCATTATCCAATGATTCAGTTTTTAATAATAGAATTTATTCACTTGAGAATAGCTTCTGATTTAATTACCTAAAGTATACGCCATGATCAGTGAAAACCCTAGAATAAACGTTTTGGGCCGCCTCTCTCACCCAAAATAACAGTACGTCAATGCTAGTTAACGTTTATAATTGAATGCAGTGGTGGATTTTTGGCTGGATATTTCTTGAAAAGATTCCGCCTAGAAACGGACTCAAACGGGATGGATTCCACCCCCACGAACTTTATCGTTCGGAAACAACCACCTCTCTTCAGTAACTGTTCCAGGAGACCAGGGGTTGTGCCATTACGCCCCCCCCCCCCCCCCCCAACCCGGTGTTTACCAAGTTTGGTCGTACGTCCTAGGATTAACCTGGCCAACTCACCCCCGCTCTTAGGCTTTATCCTCTCTCATAATAAACGGAGTACTTGTTTTAATTACCTTGTTTAGAAGGCAGAACATCAATAGTGGTGACAGTTTCTATGTTAAACACCCCTGCAATCGTTGCAGCACAGATGTAATTCCCTGCATCTTCCTTTTTAATGTTTCTGATAAGTAACCCACCATTAATCTGCTGGCTCCGACCAACTGGAAGTTGTGCTTCTTGTTTCTTCCAGTTCATGGCTGCTTCAGGATCGCCAGTAGCGCTGCAGGTCAAAGTAAACGTTTCGCCAATCAACACAGCAACTTTTTACGGTGGCTTTACAGTAAACTGAGGGAGGAAGATCACAACTGAGCGAGTTCTTTTCACAACACTTCCTAACAAATTAGTTGCAGTGCAAAGGTAGTTATCAAAATCAACCTTACGGACTCCAAACAGTTTGATGACGCTGTTGTTACTGTGTACCCTCCCCTGGGGCAGTGGACCAAATGACTTACTCCATGTGACCAAAGGCGCAGGATGACCAGTCCCTTGACATACTGGTAGAGTTGCATTACTTTCTTCTACGACGTAAAAGGGTCCCGGATTAAGCGAAGGACGAACTGCAAAACGAAAGAATTTGATGTTATTACGCCCTTGTAAGTAAATATCTATGAAGTTTCCGTTTCCTTGCTCTAGTGTTAAATAAATGGTCAAATATCTAGAAAATAACTTCAGTAAAGTTTAACTGCAATGAAATATCGAAATAGCATGCACGTCAAAACCAGAAAGGAATACCTGATAATTTCAACTAGTAGTAAATAAGAGTTGAACCTCTCCACAACGGCCACCTTGGGGATAGAAAGAGTGTAATAAGGCACCTTTTCTTGTGGGGAGTAAAATATGTTTATTGTGCCAATTTCAGGCTTGCTGTAGCTTTTAAGAGTGATCCAATCATTCTAACCTGCAAACAAATATTATTTTTCCCCTAATTTGCCTTGAAAAATAAAGGCGTGATCTCACTGGTTACCTTTGTTTATAGGGTAAACACAAGATAAAACTTGATTCTGTAAGTGAAACTACTTCTTATACGGTGTATTCTTAAGCTTTGATATCAAAAGATCATAAATTTCTATAATTTAGAAAGAAAGGCACACTGACACAAATTAATTCACTTGAATCAAAATAGGGTATTTTAGTTGTGTGCTCAGAACCATGGCCTTTGAATAGAAACGAAGCTGGGGGTGCAGGCCTTTTTGTTACACACAAAACACGGTCACCCCCACCCTCCCTATCTTTGAAAGGTCTGGACCTATCTTTGAAAGGTCTGGATACTAATCTCACAACTTTTGAATGGTCTGCTGGACAACCTTCAATGTGTTTTATCAACATACTGTAACACTGAAACATTTTTTTATGCATTGACAGCTTACCACTTCTGACTTTCCTGTCATTTCTTGTGAGTATATGATAATGATAATGATAATGAACTGCTTTCCTGAAGGTTTTGTAGGTTGGCAAATACTCAGCAATTACCCTTGGAATTATATAACATAGGTCTGATAAAATGGATTCTTGAACCTCAGCATCAATACCCTTTTGTGGTCGTTGGTTAGATAGCCCTTTGGGAATGATCATGTCTGTCACAGCATATGCATGGAAGTAATGCAAAGATTTGTTGTTCTGTGATTTGGTCTGACATCTAGCTTTTACCTCCAGATCCCAATTATCCCCACAATCCTAGACATTAAAACATAAACAACATGGTTATAATGTTTTTGCACTATCTTAAAAGAGAGGATGATCATGTTGAATGCTATAGTGTTGTCACTATATTCAGTCAACAGATTCCTTTCTCTGAGCATCAAAATATCACGGTTGTCAATTTTAGTTGAACTAAAGAGCTTGAAAACCTGTTAGGTTACTATAAAAACCATAGAAAAATAAAATAAAAAAAAATAGGATCAAAGCTTACATACAGTTAAGTTTCCAATGAAGTTCACATCTTCTAATTGGGTTCAAATTTTGTTGAAGCGTTTGTATTCTTTAATATCATTGGTTCATTGACAAATGATATCACCATCCCTTGTTCTTTGTTAATTATTCATTGCATAATTTTTTCTATTAGTGACTTGCCTTGAGTTGTTGCACTATAATGGTCTTTATCTCTTGAATTATTCTAGTTTGTTTGCTCATATGCTTATGTCAGTATTTAATATTTTAAATAGATAAACCGCCTGCTGATCATGATGCATTAAGGCTTTTTAAACACATACATTATTCTGTCACCACTGTAACAAAATTTGTTGTCTGAATTATTTTTTACCCGTTCTTTTCGCTTTTTTGCTTGCCAGTGTTTGTCAGAAAAGCTTTGTTAGTTTCTCTTTTTTCAAGTTATAGTTATAGTACCTGAAGTTTTGGGTCTTTCTCCTTTAAGTGTATCCAATACAGAGAGTACGTCAGTATCTTCGAAAAGGTCATCCTGGTCCCGTGGAAGCATTTCCTTACAAGCTCTGTAAACTGCATCACTGTAATTCTTATATTTAGAAAGAGCATCCACGGAAAAATCGACTGTACAAATTTCCATTGTATTTTCATTTTTTTCGCTGAGACTGTTGATCACTTCTTCAAGTAATTTGATTTTGTTGTGGCGATTCACTGTATCAATTTTTCACTCAGTTACTGACTTGTAAAAATATGCAGCTGCTTTTTTTTGCATATTACGCAAGGTGTTGGGATGACTGGAAAGGCCTAACTTGTGGAAGCAGTCGACTTCTTCCTTCTTGCAACCCCCGAGGACTAGGATTGTGTTAATCGATACGCAAAGTTGGTAATTGGCATCCAAAGATTGACGTAACTGGAAATAATTAATGCCTCTTGGTTGACAGGATTTTTCACTTTTTGGCAACCTTGAACAGATGCCTTAACAAAGGTATGCAGTGAGGGGATTTTTCCTTCTACATCTTTAAGTAGACTTTCATTAGTGAACTCGGCTAGCTTCTCTAAATTACCACGATATTTGAACACGTTGGAAGAGTCTTTCGCGTAACGTTTGATCTCCCTTTTTAATGGTTTCCCCAGTTCAAGCAGGACTTTCCTTTTCTGTGGCTCAAAGTTCATAACACCATGTGCAGCAGCTTTGTAATTTTCCAAAGCCAAATTTTTGACAAGCATTTTTTCTTCAGGGTTAGTCTCATGTTCAATGACTCGTCCATTTGGGTATGCAATAAATAAGTGGAAAAAGAAACAGAAGGGAAAGTGATTTACCACCAGTACATCGGTAAAAGGAGGTCTCATCGCAATTTTTTTTAAGCACGTTAGAATATTAAAAGGTTCGAAATGAACATGGTGGTGAATTTGCAACAGAATTTTACTTTCACTCCTTAACTGAGAACACATTCATTGAACACTTCATTGTAAACTGCGATCAGCCGTTCTTTTTTTTTTCTCTTTTTTTTTTTCCGTACAGTTTCGCCAAAAAAACCCCGCAGCCTGATCACCGATTTCTAAAACTGGAAAATAAATAATTGTCCAACTTATCTTTGAGCTTTGTCAACAATCATGAAATGATGAAGAGCACTGCAAAAGAGAACGGCTTTACCTTCTTATAACGTCTAAATATTTTCTCTTTCTTTCCTTTTCTCAGTCTATGTCAATTATTGTTTGAAAATAGCGGCTAAAAACCTGAGAGCGGAGAAAGTTGAAAGGGCACAGCGTGCATCAATTAGTTACATCATAGTAAGTAACCAAGATCACGGAATATTTCAAACAAAGTAAGTCTCACTTCTGGAATATAAACATAAGTGCAAGAAAAAAGAAATAGAATAGGTAAACCCCCACGTTGACAACTGCCGACTAGTAATCATCTTTCACATCAGTTTCTGCCACTGTTAAACACATTAAGTTTACAACAGAATCGTCCAGTTTTTCTTGCGCCGACCAGGCAGAATTCAATTGAAAAAGCGTTTTCCTCGATGTACTCCCACCTTCTGCTTTCCGGGACGAAGAACCTCTCTGCTTTTCGAACCGAGAGTTAACCCGCTTGGTGAATAATTCTGACTGTGAAGACGTTTATTTCCACCACCGCTACATTCATCGTCGTTTGTTTCGCTCGCAGAAACGATCTTTGACATAAATCCTTCTTCCAGCTCATGAAACATAGTACAACAATGGACAATTTTCCTTGCACATTTTTTGCACAGTGACGAGTCACTTTCTGAGGTATAATTAGTATCTATTCCGACGCTCTTAATAAGATCGGAGAGGATGACAGTTCCAGTTTTACAAAAACTTTTACCGCAAAACTCCTTGATTTTCGTTGGCTTAAAAAAAGGAACAGTGCCTTCTCCAGATAAAACATTAATCGTACAAAAGTGGCATGTTTTGTTCACCTTCTTAGGAAAATTCATCTTAAACTGCCATACGACACGACGCAAAATAAGCCTACTAAACTCGCCT
>OZ037775.1:21121901-21209401 GCA_964035525.1 Porites cylindrica | reverse complement strand
GGTTTAAACGAGTTTGCTTGGGTTGTAGCAAATGCGATAAAATTTTAAAAATATTTTAAATTATAATATGGCTCACTTCAGTTTCTTAACAAGTGGCCATAATTAATCAAACATTAAAGTTACTGAAAGAAATTCTAGCAGTGACCTCCCATTAATGTTCAAATGATTTATTCCATAAACCAAAGTGGCTTACACATTATTACAGACATTACAAACTACAGTATAAAGCTGTACATACAGCTCTTCATATTAATTCCCAATTTTACTGTTCGTTGATGTTTACTTGTCTCCACTCTATGCTCTATCAGATCATTACTAACTATTAATATTATAAGAAAAGTGTTCTTCATCTAAATGTGTAAGATATTCTACATACAGCTGTAGGTGTTTCAGAGTTGCCTCAAACCTATTTCAGTTCTTTAGGTTTTTGCAACTCAGAAACAGGTTAAAAATCCTTTCACCCTTGGACCAATATTTACTTATGACAAGACTATTTCTTACTTAAACTTTTGTATCTAAGGACCAAATCCTGTTTCAACTAAATGGAACCCTCAAGACACCCATTTTAATAAATAATTAGTATTTTTGTATTTATTGCTATTTACAGATTAAACAAAATTTGATTCTGGTGGCATTTTTTCCTTTAGGCTCTATTAGCATGAAAGGCCTAATTCTTGCTACCAATTTACAATTTTTGCTGGTATAACAACTGTGTTATAGCATTTAGCAAACTAAGAAATAGTTTAGGTACATATAGCTATTCAAATTCAGATCAGACTTCTTTAACTTCATTTTCGTTGCTAATGGTTCCTGTATAGTATTGGATATGCTCTTAGAGGAAGTACCAGCCGGAGCTTCTAGTAATTGCCCCGTTCTAAGAAAATTGAGGGTCATGAAAGTAATGACCAGCTATAAGTATTCCACAGCATGTCAACATTACCATTGTCACTGTAGTTGGTCCCAATGAAAGAAGCTAATAATTATTTTAAACTCAGTATACATGTACATGTAGTACAAAAGGTTGATCTGGCTAGCCTGCAAAACAACTACACTGCTGTCTCTCATTACTCCTTTTCTTGAGTCATGTTGCAATCCTTTGCAAAATTCTGTAATAAATCATGACAAAAAGCAGGGTGTACCTAAATTTGTTTTGTTTTTTTGTTCAAGCAGGTCAGTTGCAATTGCTGTAATCGGTACAAATGTACTGTGAAGTGGTGCCAGCAGAACTCAAATGCCTGCAGTTAAGCAAACAGATTTAAAAGAAACATGTGTACATTAATAAATTGGCCTTTTTAACCTGCTGACTGGTACATTACTTGCAAACAATAGCCAAAGGATTCTAATGAACAATTTATCACATCAACCAATTAAATTGGTTGATGTGATAAATTGTTCATCTACCTGCCACCAGATCTACCTGCCACCAGAATTCTCAGGACAAATCAACACCATCAGGATTTGTACTGTTTACACAGATTTATCTTTTTCTAAAAAACAGTGTCATAAACAGAGAGTGATTAAAGGATTACTGTATTTGCAGAGCTACATGTACATGTACCTGTAAGTATGACCAGTCATAAATAATCTGGAATTTCTTTAACAGCCTTGGATTAACTTATATTTCCTTATCACAAAGCAAATTCAGGAGCATTATCTGGTGCCTCCTGCTCTGCAGGAGAAGCCATTCGTCCTTACTATCGTCATTGAGTAATGACCAGCTTACATGTGACTGTTTTAATTTTGCTTTACTGTTCAGCTTGGCAAAGAGGTTTTTACAGGCTAAGTTGTTGACTCCTCCATGCTAGAGGCCTCCTGCAAAGCACTTTTCTCGGATTTGTCATCTCCTTGGTCTGTATTGCCTTGCTCTGAAGACATGTACTCCACAATTATACAAGCTTTGAACTTACAACAATCCTTCTTCGAAATAGAGGTTGACTGGAAAAGGGTTGTCTCTTCAGCTTTTTCTGCAACAAACAGAAATTATACATAATTGAGACCATTAATATTGAAACTAAAGCTGTAGATGCTTGTCATGAAAAATACTATTGTCCTTTTCTGTCTAAATATTCTAGCCTTTTATAGCAAAAAAGGTTGCTATTAGATATTACATGTATTATTACTGGCTCCATCACACTAGGTGACTAAACTTACTTATTTCCTGAGTTAACTGATATCAAAATTAACTAGTTTAAACAAATTGCTGGCTCGTAACTTTCATGTCTCAAATCTAACCCCAAGCGGTAATCATAATCCTGATTACACTGTACCTGTTAAAACTAAGACCTTCTTTGAGCAAAAACAAAACGAAAAAATGAATGCGAGAAACCCTTTTGTAACAAGACAATTGACTCCAGGTAAATCATTGTATTAATTTTATAGTGAGTGTCCCACTACATCACTACCATAACAACATTATTGACATATTACTTAAAACTTCATGAACCTGCTTCTTCTGCAATATTGCCATCACTTACAATGTATCAAGTGGGAACAAAAGTTTAATTACCGTATTTATTCGATTAACCGCCCTGGGCGCTTATTAAATTTTTGGGCCTTGATAGTGGGCGCTTATTCGAGGTGGGTGCTTATTCGAGGCTGGGCGCTTATTAAATTTTCGCCATTCTCAGCAAGTGTAGTATGTTTATTTTGCTACAAAATAATAAATGGTAATAACAAAAAGCGAAGAAGTAACAAAGCAAGGTTTCAGCCCAATCTGTAAAATACTCTGAAGAAAACTCCGTCTTCGGGAGGGTCTCTTATTATGTCTTATTTGAGTTTGTGTGGGAGGGAGTGGGGTGGGGTGGGCGCTTATTCGAGGCTGGGCGCTTATTAACTTTTTCTGCCTTTGGGATGGGCGCTTATTCGAGGTGGGCGCTAATTCGAGGTTGGGCGCTTATTCGAATAAATACGGTATACTATAATCGCCTCATATGAGAGAATCCAAGACAGTTTTAGATTCTGGATTCCACGCTGCGGATTCCGGAACCTTTTTCAGTGGATTACTTGGTTTCTGGATTCCAATCGTTTGACTTGTATTTCAGGTTTCAAAGCTCAGAATTTAGGATTCCGCAACAAAAATTGCCCGAATTCTGGATTCCATAAGCAAAAATTTCCCGGATTCCAGAATCCCTTACATGGGGTGATCATAAAAAACAATCAGTGAAAGCAGGGTACCATGATCTAAATTCTAGCTACACTATGTTTTCAGCACCATGGCAGTCACTGCCTTTACTCCCCTTTTAAATTTTGGAAAAGCCTTTGGAGAAAGTAGGCACTTGAGGATAAGGTTAATTTTGGCCTAATAGAGGGGAATTAACGCTTGCTTCAATTCTTATTAAATTTTCCAAGACCATTTATCTGAAGAGAACAACCAAACAAAAGATTACAGTATTTTTTACAACAACAGGACAAATAAAGTTTCAGGAGTAGGGGTGGTCCTTGTTGATTACTGAATATTGGAATGCAAATGTAGGTATTATCAAATAGCATCATTAGCGGCTTAACAGTAACAACGAACTTTCTTATACTTACTGAGCATTTCTTTTACTCCCGATTAGTTGCTCCCTCAGCATTTGTTTGTCCTCAACATTTCTCCTGCCTCTTCTTAGTTTTACAATGTCTGCTAATTAAAACAGCATCGATTCACCGAAGTCTATTTACTAAGTACTAACGGCTGCTTTTCTTGGATCCACTCGTTACTACTTGATCGTCGCCGATGGAGCTATCTAGATGTCTTTCATGGTGGATTTTCGTCGAAGGATCTATAAGTAAGCAGTTCCCTCGAGTTCGAGCGATTATTTTTATAAGTTCTTCGAGGACACATTCGTTCGATAAATTCGAACAAATAAGACTGGCCGATTCCTCCATACTCGACAGTCAACCCCACAAAGAAGGAAAATTCGAAACCTCTTGATAAATATGGCGTTAAACGTACGAAGCAAAAGCTGATGGCAAATCGATGGCAGTGGAACGCGTTAAGGTGGCTCCGTAATTAATACAAGGGCATTTAACTGTGACAAATTTTCCGTCATAACTTTTTGGTTTTTAACGCGATGGCTGCCAAACTTGGCAAAGAACAACAGATATCATTCGGCAAAAACACGAAATATTCCGATTTCACTGACGGTAAATATTTCTTGAGAAATTAGTGCTTAAAAGGACCCTACTGTTCAAAGAAAATCGCGTCTAGTAAAAAATTTTGCTGATATTTTTTACTGAAATTTCTGGTATCGGCTTTAATTGATATAATAAATATGCCAGAGGAATTTCAGAAAAATCGTTGGAGCAGAAGTCCGTAACTAAAAGTCGGTCAAAATTCAGCTGTGAAATTGTTTTGGAATTTCAAAAATAAATTACTATCAGGTAGAAGGAGCCACCAGTTTGAATTTTCGGGACAAGTAAATTCAACGCTTGCTAATTCTTAAAACAAAAGCCGATTGCCTATCGTGCTATTCTTTGAAAGGTACTTTTTAGTTTTAGAAGAACTATAAACTGCTCCAAACTTTGCTCTGAAGTAGAATTACTTGTTCGTCGACAGTTTTAAAATATCCCTCGGCAGTTTTGACTCAAACTCCTGCTGCATACATTTTGATGTATTGCCGTGCATTTTCAACGACTTTTACTGCCGTTCGTTGCTTCCAACTCAGGAAAAAGGTATTGAGATTGGACTCTACCTCGTATCAGAGCTCAGAAAGAACTGTCCAGCACCTTTGTTTATGACTACAAAATGAGCACGAGCGGCAGTTCTGCGTGGAATTCGCACCTCACCCAGGGGGGACGAACGACAATGATGACCATGCTTGTGAACCAAATAACATCACAGTGCAAAATAAAATTATCGCAAAAATACTGCCCGTGAATCAATTTACAACTCTGAAATTTTTGTCACTCCTTCCTTCAATGAATGGGTATTTTTTTCTTGATTATTATGTTTTGCTCTGCAACACATGTTTATACAGATCGGTTCACAGACATGGGCATCATTGTCACTCGTCCCCCCTGGCTGAGGTGTGAATTCCTCGCAGAGCTGCCGCTCGTGCTCATTTTCTGGTCATAAACAAAGGTACTGGACAGTTCTATCTGAGCTTCGATACTAAATAGCTTACAATCCCAATACCTTTTTCCTGAATTGGAAACAACGTAAAGCAGGAAAAGCCGTTGGGGATGCTTTGCAATACATCAAAATGTGTGTAGCAGGAGTTTGAACCAAAACTGCCAAGCGATATTTTAAAAATGTCGAGAAACAAGTCATTCGATGTCAGAGCAAAGTTTGGAGCAATTTATAGTGCTTCTAAAAACTGAAAATTACCTTTTGAAGAATAGCACGATAGGCAATCGGCTTCTGTTTTCAGAATCAGGAAACACACTGAAGTTGCTTGTCCCGAAAATTGAAACTGGTGTCTCCTTCTTCCTGATAGTAATTTATTTTTGAAATTCCAAAACAATTTCACAGCTGAATTTTGACCGACTTTTAGTTATGGACTTCTGCTCCAACGATTTTTCTGAAATTCCTCTGGCATATTTATTATATCAATTAAAGCCGATACCAGAAATTTCAGTAAAAAATATCAGCAAAATTTTTTACTAGACGCGATTTTCTTTGAACAGTAGGGTCCTTTTAAGCGCTAATTTCTCAAGAAATATTTACCATCAATGAAATCGGAATAGTTCGTATTATTGCCGAATGATATCTGTTGTTATTTGCAAGGTTTCGCAGCCATTGCGTTAAAATCGAAAAAGTTATGACGGAAAATTTGTCACAGCTAAATGCTCTTGTGTTAATCACGGAGCCACCTTAACGGTCGACGAATTTCAATTGTTGTGCCTCGTTCTCGAACGGTTATGCAGACTGTCGCTGACCAGCACCACTCAGGCGCAAATGCTTGGGAAATCGGGCGCGCGGTCTTTTGGCGATTTGGCGGGAGGAAGAGATTGCCTATGTTGCGGGATTTCTTCTCAAGGATGTTCGAAATTTAAAAGGTAAAGTCGATGTATTTTGCTTTGTATATCGTGCTTCTACTGCCACATCTATATTATAACCGGGAATAAACTACAATTGCATCCATATTTACATTTGTAGCATGTATGAGCCCCGGGGGGGGGACTCCCATATGAAACAGACGGGGATGCTCGTCGGAAATTTTGAATTTAACCCCTAAAGGAGACCATCTGGGCGTGGCTCAAGCTTTTTGTGACCCCTAAAGGAGACCAATCTGGGCGTGGTTTAAGCAAATTTTGACCCCTAAAAGAGACCGCTTAAAAACACACAAATACGACATGCAATGAGTTATAATGATGTAAAGACATAATCATCGAATGCTTTTATCTAAAAGTAGTTTTTAAAAGCATTGTCATAAATCTCAAGTTGTTCGCGGAACCCAAAACGAGACCTTGGCAGCTTAAAATATTAGCGCTTTGCCCGGAACACCCTAAGCGAGACCAAAATCCAAAATTTACACCCCTAAGCGAGACGACGAGCATCCCCGTCTGTTTTATATGGGAGTCCCCCCCCCCCCCCCCCCGGGGTATGAGCATGCGTGTCGCGTGCGTATATGTGGTAGTGATCCAGCTGAAAAAAGCCTTGTTGAAAAATTTAAGTGGTGTTAAGTCAGCAAAATATGTAGTTATGCAATGTTAAAATGCTAATTTATTGGTATTTGGCAGAAGTAGCTCAAGATTAATTGCCTGAGTAATTTATACTACCTCTGGCGCTATATTGACATATTGAGCGTAATACCTGTACTTGTACCATTGATTTTGACAGGGGTAGGGTGGAGCCTTTATTTTATATACGTTCAGCGTGCAAAGAAAGTAGTGTCCGATAGCCCGGGGCTAGCGGATTTTGCTATCGGGCTAGTAAATTCTGTTCTTCACTTGCCCGACGGGCAAGTACAATGCAGTTTGAGGAATTCACCTTACAGAAGAACTGTTAAATCAAAAATTTTGTGGGTAGTTGAAATGACGTTTGGGCTAGTAAATGTTAGCTTCAGCTTGCCCGAATGGCAAGCTGTAAAAATGACTTTCTTTGCACCCTGTACGTTACTGTCATTTTTTTCTGTTTTGTTTTGTCATGTTTTCATATACAAGGTTGTTTTGTTTATAATAGTTTATAATGATACAGCTGTACATGTAAGCTGAGTCAAAAGGTCAAAAATGCTAAAATGTGCCACATGTGTATTTATAATGTTCATAAAGATAATGGCAACACAAGTAACACAATTCATTTAATTTCACAATATTATCAATAAAGGTAGAATTAACAGTTATTTTTAGTGGGTTTAGTGACTTTTTTGTGTATTTGTTTCAGATTTTTCCTTGACTGGTACTGGAGTTATTTCCAATGTTCTTGAAATTGAGTTGCATCACCTGAACTCTCCAAAAGATAAAGAGGTCAATGAAATACAGGTTCAACATGGGGAAGCTGTTTGTGGTCTGTGCATGAAGAAATGCTACAGGGGTATTCCAGTGGGTCTCAATTTATTTACAGTAATCATTTTTTCCTCTTCGCAAGATGACAGAATTGAAGCTTATATACTGAATGCTGGCATCCATCAATACCCCATCTGTTTGGGGTAAATGTCACAAAACAGAAACCTCACATGTACTTCCTTGGGTTATATTTTTACCATCTTTACAATATTATTTTTCTTTTTCTTTGTGCGGTGCCCTGCTAAGGAAATCCATGTCCCTTTCACAGTGTTCTGCAGGAACATAATGTACTGAAATTGTGTGAAGCTATAGAACATTTGCACTCATACAGGTTTCCCCACAGAGATATAAAGAGTGACAACATTATTCTTACAGAGGTAAACAATATGTACCACCCAATGCTCGTTGATTTTGGAAAGGCTATCTTGCTATCGGATGCCCCTTCAAAACAGCAGTCCATGACTGCTCACTAGCACTGACATATAGCTTAAGAAATATGCCTCAGATATTATGTTTTAAAAAGACAAATCATATTGAACTCAAAATCAGGGTTGTAAAGAGCAGCAAAGAAATTATTCATTCATGTCTGTGCTGAGTTTCTATTCACAAATGATATGAAATACAAAGCAATTTCACCATTTGTTGTAGTATTGGCTGTTGGGCTTTCAAAATGTGGCCATTTTTAGGAGGCTTACCATCAAGATGTGGTCATCTCTAGGTATAGTCAGTGAAAACTAGAACAAATAGTGGTAAGAACAAAATTGTCAGTTTTGATGTGAATTTTCTTGAATAAATGGCCATGAGGAAATTGTGTACAATTGAATAATCTCAACCCTGACTTTGAAATGCACAGAACCCTTTTTTTTTTTTTTTACCAAATTTAAGGTACTGTGGGTGGCCTTGTTATTGTTAGCTTTTTAATAATAATATTATGATGTAGAAAAAATACAGTAAATGATCTGACTACTGGACCTTTGTCCAGTAGATTTGTTGTAGTGTATTTACTTAATGTAAAGGGGAGGTAGTGTGGGCCCTCTGTAACTGTATACAACAGTTACTGTGTCATTTTGAATTTTTAGTTTTAGTAATTGGAGATCCCTGCCCATTGTGCGACCCTAGGCTTTACTATTATCAAATGACAGAAGGGGAATGTAACACATGCCCAGGTTATGTACCATTGACTCACTTCGAAGTGGTTATGTGATTTAGAATTGGACCCAAAAAAAGACCGGGGCCCAGTTGTTCCAAAGACCGATTAGCACTAACCCAGTGCTAGATTTTAACCTGCGTTTCTTTTTCCTTTTAATCAAAAGCATTTTGTCAGATAATTTTCCCTTTTTTTTAAGTATCAAATCACCAAATTGTAGACAAAAGGAATTCAAATGAATTTGTTTTTAAAAGTGTCATATCTGAATTCATATTTCGTACTAACCTTGGGTTATCTTAACCCAGCTTTAAACAACCCAGCCTGGACGGATAATAAATGCTGCATGTTAATTTGTTTCACCGCCTCAGTTTTTTCTTTATAGCTTACAACTTTTCATGATCCAAGGCCAACTCAGAGCTCCTGTAACCCAGTAGGGGTCTGTTGATTTTTTAAGGGAGGGGGGGGGGCTTTGTTGGGTGGGATTTGACCGGTAGCTCCTGTATATGAAGACCCTCTCTTCATCAGAATTTTTTGGGGAAGCCACAACCCCACTCCTTGTATCCCAAGATCAAATATGAAGTGAAATATGAAATGAAGTTGAGAATTTTTTGATTGATAGTGATATTTAATCAGTTTGAAAAGGGTTTGATCAGTTCGCATCAAATTATGGCACTCCACCCCATCGGTCCAACCATTGTTAAAGTTCACTCTTTCTTGGCGCACAGTATTAAATAAAGGGTGCAACCAAACCAATTCTATGAAACTCAACTCACACAAACTCGACATGAAAACTCTTTATTTTAACCACTACTAGGAGGGGGGGGGGGGGGGGGGGGTCCCTGGATGACACCTTGACCCCGATGAGGGGGAAACTTTCATCAAACATAGTCCATGATCTATTAGTATATACACACTCAGTGATCTTGGTGATTTAAGCAATCTGATTGGTTCGCTATCTCGGACTATTCAACAATATTCACCTCCTAGCGAGTGGATAATGTGTGAGTTCGGTGTTTTTCCCATTTTTTTTAGAGAACGATCTTTTAAAAAGTCGACAAAATTCTAGGGCTGACTTTTTTTTTAAGGCAAGAAAGGACTTGGAAGGATTCAATACGGCGTTTTTCAATTTACTGTCGCTGAGTTTTGTGCTCGATGGATTGTTTACAACTGCCGTGTATTCGCGTAGAAGAAGCCGTTTCGTGAACTCAGCGTTTTCTAACAACAAAATTTTGGCTAAAAAATCGAAGTTTATTTATGACAAACAAATTTAAAAGGAAATGTTTGCAGAAATTCTGCGGTTCAAGTAAACAGGAAAAAGAATGAAACAGGGAGACGACGTCCTACCTCAAGCAACCGCGCCGCCATTTTTGTCAGCACTTCACATGACTTCATGCGAAGAACGACACAACAAACCCTTTTGGCTATAAACGTGGCGAGTCAACAGAAAACAACAAAGTTCTACTTTTCTTCTCAGGTAAGGAAACAGTTAAAACTTTTAGCGGTTCCATTTAAGCCATTACGCTTCACTGTTGTTTGCGAAACGATAAAATTGTGAATTGCCATGTTTGAAAATTCTGAAAAGATCTATTTTTAAACTTACGCGTGATTTGATCTGTCAATCAAATCGTACTTTTTAATGGTTTCCTCTCTGATTTTGTTGAGATCACTTCGTGTGTATATACTAAAACAATTCTTCTTTTGAATCTCGGTGAATAGTGGCTTTGGGAATATTTTTGCCACTATTCACCTCGATTTCAAAGAATAATTGTTAATTATTCAACACCCTTACACACTCTTCAGGGTCATCCAGGCCAAGGATATCTGACCAGTCGCACAGCTCTAACTTCACATCCATAACAATTTTGTAAAGGTCGCGGGTATCTCTAGAGCTAACAAATTTCCTTCTGGGTTTACTAGGTACTAAAGACAATACAATGACAAGCCCTTTGTGCACTGTTCCTTTTTTCCAAAGGACTGGCATGGGCAGTTGGTAAGAGAAAATCTAAGATACGCTTCCCCCTCATAGGGATCATTGCTTGGCCTGGGCCTGCTGGCGCACGAATTCTTTGATATTCAACTGGTTAATGTCACCAGCAATTATGATCTTAGCGTTCGGATCGTAGTCTTATTTATGCAAGACATTTCCATCAGAAAACGCTAAACAATGGAAATACGATAGCATCACTCACAGAGAATGCGTTATGCTAGTAAAAAATCATGATGCATTACAACATCGTATTGGAAAACCTCGCTTTTCGTCCGTCCACACGTAAACGAGTGGCCAGTGTATTCAAAAATCACTCTGGAATGCGTTTTTGAAAAGATGCATTTTCGGTGGCCGTTTTCACCGGATACGCGTGGACGCATAAAGTAGGTCAAAGCGGAGGCAAAAAACCTCCGCTTTCAAAGAAATACGGATACGTATAGACGGGGCCTTAAAGAAAACACCTTCTTTTTCTGTACTTTGATAATATCTAAAATTAACCTTATTTACTCATCTTTCTGACGCCTTTCTGAGGTCCTTACTCATAAAGGCCAAAGTCTATTTAAGATAAGAACCTATCAATTTTGACCTTCAAATCCATATCATTATTTTTTTTTTCAGAGCACATTAGCTTCGGTTACATTAGACCTTTTCCGCAAAGCTCCCCATGGGAGTAGCTTGGGTTGGGTTCTCTCTGGGTTTGGATCACTTACATGTTTACGGTTATACAATGATAAATTGCCCAAGGGAAAGAAAAAAATTTTTCCTGGTTTCGCGGGAAACCTCGTAAACATTGAAGTCTGACATAAATTGATCGTAAACGGTTCGACGAATTTAAATTTTACCCTTTTAATAACACCTCCCCGCGTCAATTAAGCTTAGCAAGACCGATTCATTCGCGCTTAAAAGAAAGGCAAATCTCAGTCAAAAGCCAACAACTTCATTGGGAAAGAATGCTTGAACACTGATACAAAGAAAACTTGCAAGTGTTTCAAGGTAATCTTGAATTTATTAACTTTGCGTAGGATTTGGTGCCAAGATGAACTCAACCACAACACGTGACTTCTACCCTTCTTAAAAATGCTTTCTGCGTTGTTTATTGGCTACCAGCGCAGCTCAGTCACATTTTAGTTCTTCACTTCAGAGAAATGAAGAAAGACAAAGTGACTGAGCTGAGGCTCTAACCGAGAATGCCGAGTTCACTGCTTGTTATTTCCAAAGTATTTCTATGAGACAATATGTCAGCGCCAACTACCTTTCAAATCCCTCTTAAATCAAGAAAGCAAGAAGAAAGCTTTCCATGTGTCTGATGTGTACGGTGACCTTAATATATAATTGACAGTCAACATAATTTTTTTGATTCGTGATTTTATGATTTTTTCCTGTTGTCTCCACACTTCGTTTTTCGTTGATTACTGAGTAAACCACATTAAATTTCAGTCATGATCACATGAAAATTTTACCTCCTCTTTCGCGTTATCACCTAGTTCTGGATAATAGGCTCCTGCCTGCCGAGTTACTCAAACTTCCAAGCTAGTTAGTCTGTTTTTATACCTAATTATTTTACTCATCTATAAGCTATTCCATGATGCATTTTTGGCGTCAATTAAAACAAACGTTATCATTTTTAAAACCTTTTTCTGCTTCTATTTACACACACTCTACGCTTGCATCCTCACCGTGGCTACAGTTCTCATTTCCCCAGCCATTATGTGCGCAATCAAACAGTGAAGTCTCTGCTCCAGTACATTCCATATCATCCATCCACGTAGGCTCAGACCCTTGACCATACTTTGCGCTGTGTGGAGCAGATGTTGCTCTGGAGAAACCCAGCTCACGACAAACCACATCAGCATCTTTTTTGTCCCACTTGTCATCGCACACCGTCCCCCAAGTTCCATTGTAGTATACTTCAACGCGGCCATATGAGGCGCCTCCATCTGCTAAACGAACTAATACAAGATATGTATGAGATTTCTTAATAGCGGAAGTAAATGCACATCATTTCTGAAGAAGTTCCTTTTACAGTCAGGAAAATTCTCTTTTACATGCAGTTCTATAATCCCTCCCAAACCCCCCCCCCCCCCCCCCCCCTTAAAGAAGAAGAAGAAGAAGAAGAAGAAGCGGCATGCACTCACCTCTACGCTGAATCTCAATGATAGTTACGGCTTCTAAGTTGGGTAATCCTACACTGGTTGCAACACAAATGTAATTTCCTGCATCCTCTTTTCTTAGGTGTGTTATAACTAAAGCGCCATTGGTTTGCTGGCTACGACCGACTGGTAGTTTCGATCCTTGTTTTCTCCAGCTGATGACAGGTTGAGGATCACCAATAGCGCTGCAATTCAACGTTATACGCTGTCTAAAAGAGGCGACAAGTTTCGTCGGTGGTTTAACAATAAACCGAGGCATGGGGACCACTACTAACACTGTTCTTTTTACAACACTTCCTAACAGGTTAGTCGCAGTACAGAGGTAATTATCTGAATCACCTTTACGGACACTAACTAGTTTGATGACACTGTTATTACTCTGTACTCTTTCCTGCGGTAGCTGACCAAACGACTTGCTCCACTTGACTACTGGTGTGGGATGTCCAGTCACGTGACAAACTGGCAGAGTGACATTGCTTCCTTCAACGCTATACAAAGGTCCAGGATCAAGGGTTATAACAGGGCGAGCTGTAAATGAAAGACAAACTCAATTAAGCTACTCTTTTAATGCCTATCCAATTCGTATCTATTTTTATGCTTGTAGCTTTAACTCAGTTCACTCTAGTTCTATCTTTAAAAAGTACAGTGGCCACAGCTGGGAAGAGCCAATCGACGCAAACACTGGTAGGTTGCCCAGAGATTTCTAGGGAAAAATATATATATATTTACAAACTATTGCACTATTTCTGCAATTAAAAACAGCTGGCGCATAGTTTGTGTTGATGAACAGAAACTGGCCCATATAAAATTAGCTCCCTTTGAGAGAGTGGAGGATTTTAAGGAAAAAGGAAAAAGAGGCTGTCAAGTAGAGAGTGGGGCGTAATTAATCTTTTACGGTACTCAGGACTGAACAAGTAGTTAAAACTGTTTTAACTTCTTTTTTAAAGATATGTCTTTTACAAACCGTTTTTGTAACTTAAAATGAAGCTTTTATCCTTATTCTAGGAGCCCATTTGCTGTTGATGGTGAAGATGATAATGAAGCTGCATGTCCTTCACTTTTAATTGACAATAGGTGCCGAACTACAACATTTATATTTACGTGATTTTCTTGTACTCCTTGCCACGTATATAAACTCACCATTTACTACCAGCTGACCCACTGCGTGCGCCTGTCCTAAGATGTTTGTCGCTGAACATTTATACAAACCCGCATCACTTCCTTTCAAGTTCTGTACACGCATAATTCCTTGTGAAATTGCTGCCTGGCTTATTTCTGATTGATTGTTCACATTAATCCACATTACTGTAGGCGTGGGGTTGCCAGTAACGGAACACTCAAAGGAGGCTGATTCGCTCTCGTTAACAGTTAACCTTGCAGGATAAACAGCAACAGTTGGGGCTGAAATTGAATTGATACCAGGCTCTCCCTTAAGCCCAGTGTCTCCTTTCTGTCCTTTAGGACCAGCTTCACCAGGCGGTCCAAAAGGACCCATAATGCCTTGCTTGCCACTCTTTCCCGGTGAGCCTATAATGCCTTGATCTCCTTTGTTTCCTGGTCTCCCTCTCTGTCCTCTTCGTCCCCGGACTCCTTTCTCTCCCCTCGGTCCAGATGGGCCTGGAGGGCCTGGGGGACCTGGTGAACACGCAACACCTTTTGACTGACAGATGTGAGGTTTTAAATCCGATAAAAGCTTGTTGATTTTACCCGTCGCATTCACTGAATTAAGCTGACGTTTGTTTCTCTGGCGTTCAGGGGCCTGAATCTCTAAAATTAAACAGGTAAAAACAAACCGAGACTTTAGAGAGAGTCCTTGGAATGTCCCGACTTAAAATTATAAGGCTAGCTAACTGTATTCAAAAGTTGGTCGCCAACTTAATGACTCTTTTTATCTTTTATTTGTTCTTAATATTACATTACTAAGATTGGGAAAAATGAGGAGAGGAAAAGGAAATCAAACGAGGAAGAGAATTTCCACTTTTTTCATTCTTTTCATCATAACTGTTGCTACAACACGTGTTCAGGATGATTCTTTTTAAAAACTTTATTTATAGCAGCTTATTGACCCTGTAAGCAGACCCTTTCATTATTCCTTATTCACTGGATAACTTAAGGGCTCAGTTATCTTTCACATAGGCAGGAGCCGGCTCCTGACATTGGTTATTAAATACATAGGTAGTTCATAAACACCTGGTCGACAGAAAGTAAAATGTAGGTACGATATCAATGATTAAAATCGGATTATTAACAGCCAAGGAAAGCGACAGAAGTAACCACTTTGCTCAAACCCAGTAATAAACCTCTGGTGTCTTACAAGGTTCTTTGTTGGGACCATTATTCTTCATAGTCTACATCAACGATTTACCGAGGGTAATAAGTAAGGACAGTTCAATTGCTCTGTATGCTGATGACAGTAAAATGTATAGGGTTATTAGTACTCAAGAAGATCCGTCTACTTTTCAAAGTGACATAGACAAAATTTCAGATTGGTGTAAGATGAATAAGATGAGAATTAATACCAAGAAATGTAAGATCATGCGAATAACCAGGAAAAAGTCACCATTAGTTGGGGAGTATAATATTGAAGGTCAACCTTTGGAAAGTGTTGATGTGTATAAAGATTTAGGATTATTTACTACTAGTAATCTTTCATGGAACCAACACGTAGATAAAATAACTGCTAAGGCTAATAGGGTTTTAGGGTTGGTTAAGAGGACTTGTAGGGACTTAAAGGATATTGATAACATGAACACACTTTATTGTAGTCTTGTGAGACCTTTATTAGAATATTCATGCGAAACTTGGAACCCTCATACTAAACGTAACATTGATAAACTGGAGGCTGTTCAGCGAAGAGCTACCAGATGGATCACTAGGTCTGATGATGATTATGATACCAGACTATCTAAGCTAAAATTGTTGTCATTATCTAATAGGAGGTTCACTAGAGATGTTACATTTTTTTTTTAATGTAATTAATGGACATAATGATATTGACATTTCAAATAAGCTCATATTTTGTAAGGACAGAAATACAGGTTATAACTTGAGGAAAAATGACACACAGGACCTTGTTCCAAATTTAGTAGAACTGATGGTTTTAAATATAGTTTTTTTTTAACCGTGTTGTAGATGAATGGAATGGTTTACCCAATCATATTAGAGAATCAAACAGTATTGCAACTTTTAAAAGAAATGTGTTAAGCTTTATTAAGGATAACTAGAACATTTATATTTCTATTTGTATATATTTTTCTTATATGTTAATTAGTGGGGGCATCCCTAGTATGGCGCATTGGTGCTTTTGGTTGTCTCCTTCTCCACAACTTTATTTTTTGTTGTTGTTGTTGTTGTTGTTTTTTTTTTTTGTTTGTTAAAGTAGTGTTAGCTTATTTCATTTCATTATTTGCTTGTTATGCACTGGAGTGAATCTTTAATAAAGTAAAATAAAGTAAAAGGAACAGTAGACATGCCCACAAGTAGCTTTCCCTCCTGATCGACGGTCCAACCAAAACGGACTATAAAAAGTCAAAGTGATAGAAAGGTAACTTGTTATGCAAACCATGTCCTTATTGGAGTAAGATAAATTTACAATGACCGATAGTCAATGCTAAGCATACTAAATATATCAGTTGATATCTAAATAAGGACCGTGGTGGTTAATTGAGGTCAAGATGTGTGACGTCAAATGCTATTCAAATATTTCTTTGCGCAAAACCCTGGGAAATACCTTTACGGATAAAAACTTTAGCTTTCCATATTGAACGGACCCTAAGTGAATTCAATTCAATTTCAACCCCTAATATAGACGACGTGCACCTCCGTTGATAGAGGACAGAGAATAGCGGGGCGATGGCCACTAGGAAGTTATCTCGTCTCAAGCTATGAAGCGCGCACTTCTGTCCTACACATTATAGTCATCGTCGTGAATCCGTCGTGCAAATATCCACGACTAAATCTCTGGTAAGCGGTTCACCGAAATCGTAAGTACATTTTACCCTTTTAAGGTCGAAAAACCTAGGTTTCTGTTGGATTTAGTTTACCTTACAGGTTGTCAAAATAGTTTTATCACGAATATTTGTTTTATTTCTAGCTGTGAATTCGTTACTGGTGTTCTGTCTTATCTTGGAAATTCTACATGGGTGGTTTGCGTGGTGTGCGATAAAAGCGTGAGTAAGGACGGAGAGAGAACCCTGGAAACGAGGTTGCTACCTGAGGAGACAAACCGGGTCAAAGGAGAAAAAAGACAGTAGACGTCTCTGAAGTATTCCGTGACAAAATTATGAAAAACAAAAAAAACAAAAAACAAAAAAACTAATAAGAGTAGAGCCAAAGTTCTAAGCTTCAACAATAGCCAAAACAAATTGTTTTAGGATAGTAATTATTGCAATAAAAAAACTTATTAAGAGCGTGCATATCTTATGGCACCTCGGTGCTGCATCAAAAGCACCGAACTGAATGACTTCCAGCTTAAAACTTTCGACGCTCACCGACAAAGAATTTCTTGTTTCAAATAGGTAGACAGGAAAATGACAACTGCAAAGGGGGACTCGACCCCCCTCCCCTATAAGGCCCTTTCCCCCACCCCCAAGTTTTTGCACCCATATCACTTTTCGGCTAAACATGTCATGACATATAATATCAACTTTACATCTATGGTGCAAACTTGTAACTATTCCGTTATCATATTTTATATTTTTTTTTAGGTAACAGTTGAGAATTCTGTGATCCGAAAACGAAGTGAACCTGGCAGGGCTCTGAGAATTTCAACTGATAGCTGTAGACGCTATAAAAGCGTATGAGAATCTGAGAAATCGCCACAGATTGGATTAATAGGGAGACAATTAGCACATTTCATTGCCCACCAAACCCGTTTACTATATCATGGACATATCCGCATAACGAGAGAACAAAATCTTTCGTGTTTGTAACGTTGAACATTAAATAATACGGGAAATGAGCTTACCCAAGTCTTGCGTTTTTGGCTTAATAAGGTCCGTTTCGCTTGATGGCTGCGGCTTAGACTCTGCAACGTTTTCAAGAGTGTTGATTCTCCTCTTCTGCTCATTTAACTCCACTTCAAGTCTCAGAAACCCAACACAGCAGAACACGATCGACAGAACAGAAAGAATGCTCGAAATAGATGACATAAGCTGTTTTTGGGTTGCCATGTTGGCTACTTCGACTTCATACGCTGAATAAAGCAAGCTTACAAAGCAACCTTTGTTAAATACTGCTCCAGATTAGATCGTATTGCAGTCAAGCAAGGTCACAGTCTGGCTATAAATTTGCAAAACAGTTTTGTTTTGTCTTGGCGTGTCAGATCATGTCAGATAGTATCATGTCGATGAATACACTTGATAGGTGGTGTTGATCGACTTTTCATGATATACAACCAAGATCACGTATTTGGGTAATTTGCCAAGGTTTTTTTTATTTATTTATAATCATTTGCCACCTCTCGCGTCGACGCCAACTGCTAAAATTACATTGTTTCTCTGCGGTAGGGTTAACACTTGGTCGATCTTTTTTATCTTCAACAAAATACTTTGAGCATCCTCACAGCCCCTTAATTGTCTTGCGCTTGGAAAAAGGTAATTCGATAACAAGGTCAAGATGTCCCGTTCAACCCGCCCCCTCTTTCGTCCGATCTCTTCTTCGACGCAGTTCTATGGTCTCTTGCACCAGTGTTATATGATGCTTTGGCAACGATCCGTCAGCAGCGTCGCAAAACAAAGTTTATTATACATTCAATCCTCCCGTAAGCGACCACCCAAAATGTAAAGACTGAGTGGTCGCTCACGGGAGGTGGTCGCTTACAAGAATCGAACCACAGGGGGGGGCCTCTTTCAAGAATAGATCCAGGCACAACTACTTTATGGAAGATAATTTATTGCATACAATGTCTAAGTTAGGATATGTGTAGTTCCATGTTGTCACTAAAGTCCTTCGTATGTTGTAAGTAAACATAGTGCACACAATTGTGCACACAGCGAGTAGATCAGAGAATGCGTCAAGCAGTCGCTTTCAAAAGGTTGAAAACAATGGAAAATCATTAACCGTCAGGCCCAAAAAGTGGGCGCGGTGGCTTACAGAAGGTGGTCGTTTACTAGAGGTTCCAACTGTAACCGGCTTTGACTGGGAAAATTTTGGTGTTTTGGATTGACGGTCACTTATGGGAGGTGGTCGCTTACAAGAGGTGGTCGCACATGGAGGTTCAACTGTATTAATTTGCTTATCGCCTTCCCTCATCGCTTATGTCGGTAAACGTTACAGGAAATACGCGCGGCAATCATGCAAGTTGCGATGGTACACCCTCGGAAGTAATTGGAATAGTAAATACAAATGATTAGTATCAAGACTCCATTTTCTTAACGATCAAAACGGCCGGGAGCAGAATGAAGGCGGCGTATCTCGGAGTGGTGGCAGGAACTAAACAACACTCTGAATTGATATTGATCCTAAAAAATCGTTGGAGACAGTATGGTTATCTTCAGAACAATCCCTGTTACAGAAACAGAAGTATGATTCTTGCCAAGGCGAAAAAAAGCTATTATTATTCATTCAAAATATTTCCCCAATTCTGATTGGCTAGAAGCACACGCATAATTCACCATAACCAGCTACTGATGACCAAATTTGGAAGAATTTTGTATTTAACGAGGAAATGACGTCAAAAATGCAGCCCTCTACAGGTTAATGCACCGTTAACCGAAAAGACCTGGGGACGAGGTTGAGTTGTTTTCGTTGTGAAAACTAAAATGGCGGACACTTCACTCGTTTCAAGAGTGAGAACTGCAGCTGGAACTAGGTGAAATAATGGCTAAAAACGTAGCAAAAAAAGCAAGAAGACAACTCGGAGGGGGACATCGGCTATTTGGAGAATATTTACGGAGCTGGACAAACCTAAACGTACACTATCGAAGATAAACTTAACATTGATGCAGGTAAGCATGTTTTAGCTGTGTTTTTAAACTAGGAATTATTTTGAATGAATAATAAAGCAATTAATGAATTCGGCTTTCGTAGGATATAAAGAATTAAGCAGATCTCGGAGGGTGTTATCGACCTCGGCCTTCAGCCTCGGTGGATAACACCCTCCCCGATCTGCTTAATTATTCTTCATATCCTACTCAGCCTCATTCATTAATTGCTAAATAAATAATGTATCAAGGCTAGCCGTGAAATTAATTGATGCCCACCATGCAGTGTTCGTATACGTAACACCACTGGTAAGTTTAATCTCTTTAAAGACCAAGGTTTTACTGTCAGGTTAGAGAAAATTGTGTCGAAGTGCGGGATAGGTAACCTGAAAAAAGCTTCATAATCATACTCTCGCTTATTATCAGAAAATGCCCGGCTTTAATAAAGGCGCGATGAGAACTTCTTACTGGAACTCCTAAACAGAATTTAAGCTGACGGAATGTGCATAGTGGAAACTGACTACAGCGAAGTGAGATCAAGTAGATGTATTCTTCTTGCACACAAAAATTAAGATCAAAATTGCGGCTTTCCCCCGTACAGGATGCTGCTTTGTACCCATCAAAGGTTTGAAGAGAACCCTGAACCCCTTTAATGGACGATAAGTTACAGTGAAGCCTGAAAGCCTGAAGTGGCTTTATTCAGTTTAATATTTCTTCCATGCCTATTCGTTGTTTTCGAAACATGAGTAACTAAAATCATGTAACATAAAAGAAAAATCCCATTAGAGGTCATGTTCTTTGTTTTATGGAAATACAACGTCGATGAAACGCTGAATCAAGTTGTCCACTTTCTGTATGATATCAGCATTATGGCAAACGGCCTTTCTGAGCACATATCTTCGTCAATAAAATTTTGTTTGAGATTGTTACATTGTCAATACGGTTTTCTCGCCTTGCGTTTACCAACCTTCGCTTTTGCCATTACTGTATAAAAAAGAGAAAGCAAAAAGGCAAAGAAAGAAAGATTTGAGATCGAATTTCCATAAAACGGCTCTGTTAACGCTCTTTAACTTCGTGTCCGCCACCTGTCCGACAAAAGTTATAACGAAAAGCTTACAAACAAAGATAGGTAGCGTGCATGTCTAATATTTTTTTTCCTTTTTGCTCCAGTTTTCCAGCTCTAAAATCAATACCGTTATCCTAAATGTCGAGCTGATTGAAGGTTTTGTTGGATATTATTTATCTAATCACTATGAATCAATGCCTTAGAAAATCTTAGCCACTAATATGCTTAAAGGCTGTTTATTCTCCTTAAGTGCAACGCACCACACAAATATTCCAACAAAACCTGCCCGAGCATCTCCTGTAGCAAATTCGGAAACACCAGGCACGTTTTGTTCCTGCAAAATAACGAAAAATTATGTTAGTTTAGACCGTGATGCTGATAGTCGCACAGGCTTTAACCCAGTTAACTGCGCGGGAACTAAAAACGACTCAAAAAAAGTGACTGAGTCTTGTTTATAGTAGTAGCTGGTCGTTTTAGCTGGTAGCTTTTGTTTTTGTTTTTCCCACTGCTCCTGCTGTTAATTGTTGTAAGACAGACTTAAAAATTTTATCTACATGTATCTTTTTTATTGAAGCATTATTTAACTTACGCTGAACTGGGAGGTTTCTCTGCTTGATGCGATAAATGGGCAACTTAGCACACATGGCGGCCATTTCATCACTCAGGAACGAGCGGTCATTGACAGTACCAACAACGGCATATTCAGTCTCCCCTTGTGTCTCTGCCTGGCTGCTATCCTGGTTCGATTGCTGAAGGGAAAAAAAGCAAAATTCTTTACGAGTCTTTACGGATGGTCTAGTGTCAACGCCAAAATGTATGAGACAAATCTCTGATCGCGATTAATCATGAATGCTTCATATGAGAGTATGAGTTCATTCTCCAAAAGGAACCCTTTTCTTCAAAGGCTCCTTGTCTATTCCTAAGGGGCCGACCATTTGACTTTTAAGTGGGTGGGGGGAGGGGTGGCTATGGGTAATTCGGTTTGTGTAAGAATTTGTTTTTTCCCAAACTTCTAGCGATAGATTTTTTTCCTGACATACAATGGATTAAGATTTTTTTTTTCGAACATTATACGCCATGAAAGATATTTTTGTCCAGTGTAGGAGTTTTTATTAGCAAGGTATTTCCTTGCAAGAATTTTTTACTCTCCAAATCAGTCTGCAAGATATATATTTTTTTGAAAACACCCTTTCCCACCCACTCCCCTCAAAAGTTAAATGGTCGCCCCCCTAACAAGGGTTGCGTAATTTTGTAGCACGTTACCAACTTTTCCCCTTTACTTAACCTTTAGTGTTAATCACACTGCACAAAAATAAGTAGTTTGCAGTAAAAGTGATTATAAATCTCCAAATGAACGATGCCGTAACCTAAAAGTTAGATCTTGCTCAACATTAGCTAACATTTAAAAGTATTTTTTAAAGCTAAAATGTCAGGTTTTTGCACTTTTGTGAAAAATCTTACAAAACAGTACTGGATGCTGCAAAAGGCTAAAATACTATCCACAAATCAATTAGCCCTCGGAAATGCAAAATAAACAAAAAAGGGGACCTTCGATGTGATCAAAATCTAATTATAACATAACAAAAGTAAATCGCGCGCTCTGATTGGTCAGTTAGCCACTACCATTTGCCCGTGGGTGCACGCTGAGAAACTGAGCTAGCGCGGTAAAATTTAGGCAAATTCAACAAATCTTCTCTCCTGACGGTAAAATACACCGATGAAATGCACAGATGATTAGTGGAAGGTGAAGAAAATACTAAGCTGTCGTTTTGAAGGAAAAAAGACAAAAGATCAAGCGACAAATTTGCCCTGGATGAATTAATCACTGTTTTCCTCGCGGCTAGAATCGGCTGGAGGAAAATCGAGCGAGCAAAGATTTAAGGTACATTTTGTGTGTTTTTTTATAGAGGAGAAAGTCTGTTTAAAATGTAAATTTATCAATTACCATTGTGTTATTGACTTTTTGGTCAAGCTGATGCTAAATTCAAGCAAATATTTTAGGAAACACGTTCAAATTCGAGACAGCTTTGTTGTGAAGTTTTCATCGCATCGATTAACAATTTTAGTTGAGTTTAAACGGGCACATAACGCTGCAATAAGCGAATTTCATTTGAGTACAGAAACATTTGGGTTTTCAAATAAATTTTTCAAAAAATAACTTCTGTGTGTATTATTTTGTTCCTCAGTGTTCATTCATAACATTCGTTCAGGGAACAGTCGAAAAACAACAGCTTCAGCGCCGGCTGTGTGTCGGCGAATTTCAGTTGACTTTCCTAGTCAGGATTTCCCCAGACAGATTTCGATACAAAGCTAGTTAATTTCTTTTTAAAATTAGCGTTACCTGTTATTCTAAAGGAATTACTGTCAAATTTTCTCATTTCTACTTTACGTTTATTTCAAAAATTGTCACATAAATAAGCTTGATAATTATTTCATTTATTTAGTTTTAGCTTATTTTTTAGAGTCTTTTTAGTTGGTGTTTATAGTTGCAGATATAGTTTTCCCTCAAAGTTTTTACCCTAATATTAAGAGCAAGTAGACAGATGCCATTCACAATAACAACAAAAAACGTTTTGCAATTTACCTGAAGACGGAGAACGGCTGATTCAGCGAAAGAAAAACTCAAAGGCAAGTTTTTGAAAAACATAGAACATGATTTGTTTACGCGCGGGCAGATGGCAGCATACATGAACTCCGACCGATGACTCAACTGAAGGCAAATGGAAAACAATGTTTTTCTCTTTTGATTATGTTATAAAAGAAATGGTAAACGTTGCAGCTGTGCAACCATGGAGTTATGGATGCACTTGGGAGGTTTGCTAAGCACTCAAGAAGCTAGAGTCTCACTCGGCTATCGCCTCGTGCGACTCTTACGCTTCTTTCGTGCTTAGCAACCTCCCGCGTGCATCCATAACTCCATGGTTGCACGCTGCACGTTTACCATTTCCTAATAAGCGGTCCCAATATCGTTAGATGTAGAATTCTATGAATGAATGAATTAACTCTATTTACAGTGAACAAAGTTCATTCATTCCTTCCTTCCTTCCTTCCTTCCTTCCTTCCTTCCTTCCTTCCTTCCTTCCTTCCTTCCTTCCTTCCTTCCTTCCTTCCTTCCTTCCTTCCTTCCTTCCTTCCTTCATTCATTCATTCACTCATTCATTCAAGGGGGTGGGGGGGGGGGGGAATATGTAAGAAACAATGGTAAAACTGATAGTATTGATCAATGCTAATGAATCCAAAAAACCCTAGAGCCCAGCAAGTGTTCTATTTCTCTTCTATTACGTGAATGTCCTCAGCTTCAGAGGTACTAAACAAACAGCTTCTGAGAATGTACTTACCGTTTCAAGTAATTTCTTGAAGTCAGCTGGTTTTGGTAGATTGTCAGTAGAGTCGCTCAGAAAACAAGCTTTCTGATTGGACATTCGGTGTAGTGCCATGTTCTACACCAAAAGACAAAAGGAAAACAGTCACATATGTACTTGGCTATAACTATTTAAAAAATATTATAATACGGGCAAGGGGTGCATTGTCAATAAACAAGACTAATACGCGAAATCAGAGAGAAAGAGAGCAGTAAAAGTAGTCCATTCTGAAAAGACGACGCAGAGCGAAGGAAACGAAGGAAGGAAAGAAGAAGGAAGAAAAGAAGGAAGGAAGGACGAAAGAAAAGGAATGAGAGAATGTGAAAGAAACAAAAGGAAGGCAATTATATTTAAGATAAAATATGCCATATTTCAATTTCTGACCTACAAACTCACCTGTTTGAAATCGTAAACAACATCGACCTGTCCAGGGGCATCGGGGCTGGTGTCGCCATTACTTACGATGTGAAAGGCTTCTGTTTCCTTTTTGGTGTCAATTTTTATAGTTTCGTCTAAATCTTTGTCTCCATCCTTGACTTAAACTTTATACTCGGAAACCTTATCGATCAAGGTAAAAAAAGTAAGCAAACATAATCACTGAGTGTTAACCATTCCACCTATTTGGAACGCTACGAGGCCTTGCAAGAATTTTTACATAACAACATTTTAAAATTAGCACAAGTAACTCCCTTGCTTTTCAAGTGACTAATGCAGAAAACTTAGCCTGCTGTAGAATATCATTGGTTTTGAACGCCGATACACCATCACGGGAATGAAATTCGAAAAGCAATACGTACATCAAAATGTATCGGTTTGCCTCCTTACCTCTTCCTCATCTGCTCCGCTTTTATAAACTGTCGCTCCTGAAGCGACGACAACAAAGACAGCAAAGGAAAGGATCAAAACTTTGAACTCCTGGTGAAAGAAAACGAAAAACAAAATAATAAGATCAATTAATGTTGCAAATCCTCTATCCCAGTTTAAATTGATAACATGGTACCACTAGTACTAGTAAGTAGCTCATTTTTATAAGATGGCATGCACAATATACAGTAACTGATCATTGTAGAACCCCTGTTGTGAAAACAACTCTTGTTTTCTTCTTGCTCTTGATGCACAGACTTTCAAATTTGAAATTGATTGCCAGATAGTGCAAATCAGCCATTTTTATACCATCTGCTGGCCTGTTTCATGTTCCTGGTTCTTATCGTGATATCCAGGCTCTCAACGGGAACAAGCACTTCCTTCAGCGCGTATTGTTCCAAACGTGTGACGATTTTTAACTCGAAAACCATGAATTGGCACGAAGGAGTATTATTAGCGATTTTGTTTTACGAAATTATAAATACTTATTATTCGATTGAAGAGTAGTAATCAAGTTTTCTTTGTTCTAGACAAACATTCATTCAATTCACGTATTTCCATGGCACCTTTGCTACCCAACTTGGCTATTCAAGGGTAGCAATAATTTACTCTGTTTTTTCACTCACGTGGCCAGCATCTATGCAAATTTATTGGAACAAAAGAAAGCGTTTACATAAGAAAAGAGTTCAACTCTCACAGGACTGGTTTGGGACACAAACATGGCCGCCGTTTCACTGTTTTGGGACACAAATACAGCCGCCATAACGTCATGTGAAAACACACTACTATAAAACAAACTAAACGTAATATTACAATTAAAGCTGAAGAATAGAGTTTCTACAACAAAAGTAAATGATTTATTAAGAGTTCTTCAGTTTACACATTGACGAAGTTTTCTGAATAGTTGTATACATATGCAGCCGTGCTAATAAGTACAACCTTTGGTGCACACTTCCCCTATTAATTTGACTCAAACCAGTTCCTGTTGCGCCTCGTTATATAGATCAAAGCACTCATGACAGCATGTGATCTTTCATCGTTTGAGAGACAGGTTTTAAGCAATCGATGCTTGGAAGGAAATTTAGCTAGTGTGGCTGTATGCACCTGCAGTTCACCACTTTTCATCACCACACATAATAAAGTCTCCCAATTCTTTTTGTATAGCTTTCAATTGAGAGGAGGAATCACGTCTCTCAATTCTTAAGCTTGTTACAGAACAATAAAAAGGTCTTTAGGAGAACCAGTATGGCGATAAGTGAATTAATAATGTGCTTCTAGCAGCTATAAAAAAATTGCGTAAAAATTTTTCTCGAAAACATTTTAAGGCTTTTTTAAAAAGTTAAAAAATATACGACGTTTCGACGTTCTTAAAATGTTTTTAAGAATAGTTTTTACGCAGTTTTTATATGGCTAATTTTTTTTTCAATAAGTCGCTTCTCTTTAATATGCTTTAACAATGCTACCGTAAAAGGAACATTTTAGGACATATCGCGCTGTTTCGATGCCCACCGGAATTGTTTAGTGATGATTTCATTGGTTATGTTTAAAACTATTATTATTTCAGTTCAGGGTTAATTCTCTGTTTGATCATTGATGCCATAAGTAACACGCGACATTACGTCTAATTTGGGCTTCAAATAATAAAGAGTTTGTTGAAAGGAGGAACCTCTACTAGAGCTATGACCAGGTCGCGAGGTCAATTGTGGTACGTACAGCGTGCGTCAAGAGCTGAAACATCTAAATCTAAATATTGTTGCAAAAACATCACTTTATTCTTTTAGTGTAAGATTAAATGGATATATTTCAACATTGAGTGCGGTTTTTCAACAACAGCAAATAAATGGCGTGTATGGAGTTCCAAATCATTCACGGCAAATAATTTAGAACTCCGTCATTTATTTGCTGTTGTTGAAAAACCACACTCAGTGTTGAAATATATCCATTTAATCTTACGTTAAAAGAATAAAGTGATGTTTTTGCAACCCCCCCCCCCCCCCCCCCCCCCTCCCCACCTTTGCAAACCAAAAATAATAAAATATACTTAATATAGCCACCACTGCTACACGAAACAAAACAATCAGTCAGTGGGTGAATCTCTTTATGCAGTACTTCTGAAGGAGACAAACAACGTACTGATAGGACGTTGAGTGTTCGTGTAGCGGCACCCTTCATACTGCTAAATATAAGCCAAGGGCTAAATAAGCAAAGATACTAGGAAATGGCTGACTTAACCAGAAAATAAAAATTGCTAAAATAAGAGGGAAAATAACAAGGTTCCCATTGAAAAGATGGAAGCTGGTTATTAAAAAGCACATGTTCCTTCTCAGCAAATGGAAAAGAAATTAATTAAAGTGCACACCCATAAGCGAGATACAAGGAAATAGCTCATTTGTAGAATTAAACTTTATAGCATGACAGAGATACTTAGCGTGAGATCAAGCATGCGACGCGACAAGAAGCATATTAAGAAGGTTAAGTGTTTGACCGAACCAAGTCAGAGTGACTGTGACTGCTTATACCCGTGACTTAGGACACTGCTCAGCGTGATGTAACGTAAGCATTAAAAGTTTCTTAGCGGTCACGAATAGAGCGATCGAACATTACAACGGCGTAGACCGCGGCATATGATAAAAAGAAATTTATGAAATTGTGTTTCGTTTCAGTCCTTTGGCGCAATCACTGCATCGGGGAAAGTGCGTGCTGCATGGTATGTGACAGGAACTATTCGTGTAGCCGTTTGTAATCGAATCTTTACCAGATCATCGTGGCTTGTTTCAGGTTCTAAGTTTGCCACAAAAGGCGGAAGAAGAAAGAAGAGAAGGAAAAAATTGAGAGAAGCTGGGGAGGGATATTTGAGACACCCCCTCCACCCGTTTCCTGGCTTAATGAATTCACTTGTTTACTCATTCCACTGGAACGCTGGATAACATCGACCTTTTGTGGGGGAGGGGGGGGGGGGAGGGGGATTGTTCCAGTTATAGGGTTAGGGTTATTCTGCTTCTAGTTGATCCGAGTTGAACGTTTTAGTGTTGTTAGTTTTGATCAATGTGATTTATAACAGTCAACATACCCAGAAATCTTTGCTAACAATAGCATTTGAATAGCCTACCTTTTTAGTTCACTAATTGCAAGTAACAGTGTGGAAGATTGCCTCCAGACATCAAGTCTCATGTGCACATCTTCTAAGTGGTGTTTCATGATTAGGAATGGCTATGGGGGCTATTTGGTATCAGTTTGACTGGACTCTTTTAAAAGAACCACATTTACGTGATGTTGACATTGCATAGTTTTCGTTCAGTTCTGAGACTTTTTTGAATCGTTACCGTTTATTATTTTCAGAAAGGAAGTGTATGCAGCCTCGTCAGCGGAAGGAGAGTGGACGGGGGGGGGGAGGTGCTGATGTAAAATAAACTTAGCGTCCTTTTTGTTTCATTGAGGCCGTCTAAGACAATTTTCAGTTTTTTTTTTTTTTTCAAATCGAATCTGTACATGACGGTTATTTCTTCGGTTCGTCAAAAAACCGCAATTACTTCTTTTGCGCAAAAAGGCTGAATTAAGTTATTTTGGGGAACTTTAATTCGAATTAGATGCTTCAGCTCTGAGACACTCCACCTGTCACTAAAACTGTGGGCTTATAACCTGATCTTTAAGCTCCAGTTGTTCTTCCTCTCATCAGACTACAAATTATGATTAATAAGCACAATAAGCAATTCTCAAGCTTTTTGTAAACTCATTTATAGTGATTACCCTTTTCTGACCTCTTTCCCGTTTAAAATAAGAATTATAAGAGTTAACCCTGTGTCTTGATTAAAATAAAGCACTGTAAGGTATCACTAAATTTGCTATTGAACGTTGTTCTAGAAACAAAAGGGAATTCATACCCGGAAATTCATAGTAGTAACAGGAACATTGGTCACCTATGCTGTACGTCCCACTGGGCGAGCTTCAGAAAGCCAGACGGTATCATTTGTGATCCTTATTGATTAGATGGTCATAAAAATTGCATTGTTGTGTATATGTTGTGCTTCAATTTTATCCTTGGTTTAAATTTTATTTTCTTTTGTTTCAAACTCATTATCATACATTACCATACCCAAAAACAAAGGAAAATAAAATTTAAACCAAGGATAAAATTGAACCACAACATATACAGTAACTTTGACTTCTAAACATAAAAAATGCTATTTCAGGTTTTTAAATTAAATTCTTCATGTTACCCAAGGTGAACAGCAAAAGCAAAATTAAGAAACAATAGCAACAAGTATATTAGCGCATTAGATCATATTCAAATGTTATTTTGTGCTTTATAAATAATAAATTATTACTATTATATTTTATTAATTCTTATTTGTTCCCCGGGGGTTACTCCCTTGTATATTGTATAAGACATATAGGTATGTGCCGCTTCATGGTTTTTGATAGAATTTGCTCATTTTGGTTTGGAATCGGGTGTGGTTTTCGAGCGAACAACGGGAATGTATGAACGTATGTGCCGTTTCAATTCCAAATGAATAACAAAAAAAGTAGTAATGCGAATTCGAATTTAAGATACATGTATCTTTTTGTAGGCCCTTATCGATTGTGCTAGTAAAATTAGCATATTTTACAAAATTGCCCGATTTTTTTTCAAAATTATACTCATTTGAGCAAAATAATGCTGAGTTATGCTTTCTCTTTTCACTTTAATTTTGGTAAAAACACGTCAATAACTATGCAACAAACGAATAAATGGCAAACTCATTTAGTATAATTACATCTAGAAACTTTGGGAGCCGTGCTTAATTCGTATATGTAGTATAAGTATATGCAGTGATAGATGAATGTAAAAGGGTATAAACTACTGAAACAACAAAACTGTCTGACGTCTGACAACTATAAAACTCAAACAATTGACGATCAGCACGCGGTCGTCACCTTGGGTAACCGAGCTAGTTATGAGCATGCGTTGAGTTCTGTGAAAAGAATCCTAAAGCACTTCCTGTGGGACCTTTAACGCTGATCTCGGGCCAAAAATAAAATTGGTTGCATGATTAATAAATGACACTTTTCTTAAATAACACTTTTCTCCTTCAAAACTAATCCAAGGTGCAAATTATTCTAGCATATGCTTTTTTGGAGAAAGTAAATGAAAATTATGCTTGTAACGCACGAATTATGCCAAAAATTACGCTAGCATCGAAAAGAGCCAATCTTTTTCTTGGCGTTCTGATCAAAATAATGATGACATAATTTCTTAAGGGGCAAATCTGAAAAGCGTATGGATTTTTGAGGCTAAGTCTAAAGACGGGTGCAGAAAAGTGACATTTTTTAGTCTGAAACAGGGTCAGGATTTGAAGAATCGGGCGACACAACCCCACCAAGAATTCCCAGGAGTACCCTTCGGGGTTTGTTACATTATAAAGTAAATATTTTTTTGAGAAATGTCAGAGTACGTGTCTAACTATATCTGTGTACATTTTTTTGTTCGATTGAGATCCTCCAAATGCGCATGTAAGCTATAATTACTTTATTACGTATACTAAAATCATCTGGATTCCGCGGTGAACGCGCGTCCCCGCACGTCTTAAAAAGGTATGTACGTGCTTAGGGAAGTGCTATATTCCTTTAAGAATGCGGCAAATAAGTTTTGAACCAGACACATGAAAGAGGCCAACAGAGAGATAGAGAACCGCAGATAGTGCTAAAGAGGAGCAATTAGCTAAAATGGTAACTAAAGCTTTACAAGTTGCCTCTGAATAACCTTCTTTGTATTTATGGCAATATTAATTTTAGTTTCCTCATATGCACCCGCAGTTAGTACTCTTAAGCTGTGGTGAATTTGCAACATTATTGACCTTATTTTGGGTTTTCCTTTTCTTCACCAGGAGTTCAAGACTTTCATTCTGTACTCAGTTGCTGTCTTTGCTGTTGTCACGCCACGAGCAACAGTTTGTAAATGCAGAATAGACGAGAAAAAGGTAAGGGGGAGATCTCTTCTATTTTCATGAAAATATGCACGTTGCTTTTTGGATTTCAACTGGTGTCCAGTTCTTGCAAGGCTCGGTAGGTTATTCAAAAGTGCAACACAGAAAAAGCCAAATCTCTAACGGAAACTTACGACTGATAAGACTTTCATTTACATCTTCCTTGGAGGATACAGTGTCGAAGTACAAATGTAAATTGAAGGATGGAGACAAAGATCTCGACGAAACTATTAAAATTGACTCTAAAAAGGAAACAGAAACCTTTCAGACGGCAAGTAATGGCGGCACCAGCCCTGATGGAGAGGTCAAGGTTATTTATGATTTTAAACAGGTGAGTGAAAGGGGAGGAGTGGGAGGGTTAGGAAATTGAAACATTAATCTTAAACTGCTGCTTCTTCACGATGATTGTTAAATATCGGTCAAGAAAAAATAGTTTAAAACTTATCTTTAAAGAGTTGTTCTCAAATATGGACGAAACCACAGGTAACCCAAGCTCACTATGAGAGCCCTTATTCTTCTTTTCTATAATTGATCAAAATGTCATTAATTTTTTTACCCTCCTACGTTTACCTTTAGATTGATAAGCACTCTGCAAGAAATTCACATAACTTGAAGTTTTTTATGACATCGTTAATGTTTTCGTGCTTGATATGTGCCCTAAACCTTTATTTTGCTCAAAAGTTACTAAGAAAGGCAAAACTTGCTCGAGGGTCCTAGAACCGCAAAAAGTTGCTCCCAACGCCAAAGGTTGCTGAAAGATTACCGAGCACAATCGGGACAGGCCAACAGTTATATTGAAAAGAATTTGATTTATTTTAACATTTTGAAGCTTTACTAAAAACCAGTTTGTCTTTTGGCATAGAACATGACCATGCACCGAATGTCAATTCAGAAAGCTTGTTTTCTGAGCGAATCCACTGATAATTTACCAAAGCCGGCTGACCTCAAGAGGCTGCTTGAAAGGGTGAGTACATTTAATTTCAGTCCAAAAGTCATTCAGTTACTTCATCTGATGCATATGTCTTTATCCCTCGCTGAAAAGGAGAAATAAAAATATGATTTTTTGTTCAAAAAGTTGAGTTTCGGATATCAACATGTCAAAGTCTCATGTACTATCAGTTTTTCACTTTTTATTCAGAAAGGGGACTACTCTCGGTTTCTAGTTTTATACAATGCTGTGATGGTGTCATTCTCAATTTCTTAACAAAATGAAAACCCTGATACAATACCTTTAAACGTCTTTCTATCTTCCCTACAGCAGTCGAATCAAGATAGCAGCCAGGTAGAGACACCAGGGGAAAATGAATATGCGTTTGTTGGTACTCTCGATGATCGTTCGTTCCTAAGTGATGAAATGGCCGCCGTGTGCGCTAACCTGCCCATTCACCTCATCAAACAGAAAAACCTTTAAGTCTAAAGTAATTTGAACTGTAATGGTGTAAAGAAGGAGTTTAGATCAGTAAGAATTTTCTGAAGACCATTTGACAACATTATCAATAAAAGTATTGGAAACAGCAACATCAAGAAAAACTGGCACAACAACTCAACCGAAGGCAGTCTATGAATACATTAAACAGTGGCGGATCCAGGGGAGGGGCCCAGCCTCCCCTCCCCCCTCCCATCCCCTTTCGCCTTATTTCTGAGGCTCCCCCCCACCCCCCATCTGAAGGTCTGGATCCACCACTGTAAAACACCACTTGTTCCTGACTCTTCACTGCACTTCAGACCGAAACTGAATTCAAACGGATTTCACCTGAAAATAATGTGACTAACAACATCATGACGGCAATACTAAAAGACCTTTTTATTGCGTTATTTTACAGGAACAAATTGTGCCTGGTGTTTCCGAATTTGCTATAGAATGTGTTCGGGCAGATTATGCTTGAATATTAGTGTGTTTCGTTGTACTTAACGCTAACAGAATTTAAACTTAAGTGCCGCTATTTAGTATCCGGTGATTCTATTATATAAGCTGCAGTGAGGATCTTCAATTTACTACAAGCTCTATCTGATCGTGAGTAACGATATTTTTAAAGTACTTGCCCTCACTAGCTCCCAGAGAAAAACAAGAAAAATAACAGTGAATTACATGGTCACAACTTCAAGTGCTTCAATACGATATTTGACCTAAGTTGTAAATTAAATTTGTGTTTTTAACTTTGAATTGCTCTCCGCAAGTTTCGATAGCAACGATTTGATTGACAACGCCCGTGGGTTTTTAACACGCATTGCCCGAAGAATTGGAAGACCAGCAGTCGTAAGCTTAGTATCCTGGCCTTTGAGTGAACGCGAGGCTGAGGTTGACCTTATTTTGATACAAACCTCTTTCCCTTTTTTGGGAAAATTATGCTTGAAAAATAATAGTTAGCATAAGAACAATATGATTTACATGATAAAGCAGGAAGGGTTGTCCAGCCTCGTTTCTACCTGTAACTGTAAAATGGTGTATTCTAGAACAGAAGAGTTGTTTTAAGTGATTTACTGTCAACCTAAACTTAAGGAAGGGCTTTTCGTACCACAAACCTCTGAAGTTGTTAACTTACAAAACATTTGACTTTGTATTCTCGAAAAACACGGAACCAAAATTTAGTATTTTTTTTTTGTACTTGACGCTGCTTAGATACTCAAGTGAAAATAGTGACAATTAACAAACAATGAGTATAAATAAAGCCCCTTAATAGACGTTAACAACCATGTCCTTTTCATATAATCTCTGAGTAGGCTAAGAAGTATTACAAGGGTGCTTACCATTTACACAAACCACGCGGGTGGAAATCTTGTGCATAAACATATATAAAGCTATAGAATTTGACGTGGCGGGAGAACGTCCTACTACAAGGTATATCCAATTCAGCTGAACAGACCAAAAAGAGCAGGAAAATTACATCGCCACAAATCACAGCCCATATTTTCTGAAGCTTCCCAAAATCATTTATAGCGCGAACCACCTGTTTTTCAAACTGGAATTTCCGGTTTTTCCATGTAAATGGTAGGTACCCAGGTGTGTAACTATTTCCTACAAACTAAACAGAAAAGCTCATCCCTCTATTAAAAATGATTTCTAGTAATACGGACGTTTTTTGGTGACGTCGGAGCCACAATAAGTTTTTTAAAGTAGTTGTAATTATCTTATATTAGTAGTTGACAAGTTTTCTTATAAAGGGACATTATTTCTTAGTTACGGCTGCTTAACGGCTTTATATCCCAGAGGAGAGAAAAACATGTCGAAAAAACATTTTAATTTCGCTATAATTTAGCCATGGTCATATTTCGTGATTTCCTCCAATACAGTCGAAATTCCACTTACGGCCACCTTTCTACAACTGTCACTTTTTCTCGTCCCGGCGGACAAAAAAATCCATACATTGACTCTAGTTTAAAACCTCTCTACAACGGCCATTTTCTTCTGTCTCCAAAGTGGCCGTTGTAGAGCTGAGGTTCAACCGTAGATACTGATTAAATAAGGAACTTTTACTCGGAGCAAAAAAAAGAAAGAAAGAAATCAGAGTAAAGTACATCAATTATTTTTTATCCCTTACGCTCGTAATCACTGTTAACGTCTATCTTCTGAGAGATTTCACAACTGAAACAAAACGGCAACTTGGGCCAAGTAAAGGAGCAGTACTCTGAACTTCGGTTCCCAGGTCGTAAGCTAGCACATGACGCGATGAATGGAGATCATGCAAACTGTCCTTTAGTACATAAAACGTCGACGCCTAGGCGGACTGAAGAACAAAATAAACCCTTGCTAGAAACAACACCTTTGATTTCCGCTTTCTCTTTTTCCTTGTGAATGGATATCCTTCCTTGATAAACAGAGACTTGACGGTGAGCGGTCAGAAAACAAATTAAATAATGCACTGACAGAAAAGAGAGACACTTAATTTTCGGTGTATAAGATTTTCGTGATCTTCTGAAAACCACGAAATCCCTGTAAAGAATCATCTCAAAGTAAAGTACAGAAAGGAAGCTTCTTCAATCCTCCAATCAAACTGACATAAACATCATTGATGCCTATGATTGCGCTTTGATGTTACACCCTCGGTAACAATACGGTATAAACTCAAACCCCCCGCTAACTCGAAGTTATCTTTGTTTCCCTTGAGATCATTTCTCCATTACATTACCCTCGATAACTCGAGCTGTTTTGAGCGCGTGGCAAGTCGAAACAGTGTACGTACTGCAATAAAAAAAAATTAAATTCCACGGTTTCAGAGGTACATAGTTTGTTTGTGGAGGCTAACGAATGCTCTACTTTAGGCTCTGTTTTGTCAAGTTACGTTACGAAGCAAATGCAAAGGATTCAGCCTCCACAAAATAGGTTGGGAATACATTCTATTCCTCTGGACAATTTCTCTTTTAGTACGTACTTAATCTAAAGGGGCGAGTAAAAAAATTGCTTTCCCTCTTAGTTGTAACGATACAGTGCGCTGTGAACAAATTCAGCTTTTAAAATAAAAATGAACTGAATTAAAGACTGAACTAGTCCTGTTACTGATTTTCATTCTAAGATGACGGTCTCAGTTTCATTTCAGTAAATTTAAGTGAAAGAGTATATCTGAAGAGATTCCACCTGGCTGCACGGCTATCATATTTGTTTCCCAGGTATTTTCCATTTAAATGGACTCTGTGGTATCTCTTGTACCACTAGGCACCAGTGCCCATCACAGCGCAGTTGTCAAAGTAAATGTCATTATCTCTGTCTTTGGTGCTAAACGCCATCATATTATGATATGCTAGCGAATCGCCCGCTGTCCCTGAATATGAACCCACTTCAAGTCGATACTTCGCCTGCTCATCACCAATGTTAAACTTGCCATATTTGGCATACACTTTTACTCCGTTCCAGTCCTCTAGCTCCACTCGCAGAGTACTGGGTCTAGCGGCCGTCAACCTATGGATCTTGTCGTTTCCTAACCAGAACTCAGCCGTCAGCTGACCAAAGCCTGATTTGTAATCGTTCCAGCCGCGATAGAAGTCTACCGACCCATCTTGTCTTCTCTGGAACACAGTCCATCCTCCACCATCAGTGCGCATGTCACAATATACATTAAAGGATCCTCTTCCATCAGGATTTATGGAGTAAACTCCATTCTGAGTATAGCCTGACTTCAGCAGATCAGAACAATCTTGGGGGATAAATATGAAATGCTTTATCAGGAACAAAGTATCAAGTACGTATTAGCCCTATTTATTCAGACCGAGGGGAGCTTTTGAGGCCTTCTCGCTCTCAGGCTCGTATATCATTCATTTTACTAATTTAAGGGATCAATTGAGGCTTCTGGGTAACTGACCACCTACCCCTCCCCTAAGCCAACATTAACACTTTCTTCTCTCTAAGGGCAAAATTGAGACTTAGGGGAGGGGTAGGTGGTCAGTTACCCAGAAACATCAGCTTTAACAAAGAAAACAAAAGCACATAATGAGTAGGAACGTTCACAAGCGCAGTACGGAAACGTAGAATAACCTTCCACCAAGAGCCATAATTTCCCATTATGGCCTTTGCTTTCCACTACAAATAAAGGGCAAATATTAAAAGACTTCTTCAGAATTATTCACTTAAGAATAGCTTCTGATTTAATTACTTGAATTCTACCCTTATTAAAGCAAGATCCCGATCAGTGACAACCTTAGAATAAACGTTATGGACCGCCTCTCTCACCAGACATAATAGTACGTCAATGTTAATTATTATTGAATGTAGTGGTGGATTTTCAGCTGGATATTTCTTGAAACGATTCCGCCTATAAACAGACTCCAAAGGGATGGATTCCACCCCCACGGGGTTTTTCTCATATATTTCTATTCAATTTTTTTTATCCGTAGGAAACAACCACCCCTCTTCAGTAACTGTTCCAAGAAGCTAGGGGCTCTGCCACTCTCTCCCGGTTTTTACCAAGTTTGGTGGTATGTGTTAGGATTAAACTGGCCAACGAGGCACTATGTTGTAAATTAATCACCCCCTCTTGGGCTTTATCTTCTCGTAATGAACGGAATCCTTGTTTACCTTTGGCCCAAAGCAGAACATCAATAGTGGTGACAGTTTCCACGTCAAACACCCCTGCAATCGTTGCAGCACAAATGTAATTCCCAGCATCTTCCTTTGTAACGTTTCTGATAAATAACACACTATTAATCTGCTGGCTCCGTCCAACTGGGAGTTGTGCTTCTTGTTTCTTCCAGTTCATGGCTGGTTCAGGATCGCCAGTAGCGCTGCAGTTCAAAGTTAACGTTTTGCCAATCAACACAGTAACTTTTGACGGTGGCTTTACAGTAAACTGAGGGAGGGAGATCACAACTAAGTGAGTTCTTTTTACAACACTTCCTAACAAATTATTTGCAGTGCAAAGGTAGTTATCTGAATCAGCCTTGCGTACTCCAAACAGTTTGATGGCACTGTTGTTACTGTATACCCTCCCCTGTGGGAGCCGACCAAATGACTTACTCCATGTGACCATAGTTATTAGAGGAGACTGGTTATGAAAAGCGGCAAACATCAATGATAAAAACAACAGTGCTGCAGTTTATGTTCAAAGCACCGTGAAAGTGCACAATCCTTTGTTTTCTGTTGGCAAATTGTTACGGAATAAATTAATGCAACGTTTTTATTGGTCAATACAATCAAAATGATAGGAATTCTTTTGAACGTTGTGCACTTTCAGGTCCACAAAAACATATAACAAAGGAGTCTGACGGGTTTCATAACCATTCCACTCAATTAACTATGATGTGACTAAAGGCACGGGACGACCAGTCACGTGACAAGCTGGTAGAGTAGCATTACTTCCTTCAACGAAGTAAAAAGGTCCCGGATTAAGAGATATGGAAGGACGAACTGCAAAACGAAAGAATTTCACCTTATTACCACAGTTATACATGAATATCTATACTGAATATGGCATGTTTTAAGGTATGTTCTAAAACAGGCTCATGCAAAAAAGTGTTGTATTTACGATTTTGACTGAATTGAAAGACTTGCCGTGATTAAAAATCTGCGTGACTTTTTTGTCACTGAAAAAAATGGCCGTTGTTGGGAGATTATTTTGGCAGTTGGGTACGTGCTGTAGTGGCCGTTGTAAAAAGGTTTGAACAAATGCCATTGCATGGACTGTCAGCCAGGGCAAAAAAATGGCTGTTGTAGAGAGGAAGCCATTAGTGGAGGTTCCACCACATATTTCGCAATTCAATACAGGTTATCACCATTGACTGGTATAAGGACGTGCTTCTCGTAAGAGAAATGAGTGACATGTCCCACTGCAGGCGGTTTTCGTTACATGCCAATAGTAAAACATGAACAAGGATTTCTTCAAAACGAACTATTGATCGTGAGACTGTTTAAGCATCCCGTGCCTAATTGTGTTCTTTGCCCTTTTAATTTTTCTTGACAAAACGTTCGACCAACCGACTTTACTTTTTGGGTGATTGTGGTCTTAGCAAGTTTAGTAAGTACATGAGCACAAGGCAAGGTTAAAACAGACAAACATCACGTTTAGACTAATTAAATGCCTATCCAAGGTTTCGTCAATTTTTCAAATGCTTGCCTACGTAAAATAACAAGGATCTTATTTAATTTTCAGAGTGAAAAAATTTTTATTTATGGTAGAGTGCTTTAACATGCCTCTTTGCTCTTTTGACACGATGTGTCCATAAACTCACCATTAACTACCTAATGGCCAACTGCGTGCGCCTGTCCCAAGATGTTTACCGCTGAACATTTATACAAACCCGCATCACCTCCTTTCAAGTTCTTTAAGAGCAGAGTTGCTCCTGCAACCGCTGACTGGCTTATTTTTCTTTGACTGTTCAATTTACTCCATATTATTGAAGGCCTAGGATTCCCAGTAGCTGAACACTGAAACTTGGCTGATCCGCTTTCGTTTACAGTCGACTTTGCAGGAGAAACAGCAACAGAAGGTGCTGAAATTGATTCACCAGGCTCTCCTTTAGATCCCGGCATACCCGCGGGCCCTATGTCTCCTCTTTGTTCTCTAGGACCAGCTTCGCCAGCCAGCCCAACAGGTCCCATAATGCCTTGCTTGCCACTTTTTTCTGGTGATCCCATGATGCCTTGATCTCCTTTGTTTCCAGGTTTCCCTCTATGTCCTCTTCGTCCCCGGGCTCCTTTCTCCCCTCTAGGTCCAGGTGGACCTGGAGGGCCTGCTAATGAGCACGTGACACCTTTTAAATGGCACAGTTGCACTTTGCCTTCTGATAAAAGTTTGTTGATTTTATGCATCGTCGGGTCCACAGAATTTGAGCTGGTTGCATTGATTGAATCAACTTGACGCTTATAGATTCCGTTTCTGTGGACATCTAGACAGGCAAAAAAAACAAGTTTGATTATTGTTATACAGTGCGAATTATACCTAATATCTAGGATTATGACCTGAATTTCGAGGTGATAAGCTTTTGACAAATCCTTTAATTCATCTTGCCTATTTCAACTGCCTATTTGGAATGTATTTTTACTACTCTCGCTAAGTACACGTATTTAATTTTTTTACTGCCCTCTTTACGATCACTTAATTAAATACCGTAGAGAACTTAAACAACTTTCAAGGTGTTGACAGCAAAACCGCGTCTAATAAAGTACAGCAACACCCAAAAGAAACGTTCCTCAAAATATCTGTTCCTGCAGACGTAGTAAAATAAGATTGAGATCGCAGGGATTGCTACAAAGGTTCTAGGATTGCTTGTTTTCTTTGTTTTGTTTTTCTTTTCTTTTCTTCTGTTTTTTCGTCTGGGAAACTGAAAGTGTACCCTCTGGCTGGGAATTTTCCCATCCGTCAGGAGGAAATTGGGGAGTGAAGAAAAGGTAAGTATTTACAGCATTCTCAGTAAACGGCTAAAATTGCTTTGATAAACACAATCTATGCCTTATTATGGTTATTAGTTCATTTTCGTTTTTGTGCAAAAATCCTACACCCTACACGTACCAGCTGCCCGTACAAACTATGGGAGTAGGGGTAAAAAAAACTCAGCAGGGTAGGGAAGGGAGTCCCGGGCATGCACGTTGCATCTCGTTATTGGCGCAAAATTAACCATTTTAGGGGGAGCCAACGCAGCTGCTCGAGTAAAAATCTAGATTGACGTTCTTGAAGAAATTCACTAGGCTCGTTAAAATACCTATTCAAATGTGCTGAGAACATAGCCCGAAAGAAAAATCCTAATGATGCCAACAGTTTCGAGGACTGTCAGCCATCTTTATCAAAAGTAAAAACGTCACAGGTGTCAGTAGCCCTAAATAGGCTTCTGAAGTTGTTAACTGGGACAAATGCGAGAAGTTACTCTGTCGAGCTGAGGCCACGCCTCCCCCCTGTTTGGGGGTGGAAATCACTTAGGTCCATATAGGAGATAGCTGGTATGCTCCCTCACCCCTCATTCACAACATTTGAATAGATAGATAGAAGTTTCTCGTGTTCCACAAAATTTTCGGAAATGAATTTCTAAAGCCTTGCTTTTTGCCTGGTCACACTTTTGGTCACACTCCATGAACAACCTAGTGTTCTTCTTCTGCATATTTCATCGTTAGAATGACTGCTCCAGCCAAACAACAACAACAACACTTTATTCACATTTCCATTACAGGGTTTGTAAAACTTATTGAATAATTAGTAACTTAACACGTAGAATATTCAATTACAGTTTAAACTAAATATTATTACATAGAAGGAAATGCCTAGCGGCTAGATAACCGTAAGGTTTTCGAGCTAGCAACTAGTTCTTTGAAAGTAGTGTCGAATGTACAGGACATCACAATAACTAGACATCAAAGCAATACAATTGCAGATGCCTGCACTTAACAATAGTAGCCGAAAATTTGGCCAACGTTAAAAAACACGTGCGGCCGCCATTGCGCCATATGCTAAGGGTCTGGCCTGTCAGTTCTGACAAGTGAAAAGCGCCCTTAGCTATGACGCGTCTTACTTTAGACCAAATTATAAATTATACGGAAAGTTCGTGTCTTATTTTCCTCGTATAAATGAACCTAATGTTGCCATGTGTTATGCAGCTTTTTTTCCTTTCCCGGAATTGTAAATTGTAAATTGTAATTGTAAATATCTTATTATCCACTCCCCACAGGGCTTTTCAGGGATAATTTACAACACTGGTTGGGGGACTTTGCCAGACTGCTTAAGGTGCAGTTTACAAGTACTGAAGGAATGAGTGATGATGCCCCTATACATGAGTGTGAAAGTGAGATAGACCACTACACCGGGCACTACGTGCCCTACTCTTTACGAAGAGTGTGTGGGTTCTTTAACGTCCCACAGATTTATTACATGTGCAAGGGCTTATGAGACGGGGCCTACGGTTTATCGTCCTTATCCGAGAAGACTAGAAAGTCTAACCATTTGCAGATGTTATTACAAAGTTAGCACTTTCTCCTCAGTGATTTAAAGACCCGGAGTGTTGGTCCGGCTGGGGTTTGCACCTACGGCCTCCCGTTCAGCAGACCGGCGCTCTCCCAACTGAGCTAACCGGGCGGACTGTGTCAGAATGACGCGTCGTGAATGAAATGTCTGAAAATGGGTTCATTCTCGCCGAAAAGAAATTGAATATAAGATTTGTCGATCATTCTACCGACAGACTCGTAACTTTGCTGCAGTACAGTGTAGTTAAAGTCTAGGGCACATTTAGCAGCATTAAAATACACAACACGCAAAGGGAAGTTTGTGTGAAGACTACAAAATTATGGTTATTCATAGGGGGAAATGTTAAACAAGTTGTCAACCTTACCAGGTTTCTTCGCCAGAAAAAAAACAAACAAACAAACAAACAAACACTAAAGGTTACCGAGTATTAGATGTGATGATGTGAAATCCTAAAGGCAGTTTACACGTAACGAATTTGTGGGTCTGATTTTGCAAAGAAATCATATTCTTAACACAAAAATGGGCCTAACTCACCATATGGATAGGATCCCTTTGAGACGGAAAGATTTACCAATAAACATAGACTTTGAACAGGACGCAGTTTCGTAAATGATATCCTTTCATGCATACGTGTGAGTAAGAGTTCCTTTCCAAGACTATATCACTGTGATCGAATTTGATTTATAATTTTCTCTTTTTGTTTTAAAATCAGTTAAGTATAAATTCCTGGATTTGCCCATAGGTGGAAGCTAATTCGCGAAATGTTTTGGGTTTCCGCAATTACAAGTATATAAATAGACACTTCGCTTTTGGTCTTGGCTAAATCTGTATATCGTAGCGGATAAACTCGTAATCCTCCTTCAGGCCCTTGTAATGGCTATCTGTAAACAGTGTATACAATTTTTATGAAACTGAACGCGGAAAAACGAACTCGATACTTAGTTCCCCCGGTGGGTTAATCCTTGAAGCTACGTTCACATTGTAATTGGGTATAGTATGAAGAGCAAAGGCAGAGACGGCACAGAACTCGAACAAGTCGTTCACACGTCATCGAGCATTGTCCCGAAACAAATGGCCGAGAGGGTTTGGCGACCTTAATCGCCCTAGTTCTCAGTCCAGTCAGTCCGGTCCTCACTTCTACTTTCGCTACGATTCACACTACATGAAAGTGGGGCACAGCATCTATCCGACAGGTAGCGCTCTACGTAAGAGGTGTTTTGTTCCGTTACAAGCGGAAATCGCGCCGAAATCACCGTTCTTATGTGTTAACAGAAGCCTTATCTGGTGTGTGTTTTTACGCGGGCCGGCGAAAGAGCTATCTGATAAAGTGTGAACATATGAAAGTGGATTGATCCTTGAATGTTGAACTTTTTGACTAGGTAGCTGTTGCTCCGCTGAAATTGCCTTCATGATTGCCTTCATAATTACCAGGAGAAATTTCGAGAACGCGATCTAATGACCTTTGGAAAGAGGTTCACCTCAACAAGCAAAAAAGAACACGCACACACACATATCCTGATAGTTGAAAATGCGAGGAAAATGAATAAACAAGCTATTTTCTGGAATAAATAACTGCAATGTTGTTGAATCTTTCAAAAAGTTGTCAACTTAACCAATTAAAAACAAACCTAGGCTGAATTAAAAAGAAACTTACGCTGAGAATTGTTGGTTATTATTGCGTCTGAGTGTACTTCACTTGATGGAGGCTCAGTCTCTGCGACGATTTCAAGAGCGTTAATTCTCTTCTTCTCTTTTTTTAGTTCCAGTTCAACTCTTAAAAACCCGGCACAGTAAAACCCAATAGACAAAACAGGAAGAATTGAGGCAAAGGAGGGCGCACATTGCTTTTGAGTTGCCATGTCGGTGATATCCGCACAATTAAGTTATTCCTAGTGCTGGGGGTTTCCTAAATTATTTTATTTATTTTATTTTATTTTATTTGCCACACTAATTACAAAAAATATAGGAAAAGAAGAAGAAAAAAAAAAAAAGAAGTGGCGAGGAGACCTAACAGAAACTATAGGAGCTTATGAGAGGTTAGGCCTCCTCGAACTATGAGCTAGAGCTGTTTCACATCAATTGAAGAGAAGAAGGCGAAAAGTCGAAGATGGAAAGATTTATAAACTGTTTTCATACTTACTCAATAATTTAATCTTCAATTGAAATGATTCAGCTACCGTTATTCGATATCGTGTACACGTGCCTCAGTGATAGCTTCTCCCTGCTGCTCTTTTTAATCAAACTTCCTGTATGTATGAAGGAAATAAATTTCAAGTTCGTTTTGCACATGCTCGCTTTAGAATTAACAAGAGGTGAGGTATTAAAATAGGATAAATACTTGAGTATAGATTTAATCAGGGAAACCAAGAACTTTAAAAAGTTCTTAGAAGCATGATTACACTGTAAAAAGTGAAAAAAAAACTGTATTCCACAGTCCGAGCTACAGTCTTACAGGGTTAACACGTTTAAAACACGTTCACGGCTGTTTGAATGACCAATTACAAAGGCACAAAAAGCCTACGTCCTACATGTGCTTGGACTTAAATGGGTCAGCAAACTCACTTACGCATGATTTGCCTTTCACAAAGAGCTACAAAGGGCGGGCCCCAGAGAGAGGTAAAGCACTTCGGGGCTCAGGGGTGGGGAATTGATTTGATGTGGTCCTAGTCCCGGCGGGTGTAGGAGGTGGGCAACTCCTCGTTGAGTTGTTCTTGTTAACTAGGTCATTTCTTGGCTGACATGATGGCGTCGGACCTACGTAGTCTGCACGGCAGGCGCTTGAAATAATAGGCGCCCATTGTTTTCAAGCTCTTTCTACGCAGGCTACGTCAGATCACGTGGAAAAGACTCTCAAGACTATTTATTTCCAGAGGAAATCTCACAGAATTGTAGCCATCTGGTTAAAGTACAGGTAACCCAAGCTCACTGGGTGAAACTTACCATCTGGCAAGTTGTTGTTGTCCTTGATTTGTAAACAAGTTTCGGGAAAAATAGTCTCCTTGAAGGAAAGGTGAAGGAGACTATTTTTCCCGAAACTTCGTGTACATATTAAGGACAACATCAACTCGCCACATGGTAAGTTTCATCGATTTTTATCTCCACTTTCTACCAAATTTACAGACCTAAACTTCGCCCCATATGTTCTCTATATTTACCCATGTTATGAAACGTCACACAAACAGTGATCCCGGGTTACCTGTGGTCAAGAAGAAAAACTTTCAAAAATAGGTCTGGGTGCGAAGGTACGTTTGTTATAGATTGTCAGGAGCCTATGGATATAAGATAGTAGATAGCCACAGGTCACGATCATGCAAGCGGTTTGTGATATATTTACAGTCAAACCAGGTCAAGCGTTCCCGTCGCTAACAAACTAATGAATTCATTAATGGAAAAATGATTTCGTTTGTTGATTCAATAATCCATCCATAAAATGAATAATCCAACGGTCAAATTGTACCTCGATTCAATAATCAAATGTTGATTTGGTTTATGAACAAAATCTACCTGTTCTTTATTCTTGTCTGTTGTGTTCGATCGTATTTGCTTCCCTTTTCCTGCCGTTTACGATTGCGTTTTTCATTGCCTTTAATCAAAATAACAGCTAGAATAGACAGACCGCAAACGCAAAGAAACTGACAAAGGCCGAGGATCGAAATCCACCAATCACCGCACATACACTGACCTCAGTTTGACCGTCGTGTTTTCTAAGAGGTCAGGCCTAGGTCTGTTGCACTGATTATTGGCGGCAAACTGGCGTCCACGTAACAGTTTGTTTGGGTTTGAACTTCAGAACTCGCCAGCACTCGACTCTCAGAAAAAAAGGAGGAAAAAACAAAATTCTGAGGTCAACTTGTGGAAAGTGTAATTTTTCAAAAAACAGTAATCGATCAACATTCGATTATGGAATCGAGGCTAAATATGACTATTGGATTGTTCATTTTATGAATGGATTATTGAATCAACAAACGAAATCATTTTTCCGTGAATGAATTCATTAGTTCGTTAGCGACGGGAACGCTTGACCTGGTTTGACTGTAAGAGTCAGTTTGGTTTTAGCTATTTGAGCTTTTTATTTATAAAGTAAATTGTAAATAATGAGCGGCTATCGCGATTATAATAAGCCTTTCGCGTTGTTGTGATGTCACAGTGGGAAGTGGTAGGGCAAGCGATAGCTTAAATTTTACAATTAACTTCCTTGATATATCATTTGCAAACATCAACTTCCTTCATTTGTAAAACTACCGTAATAATCATATAAACTTTTGTCAAACATTTTACAAAATGTCATGTCAGCTTTAGTTATCCAAACAATATGGTACTTCATTGTTGCTCATCATCAGTCATCTTGGGTTACATGTGGTTAAAAAAGAAAAACTTTCAAAAATAAGTCTGGGTTCGAAGGTACGTTTGTTATAGATTGTCAGGAGCCTAGGGATATAAGATAGTACATAGCCACGAGTCACGATCATGCAAGCGTTTTGTGATATATTTAAGAGTCAGTTTGGTTTTAGCTATTTAAGCTTTTTATTTATAAAGTAAATTGTAAATAATGACCTGCTATCGCGATCATAATAAGCCTTCCGCGTTTGTGGTGATGTCACAGCGGGAAGTGGTAGGGCAAGCTATAGTTTAAATTTTGCAATTAACTTCCTTGATAATTGGCAAACATCAATTTCCTTCATTTGTAAAACTATGGTAATAATCATATAAACTTTCGTGAAACATTTTACAAAATGTTCTGCTAGCTGTAGTTATCCAAACAATATGGTACTTCATTGTTGCTCGAGAGTCTACTGTGAAACAATGCGAAAAATATTGTTTATAGTGTTTAAATGCAAGAAAGCACCGGAATGGCGCTTTTCTTTTTCGTGCCGGTCGGTCTTGCTTTCTTCTTATCCCAAGTTTAGAAAACCTTTTGCCATAAAAAGCAGTCAAATTTCCCCGTCAGTCCTCAGTATCATGAAATTGTTTCTCTGTTTATGACAAACAGTCAAGTCCATAGATGTGACACAAGAGCAGCTAGTAATTATCGAGTGCATTCCTGTCGTACGAACATCAAGAAATACACAATTCTTTACCCAAGGACCTGGCATCTGGAACTGTCTTCCTGCATCTGTTACAAACTTGCCAAGCTTTTCTGTCTTTAAGAACAAAGTGTCGCCCCATGTAAGGGAATCCGGATTCCGGAATCCAGGAATTTTTTGCTCTTGGAATCCGGAATCGTGGGCTTTGGAATCCGGAATCCAGCACTAGGAATCCGGAATCCTACTAAAGATTGGAATCCGGAATCCAACTCACTAAAGATTCACTCCAGATTAAATTGAGCTACTCGCTCGTAAGGAAAACCATCCGTGGGGGAGAAATGAATGCGTGACGAACGAACCCCAAAGGACGTCTGCGGGGAGGCTAGTCTATGGAAAGCATCCCGAGGGTATAGACCCGAACGTGACGACATAATATCGGCATATCTGGTGTCAAAACAATAGTTCACGAGCTCCATATGAAAGGTCGAGGTCACGGCCACATGATTAAAATTCTTTAATACCGAGGGAACCCTAGTTTATGAGCGGCTGGGAGGATCACAAAATTGGGTGGGGGGGGGGGGGGGGTTCAAGGGAACACAGCGCAGCCTTTTTAAGGTTTAAATTGAATTGTTATGAATAACTTCGACCTCTAGCTATGTTTGATTCTCTGTTGTTCACTCGCTTTGCTTAACTTCAAAAAATCAAAAGCGATTTTATGAGAGCTTTTTGACCTGGCATAGGACTGGAAAAGGTGCACCTGGGGTGAACCTTTTCTTGCATGAACCTTCCTGATCCTCCTGGTTCACAAATGAAAATAAACGTCTACGTTAAACAGTTTACCTAAAAAGAAAAAAAAAAGAAATTCACAGTCTCCTAGTGCCTAATTTGGTCCTAGTAGTTTCGCTGAGAACAGTTTCATGGTTTCGATAATCTTTATTTGAGAAATAAGCTAGGAACTGTCAGAACCGTACCAATCAGTTGTCACTAAATTAGTAATCACGTGCAAGGACGCGGTGGGTGCCTTTTTTATTCATCCCCCGGCATTCGAGTGAAATCTCGCGACCTCTTCGATCAGACCAGTTTGAAATTTGTTGTCTGTTGGATTTTTTGTTATTGGAAAGCACAAGCAAAAACAAAAGGCTGAGAGAGAAAGGTACCTGTAATACTGTGTTGTGAAATTTTATACCAATTTTTAGCTGACTGTGATAGATCTAAACGTGCCAAAGGAAAAGCTGCATGATTTTTCGTTTGTGTCGATCTGTGGACTGTACTGAACGTGGCGGCAAGCAAGTCACAATCATGAACAAAAGAACGGTAAGTTTATAGTTTTAAGCCCGCTGACTGATTTTTTCCTCAATCATAATTGAATGTAATATAAATTTTACGTCGTCCTTGGGGAAAAGATCGTATACGTCGTTAAACGCTTAAAACGAGCCATCGTGTCACAAACGCGCAAGTCTCTCTCGATCTCTCAGTCATCTCAGACTCGATCGAGGATCAGACGGACCTTTCATGTTTTCTGGTTCTACATTTGTGATTAGGCCTCGTTCACATTGAGGTCGCTTTTGGAAATTAGACAGATCTGAGATCGGTTTAGCCCCTATTTTTTTTGCTTTGAAATGGATCCTAGAGCCACCTAGAACGCGCTAATATGAAAGAAAACTCGCAGGGGATTTCATAATCTCACACTCAGATCTCTTACTTATTGATGAAGCCAAAGGCGAGATCTAGTCAAATTCGATTTTGTACCCGTGATTGCCTGTCAGGAATGTGACAGGCCGTGAAAGAGCGTATGCTTGAAATTAATCCTTAATTTTTGACGTGTTAAACAACGAATTTGATAGAGCGGTGAAGTTTTTTCTATCAAAACGTGGTTATGCGCACATCTTAAGTATGAACCAACTAATTTTTGTGTTCTTTCTTTATCTTTTCAAGATCAAATTCAAAGCGACAACTGGGGCCAGATGTCGCCTTTGGCTTCGTAAACAAGAGATCTGGGTACCAGATTAGGGATTTCATTGACCTCTAGGGCGAGGGGGGTGTGGGTGGTTTGCTGTCGTATGCTGTCCAGCAAGGATGCTTGCGTAGCGTAAGTGAATAAAGAACAAACTAGTTCAGCTCTACATTTTTGACTGAACGCGGGCAAATCAGGCGATCTTTGACTGCTTTTTGAGCCGTTTTGTCTATTAAGCCACTTTTTGAACTCGATTTAAATGGTTCAGCAACAACTAGACCAAGTAACTGATAGTTTTGGGCTTGCAGACTGTCAAGAGTTACCGACTTTTTATCTTTATTTTGACCAGTCAAAAACGTCGAGACGTGACAGCGTAAAAATTTATTTAGTGGATCAACGTGGTCCGGCCACTGTTCGAAATTTATTTTGAACTATGTTATCATTCTTAGACAATTATGTGACACAGTCAACTTTAGTCACTTTAGGGCCGCGCTGACCGGGACACCACTTTTGTCAGCTTGAAGTCCAATTTAATCTTCTGTAGTGCTCTTTTTGATTGTCAATCTTTTACTGAGTATATATGCTTATCCCGTCCTAGAAGAAGAGTATTTTTTTGTATTTGGCTAAAATTCGTGTCTTACGAGTCATATGAGAAAGTGCGAAAGCAATTCAGTTAAGAAGTGATATCTAACGCGCGTGTTCTACAGCTTACTGTGTCTCTATAAATGAGAGGTTTAGAAAAGAGCGGTAACCGAATTTAGTTTTTTGTGATACGACAATGATTCCAATAAAAAGAAGAAAAAGAACGAAAAACAATGTCCTAAAACATAATATTACTTCGAAATACTGTCTCAATGTTCCAAAAGAATTCGCAAACATGATTCGACGTAGCCTGTTCCAGGCGTTCGGACAGGACAAGGAAAACTAAGAATGTAACGACAAACAAACAAAATGAACCTTCTATTATATTATTGGTGGATAGCAAAAGACTTGATTAACCTTCGCTGGTTTCTGATATGGCATAGAAAGGAAAAATAGATTTGGAGTTACACACGAACTTTGTTAGGCCGTTTTCTTGCAAATTGCAGCTCGATTTTCCCTGGCAATGACTGTACCTTTTCCCAATACTTTATTATGTAGCAATCAAATGAATAAATGTGAATATTTAGGAATGACTTGCAAGAGTTCTTTTGTTTCTGCTAATTAAGCATTTTTATATCTGCATAACTGAAAATAGAGTTCGCAAAAATAGAGTAAGTGAAAAATAGAGTCTTGAGGTCAGTCTCACTCTCTACTAATCACTAAACCGGCTCCGACATCCGAGATCCCTAATCATATAGAGATTTGGACTAGACTAATCGAAGGACAAAATTTAAAATTGCGATGTCGGTGTTTCGCCACGTTTTTTTGCGGTGATGCGATGTTTGTTATTTTTTTCCGCGATGTTGCGGTGTGGACAGTCCCCCAATGTCCCCCTCATTATTATACCTTAAACTCTTACGGAACAGTAATACATTTCTACACGTAAATTATAAATCGAAAAAGAAAACAAACTTGTTATGCATTCTAAACAACGTCCTTCAATATAGCAAGATTCGAACACGAATACGAAATGCGAAGAAAAGCATTAAAACAGAAAAAAATTGGAATCCAGCCCTTTTTGGAATCCGGAATCTACTGAGCTGAAATCCGGAATCCAGTACTCGGAATCCGGAATCCACAGGGTGGAATCCAGAATCCAGGACTGTCATGTATTCCCTTACATGGGGCGAAAAGTGCTAGAGTTTTTATTAAAATAGTTACTAAATTAGTTTAGCCGCACTTCTTCGCAGCCCTTATTTCTTATAATAATTATTGTGATGTCGAGGTGGCCTCTCTTTATAAGCCTGGTGGTTTCTTGAGGTCTCCTCGCCTAACAACCTGCTGTATCCTATAAAATTTGCTATAAAAAAAGGCTAATAAAAAAATGATGATGAATATATTTGATGGGGCCAAATTGCGATCATCATAACCGCAGCATGTTTTTGTTCTTGCAAGAGCTTGGAACTGACTCAGCACGTGTAAACAGGTAGCAGCAAATCAACTCAAAACTACAGGTAGACCAGCCTTGTTCGTCGGGCCGTTGTTGTAATTGAAATGTGAGTATTCACCATTTTCACAAAGATCATAAATGCAGCTTGTTTATCCCCAAATTTTGCATAGCTTTTTTGTCTTCGATTTCTCTTGGGACGACTGTATCCGGGAGAAATTAGAAACAACGCTTATGCAAAATTTGGGGGAGAAACAAGGTGCATTATGGTCTATTAGCATCTTTCGACTCAATAGAAGAGATACAGATGAACATTACGGCGGCTACAATTTACTCCAAAATAAGATTTGAACCTAAATGTTCAAGCAAAGTTCAAGCGAAATATTAAATTCGTTTTCTGTCATCTTTTTCTCTGTCCCGGGCTGTTTAAATAATGTAGCCGCCTATAATCTTCGTGTCCAATTCCCTATTGAATTGAATTTCTTGAAGACTGCGTTTAAAACTTTTGCTGAATATGATGCCGGCTCAGGCAGACTCGTTATTCTAGAAAGCTTTCCACAAGCCTCAGAGTATGAAAAAGTTCTCTTCGTGCACAAGAGTGCGTGGGTGAAATGGAACTATCATAATGATCTAATGAGTTATAACGATACAACTGTGCCACAGACAATTTTTTTTTTGATAAAAATTTCACTGAAAAAGCAGGTTAAGGCAGTGGTGTAGCCGGCGTTCTTTCTATGATGACGGCCTAAGTTTCATTTCAGTAAATTTAAGTGAAAGAGCACCCCTGAAGTGATACCACCTGGCACCTACATTATCAGATTTTCTTCCAAGGTATTTTCCGTTTAGATTGGAGTAGTGGCAACCGCCGTACCACCAGGCACCTGTGTATGACACAGCACAGTTACTACTCCAGTTGTCATTATCTCTGTCTTTGGTGCTAAATGCCATGTTATTATGATATGCTAACGAATCTCCTGCTGTCCCTGAATATGAACCCACTTCAAGTCGATACTTCGCCTGCTCATCACCAACTTTAAACTTGCCATATTTGGCGTATACTCTTACTCCGTTCCAGTCCTCTAGCTCCACTCGCAGAGTACTGGGTCTAGCAGCCGTCAACCTGTGGATCCTGTCGTTTCCTAACCAGAACTCAGTCGTCAGCTGACCAAAGCCCGATTTGTAATCGTTCCAGCCGCGATAGAAGTCTACCGACCCATCTTGTCTTCTCTGGAAAACGGTCCATCCTCCACCATCAGTGCGCATGTCACAATATACATTAAAGGATCCTCTTCCATCAGGATTTATGGAGTAAACTCCATTCTGAGTATAGCCTGACTTCAGCAGATCAGAACAATCTTGGAGGAAAAATATGAAATGCTTTATCAAGAACAAAGTATCAAGTACGTATTAGCCCTATTTATTCAGACCGAGGGGAGCTTTTGAGGCCTTCTCGCTCTCAGGCTAGTAAATTGATCCCTTAAATTAGTAAAATCAATGATATGAGGCTTCTGGGTAACTGGCCACCTATCCCTCCCCTAAGCCAACATTGACACTTACTTCTCTCTAAGGGCAAAATTGTGACTTAGGGGAGGGGTTAGGTGCTCAGTTACCCAGAAACATCAGCTTTAAGAAAGAAAACAAAAGCACATAATGGGTAGAACGTTCGCAAGCGCAGTACGGAAACGTAGAATAACCTTTCACCAAAGGCCATGATGTCCCATCATGGCCTTTGCTTTCCACTACAAATTAGGAGCAATATTGAAAGGCTTCTTAAGAATTATTCACTTAAGAATAGCTTTTGATTTAATTACCTGAATTCTACCCTTATTAAAGCAAGATCACGATCAGTGAAAACCCTAGAATAAACGTTATGGTTCGCCTCTCTCACCCGACATAACAGTACGTCAGTGTTAATTATTATTGAATGCAGCGGTGGATTTTTAGGTGGATATTTCTGAAAATGATTCTGCCTAAAAACGGACTCCAACGGGATGGATTCCAACCCCACGAGGTTTTTCTCACATTTCTACTCTTTCATTTCTATTCAATTATTTTATCGTTCGGAAACAACCACCTTTCTTCAGTAACTGTTTCAAGAAACCAGGGGATGTGCCACTCCCCCCCTCTAGGTTTTCACCAACTTTGGTCGAACGTCCTAGAATTAACCTGTCCAACACACCCCCCTCTTGGGCTTTATCCTCTCTCGTAATACACAGAATCCTTGTTTACCTTTAGAAGGCAGAACATCAATAGTGGTGACAGTTTCTACCTGAAAGACTCCTGCAATCGTTGCAGCACAGATGTAAATCCCTGCATCTTCCTTTTTAATGTTTCTGATAACCAACCCACCATTAATCTGCTGGCTCCGACCAACTGGAAGTTGTGCCTCTTGTTTCTTCCAGTTCATGGCTGGTTCAGGATCGCCAGTAGCGCTGCAGTTCAAAGTTAACGTTTCGCCCATCAACACAGTAACTTTTGACGGTGGCTTTACAGTAAACTGAGGGAGGGAGATCACAACTAAGTGAGTTCTTTTCACAACACTTCCTAACAAATTAGTTGCAGTGCAAAGGTAGTTATCTGAATCAGCCTTGCGAACTCCAAACAGTTTGATGACACTGTTGTTACTGTGTACCCTCCCCTGTGGTAGTCGACCAAATGACTTACTCCATGTGACCAAAGGCGCAGGATGACCAGTCACGTGACAAGCTGGTAGACTAGCATTACTTCCTTCAACGAAGTAAAAGGGTCCAGGATTAAGAGACATGGAAGGACGAACTGCAAAACGAAAGAATTTCATGTTATTACGACACTTGTAAGTGAATATCTATAGTTTCCCGTTTCCTTGCACTAGCGTTAAATGAATGGTCAAATAACTAGAAAATAACTTGAGAAAAATCTAACTGTAATGAAATTTTGAAGCAGTATGCATGTCAAAACCACCTTTTCTTCAGGGGAGTAAAATATGTTTATTGTGCCAATTTCAGGCTTGCTGTGTTTAAAGGTGTTCAAATCAAGACAAAACGAGCGAGGTATTTGCGGGATAAAAATGGCCTAAATTAGCGATTAGTACTGGTAGTCTAAAAAATGAGCAAAATAAAAATGTTCTGACTCTCAGCCTCAGGTATATTTTATAAGAATGTTCTAAAAAAAGAGGGTTCGTACCAAAAAAGGTATGGAATTGAAAGACGGCTACCGCAATTAAAAATCTACATGACGAATCTTGATGTTTTTCATCGGTTGCTTAAAAAAGTGGCCGCTGTTGAGAGATAATGGGTGGTTTGGAACGCTGTAGTGGCCGTTGCCGTTGTAGAGAGGTTTGAACAAAAGCCTTTGTATGGACTGTCCGCCAGGACAAGAAAGTGGCCGTTGTAGAGAGGAGACCATTAATGGAGGTTCGAGCGCATAATTCACAATTAAACACAGGTTAGTATCATTGATTTGGTATAAACACGTGCTTCTCGTAAGAATAGTGAGTGACGTCATGTCCCCTCGCGGTCAGTTTTCGGTACATGCTAATAAGAACTGAAATATTAACAAGGATTTCTTCAAAACGAACTATTGATCATGAGGCTGTTTAAATATCGGTATCACAGGCCTAGTTATATTCTTTTCCCTTTTAATTTTCCTTAACCAAACGACCGACGAACCGACTTTACTTTTTTGTGTCATTGTGATCTTATCAGGTATAGTACATGAATCCAATGCTAGGTTGAAACAAACATCACGTTTAGGTTTATTAAATACCTATCCAAGGTTTTGTCAATTTGTCAAATGCTTGCCTAAGTAAATTAAAAGGATCTTTTTTATTTTATTTTTTTTTTCAGAATAAATTAATTTTTATTTATGGTATTGTGTTTTCATTTTGCTCTTTTGACACGATGTGACCATAAACTCACCGTTCACTACCAAATGACCAACTGCGTGCGCCTGTCCCAAGATGTTTACCGCTGAACATTTATACACACCCGCATCACCTCCTTTCAAGTTCTTTAAGAGCAGAGTTCCTCCGGCAACCGCTGACTGCCTTATTTTTGTTTGACTGTTCAACTTACTCCATGTTATTGAAGGCCTAGGATTCCCAGTAGCTGAACACTGAAATTTCACTGATCCGCTTTCGTTTACAGTCGACCTTGCAGGAGAAACAGCAACAGAAGGTGCTGAAATTGATTCACCAGGCTCTCCTTTAGATCCCGGCATGCCCGCGGGCCCCATGTCTCCTTTTTGTCCTTTAGGACCAGCTTCGCCTGCCAGCCCAACAGGTCCCATAATGCCTTGCTTGCCACTCTTTCCTGGTGATCCCATGATGCCTTGATCTCCTTTGTTTCCAGGTTTCCCTCTGTGTCCTCTTCGTCCCCGGGCTCCTTTCTCCCCTCTAGGTCCAGGTGGACCTGGAGGGCCTGCTAATGAGCACGTGACACCTTTTGAGTGGCAAAGTTGCACTTTGCCTTCTGATGAAGAAAGAAGTTTGTTGATTTTATGCATCGTCGGGTCCACAGAATTTGGGCTGGTTGCGTTGATTGAATCAACTTGACGCTTATAGATTCCGTTTCTATGGACCTCTAGACAGGCAAAAAAAAAGTTTGATTATTGTTATACAGTGCGAATTATGCCTAATATTTAGGATTATGACCTGAATTTCGAGGTTATAGGCTTTTGACAAATCCTTTAATTCATTTTGCCTATTTCAACTGCCTACTTGGAATTTATTTTTTACTACTCTCGCTAAGTACACGTATTTAATTTTTTTACTGCCCTCTTTACGATCATTGAATTAAATACCGTAGAGAACTTAAACAACTTTCAAGGCGTTGACAGCAAAACTGCCTCTAATAAACTACAGAAACACCCAAAAGAAACGTTCCTTAAAATATCTGTTCCTGCAGACGGGGTACGGAAAATTTCCTTTAGTATTTTTCTGAAACAAAAATAATTACATGCAGCAGTCATTCTGTAAGTACTACGCGGTAAAATAAGATTGACATCGCAGGGAATTCTACAAACGTTCTAAGATTGTTTGCATGTTTTCCTTGTTTTGTTTTTCGTTTCTTTTTTTCTATTTTTTTGTCTGGCAAACTGTAGGTGTACCCTCTGGCTGGGAACTTTCCCATCCGTCAGGAGGAAACTGGGGAGTGAAGAGAAGGTAAATTTTCCAGCATTCTCAGAAAACGGTTAAAATTCCTTTGATAAACACAATCTATGCCTTATTATGGTTATTAATTCAAAAATCCTTATGGTTATTAATTCAAAAATTCTCTTTATGAGCCCATGAAAGTTTATCTGTGCACTTTTAAACCTTTAAACGAATTTTATCCCTTGGCGTTTTGCGCCTCGTTTTCGCCAGTTGCATTGAAAACAATGTCGATGGAAGAGCGTGGTGCTTCATTTAAACTCTTATCCAGTTAAACTTAAATTGCGAGCCGGAATGGAAATAACTGCAGCATCACACTAGAAAGGTTAGTCGTCGTATGTGAAAATTCGGTCATGATGTCGCGTACACCCCACCGACTGCCCGTATAAACTCTGGGAATAGGGGTAAAAAAACTCAGCAGGGTAGGGAAGGGAGTCCCGGGCATGCACGTTGCATCTCGTTAACCATTTTAGGGGCAACCAACGCAGCTGCTCGAGTAAAAATCGAGATTGAAGTTCTTGAAGAAATTCATTAGGCTCGTTAAAATACCTATTCAAATGTTCTTAAAACATAGCCTGAAAGAAAAATCCTAATGACGCTGATAGTTTCGAAGACTAGCCTTCTTTATCAAAACTAAAAGCGTCACAGGTGTTAGTAGCCCTAAATAGGCTTCTGAAGGTGTTAACTGGGACAAACGCGCAAACTTACTCTGTCGAGGCCACGCTTCCCCCCTGGTTGGGGGTGGAAATCACTTAGATCCATATAGGAGATAGCTGGTATGCTCCCTCATCCCTCATGCTCAACATTTGAATAGATAGATAGAAGTTTCTTCTGTTCGACAAAATTCTCGGAAATGAATTTCTAAAGCCTTGCTTTTTGCCTGGTCACACTTTCGGTCATTTCTATTGTTTCTTTCTATTGTTCTTCTTCTGCCTATTTCATCGTTAGAATCACTGCCCCAGCCAGGGTCTGGCCTGTCAGTTCTGACAAATGGAAAGCGCCCTTAGCTATGTCGCGTCTTATTTTAGATGAAATGTGCCGTTTATACGGAAAGTTCGCGTCTTATTTTTCCTCGTATAAATGACCCTAATGTTGCAATGTGTTATGCAGCTTTTTTTCCTTTCGCGGACTGTGTCAGAATGACGCGTCGTGAATGAAATGTCTGAAAATGGGTTCATTCTCACCAAAAAGAAATTGCATATTGATTGTCGATTATTTTACCGACAGACTCGTAACTTTGCTGCAGTCCAGTGTAGTTTAAGTCCAGGGCACATTTAGCCGCATTAAAATACACAACACGCAAAGGGACGTTTGTGTGAAGACTACAAATCATGGTTATTCATAGGGGGAAATGTTAAACAAGTTGTCAACCTTACCAGGTTTCTTCGCCAGAAAAACAAACAAACAAACAAACAAACACTAAAGGTTACCGAGTATTAGACGTGATGATGTGAAATCCTAAAGGCAGTTTACACGTAACGAATTTGTGGGTCTGATTTTGCAAAGAAATCATATTCTTAACACAAAAATGGGGCTAACTCACCATATGGGTAGGATCCCTTTGAGACGGAAAGATTTACCAATAAACATAGACTTTGAACAGGACGCAGCCAAAAAGGTTCGTAAATGATATCCTTTCATGCATACGTATGAGTAAGAGTTCCTTTCCACGACTATATCACTGTGGTCGAATTTGATTTATAATTTTCTCTTTTTGTTTTAAAATCAATTAAGTATAAATTCCTGGATTTGCCCATAGGTGGAAGCTTATGCGCGTAATTTTTTGGGTTTCCGCAATTAAAAGTATACAAATAGACACTTCGCGTTTGGTCTTGGCTAAATCTGTGTATTATAGAGGTAAACTCGTGATCCTCCTTCAGGTCCTTCAGGTGTCGTAATGGCTACCTGTAAACAGTGTATATAGTTTTTATAAAACTGAACACGGAAAAACGAAAACGATATTTAGTTCCCCCGGTGGGTTAATCATTCATTGAAGCTACGTTCACACTACAATTGGGTTTAGTATGAAGTGCAACGGCACAGACGTCAAAGAACTCGAACAAGTCGTTCACACGTCATTGAGCATCCTGCCGAAGCAACTGGCCGAGAGGATTGTCACCTAAATCGTCTTAGTTCTCAGTCCAGTCTTCGCTTCTCTTTCTTCCGCTACGATTCATACTACATCAAAGTGTGGCACAGCATCTATCCGACAGGCAACGCTGTATTTTCGCATTCGGCGGGGCGGTGCTTTGCTCCTTTACAAGCGGAAATCGCGCCGAAATCACCGTTCTCATGTGATAACAGAACCCTTATCTTGTGTGTGTTTTTACGCGTGCCGGCGAAAGAGCTATCTGGTAAAGTGTGAACATATGAGAGTGGAAATGATCCTTGCATGCAGTTAAATGTTGAACTTTTTGACTAGGTAACTGTTGCTCCGATGAAATTACCTTCACGATTGCCTTCATAATTACCAGGAGAAATTTCGAGAACGCGATCTAATGACCTTTGGAAAGAGGTTTACCTCAACAAGCAAAAAACAACACGCACACACACATATCCCGATAGTTGAAAATGCGAGGAAAATGAATAAACAAGCTATTATCTGGAATAAATAACTGTAATGTTCTTGAATCTTTCAAAACGTTGTCATCTTTACCCATTAAAAACAAACCTAGGCTGAATTAAAAGGAAACTTACGCTGAGAATTGTTGGTTATCATTGAGTCTGAATGTAGTTCACTTGATGGAGGCCCAGTCTCTGCGACGTTTTCAAGAGCGTTAATTCTCTTCTTCTGTTTGTTTAGTTCCACTTCAACTCTTAAAAACCCGGCACAGTAAAACCCAATAGACAAAACAGAAAGAATTGTGGCAAAGGAGGGCGCACATTGCTTTTGAGTTGCCATGTCAGTGATATCCGCACAATTAAGTTATTCCCAGTGCTGTGGGTTTCTTAAATTGAAATGATTCAACTACCGTTATTCGATATCGTGTACACGTGCCTCAGTGATAGATTCTTCCTGGTGCTCCTTTTAATCAAACTTCCTGTATGTATGAACGAAATAAATTTCAAGTTCGTTTTGCACATGCTCGCACTAGAATTAACAAGAGGTGAGGTATTAAAATAGGATAAATACTTGAGTATAAATTCAATCAGGGAAACCAAGAACTTTAAAAAGTTCTTAAAAACATGATTACACTGTAAAAAGTAAAAAAAAACTGTATAACACTGTCCGAGCCGACAGTCTAACAGGGAGTTTAAAACACGTCAGCTGTTTGAATGACCAATTACAAAGGCACAAAAGCCTACGTCCTACATGTACTTGGACTTAAATGGGTCGGCAAACTCACTTACGCATGACTTACCTTTCACAAAAGGCGGGGCCCCGGAGAGGTCCAGCACTTCGGGGCTCAGGGGTGGGGAATCGATTTGAAGTAGTCCTAGTCCCGGCGGGTGTAGGAGGTGGGCAACTCCTCGTTGACTTGTTCTTGTTAACTGCGTCATTTCTTAGCTGACATGATGGCGTCGGACCTAGTCTGCACGGCAGGCGCTTGAAATAATGGGCGCCCATTGTTTTCAAGCATTTTCTACGCAGGCTACGTCAGATCACGTGGAAAAGACTCGCAAGACTGTTTATTTCCAGGGGAAATCTCACAGAATTGTAGCCACCTGGTTAAAGCTCAGGTAAACCAAGCTCACTGGGTGGAACTTCCCATGTGGCGAGTTGCTGTTGTCTTTGTTTTGTAAACAAGTTTCGAGAAAAATAGTCTCTTTGAAGGAAAGATGAAGGAGAATATTTTCCCCGAAACTTCGTGTACATATTAAGGACAACAACAACTCGCCACATGGTAAGTTTCATCGATTTTTATCTCCACTTTCTAGCAAATTTCCAGACCTAGACTTCTCTATATTTACCCATGTTATGAAAAGTGACACAAACAGAGATCCTGGGTTACCTGTGGTTAAAGAAGAAAAACTTTCAAAAATAAGTCTGGGTTCGAAGGTACGTTTGTTATAGATTGTCAGGAGCCTATGGATATAAGATAGTGGATAGCCACGAGTCACGATCATGCAAGCGTTTGTGATATATTTACGAGTCAGTTTGGTTTTAGCTATTGAGCTTTTTATTTATAAAGTAAATTGACGATAATGACCCGCTATCGCGATTATAATAAGCCTTCCGCGTTGTTGTGATGTCACAGCAGGAAGTGGTAGGGTAAGCGATAGCTTAAATTTTACAATTAACGTCCTTGATATATCATTTGCAAACATCAACTTCCTTCATTTGTAAAACTACCGTAATAATCATATAAACTTTTGTCAAACATTTTACAAAATGTCCTGCTAGCTGTAGTTATCCAAACAATATGGTACTTCATTGTTGCTCAAGAGTCTACAGTGAAAAAATGTGAAAAATATTGTTTATAGTCTTTAAATGCAAGAAAACACCGGAATGGCGCTTTTTTTTTTCGTGCCGGTCGGTCTTGCTTTCTTCTTATCCCAAGTTTAAAAAACCTTTTGCCATAAAAAACAGTCAAATTTCCCCGTCAGTCCTCAGTATCATGAAATTGTTTCTTTATATTTGATGGGCCCACACTGCGATCATCATAACCGCAGCATGTCTTTGTTCTTCCAAGAGCTTGGAACTGGCTCAGCACGTGTAAACAGGTAGCAGCAAATCAACTCAAAACCTACAGGCACACCACCCTTGCTCGTCGGGCCGTTGTTGTAATTGAAATGTGAGTATTCATCACTTTCACAAAGATCATAAATGCACCTTGTTTATCCCAAAGTTTTGCATAGCTTTTTTGTCTTCGAATTCTCTTGGGACGACTGTTATACCCGGGAGAAATTAGAAACAACGTTTATGCAAAATGTAGGGGAGAAACAAGGTGCATTATGGTCTATTAGAATCTTTTAACCCAATAGAATAGATACAGACGAACATTACGGCAGCTAAAATTTACTCAGAAATATGATTTGAACCCAAATGTTCAAGCAAAGTTAAAGCGAAATATTAAATTCGTTATCTGTCATCTTTTTCTCTTTCCCGGGCTGTTTAGATTATAGCCGCCTTTAATCTTCGTTCTCTTAGAATTAAATTTCTTGAAAGCTGCGTTTAAACCTTTTGCTGAATATTGTGACGGCTCAGGAAAACTGAGTCGTTATTCTCGGAAGCTTTCCGCAAGCCTCAGAGTATAAAAAAGTTCTCTTTTTGCAAAAGAGTGGGTAAAAAGGAACTATCATCATAATGATCTAATGAGTTATAACGATACAACTGTACCACAGAAAACTTCACCATTTTTTTAAGAAAAATTTTACTGAAAAAGCAGGTTGAGGCAGTGGTGTAACTGGCTTTCTTTCTAAGATGACGGCCTAAGTTTCATTTCAGTAAATTTAAGTGAAAGACAATAACCTCTGAAGCCATCCCAAAGGGCTCCTCTGCAATCAGATTTTCTTCCAAGGTATTTTCCGTTTAGATTGGATGAGTGACAATTCTGGTACCACCAGGCACCAGTGTATCGCACAGCACAGTTATTACCCCAGATGTCATTATCTCTGTCTTTAGCGCTAAACGCCATATTATTATGCCCTGCAGCTGCTAACGAATCTCCCGCTGTCCCTGAATATGAACCCACTTCAAGTCGATACTTCGCCTGCTCATCACCAATGTTAAACTTGCCATATTTGGCGTATACTCTTACTCCGTTCCAGTCCTCTAATTCCACTCGCAGAGTACTTGGTCTAGCGGCCGTTAGCCTGTGGATCTTGTCGTTTCCTAACCAGAACTCAGCCGTCAGCTGACCAAAGCCTGATTTGTAATCGTTCCAGCCGCGATAAAAGTCCACCGAGCCATCCTGTCTTCTCTGGAACACGGTCCATCCTCCGCCATCAGTGCGCATGTCGCAATATACGTTAAAGGATCCTCTTCCATCTGGATTTATGGAGTATACTCCATTCTGAGTGTAGCCTGACTTCAGCAGATCAGAGCAATCTTGGGGATCAATAAGGAATGAAATCATCAAGAACAAAGTATCAAGTACTTATTAGCCCTATATATCCAGACCGAGGGGAGCTTTTGAGGCCTTCTCGCTGTCAGGCTGTTACATCATACATTTTATTAATTTAAGGGATCATTTGAAGTTTCTGGGTAACTGCCCACCTACCCCTCCCCTAAGTCAACATTAACACTTACTTCTCTCTAAGGGCAAAATTGTGACTTAGGGGTAGGAGGGTAGGAGGGGTAGGTGGTCATCTACCCAGAAACCTCAGCACTAAGAAAGAAAACAAAAGCACATAATGGGTAGAACGTTCAGAAGCGCAGTACGGAGACGTAGGATAACCTTCCACCAAAAGCCATAACGTCCCATTATGGCTCTTGCCTTCCACTGCATATAAGGAGCAAAAGGCTTCTTAAAAATTATTCACTTCAGAATAGCTTCTGATTTAATTACCTGACGAATAGATAACGAACAGTGAAAACCCTAGAATAAACATTTTGGACCGCCTCTCTCACCCCAAATAACAGTACGTCAATGTTCAGTACCGGATCCAGACCTTGAGATAGAGGGGGGCGGTCATCCAAACTCTGAAATAATGGGGGGACGGTCTCCAAAAAATTTTTTTCGGCCCTTCGGGCCTCAGTTTGGTCTAAAAATAATGGGGTCCTCCCCTGGATCCGCCACTGATGTTAGTTAACGTTATGATTGAACTCAGTGGTGGATATTTATGTGGATATTTCTTTAAAAGGTTCCCCCTAAAAACGGATTCCAGCGGGGTGGATTTCACCCTCACAAGGTTTTTCTCACATTTTTCCTTTGGAAACAGCCACCTCTCTTCAGTGTGTGTTCCAAGAGACCAGGGGATGAGCCGCCCCTCCCCCGATTTTTACCATGTTTGCTTGTACGTACTAAGATTAACCTGGCCAACAGGAACTATAATGTAAATTAATCACCCCCCTCTAAGGCTTTATCCTCTCTTGTAATAAACGGAATCCTTGTTTACCTTTAGAAGGCAGAACATCAATAGTGGTGATAGTTTCCACGTCAAACACCCCTGCAATCGTTGCAGCACAAATGTAATTCCCAGCATCTTCCTTTTTAACGTTTCTGATAAATAACACACCATTAGTCTGCTGGCTCCGACCAACTGGGAGTTGTGCTTCTTGTTTCTTCCAGTTCATGGCCGGTTCAGGATCGCCAGTAGCGCTGCAGTTCAAAGTTAACGTTTTGCCAATCAACACAGTAATTTTTGACGGTGGCTTAACAGTAAAGTGAGGGAGGGAGATCACAACTAAGTGAGTTCTTTTCACAACACTTCCTAACACATTAGTTGCAGTGCAGAGGTAGTTATCAGAATCAACCTTACGGACTCCAAACAGTTTGATGACGCTGTTGTTACTGTGTACCCTTCCCTGGGGAAGCTGACCAAATGACTTACTCCATGTGACCAAAGGCGCAGGATGACCAGTCACATGACAAACTGGTAGAGTAGCATTACTTCCTTCAACGAAGTAAAAGGGTCCCGGATTAAGAGATACAAAAGGCCGAACTGCAAAACGAAAGAATTTCACGTTATTACCACAGTTATACATGAATATCTATAATGAAGATGGCATGTTCGAAGGTATGTTCTAAAACAGGCTCATTCAAAAAAGTACTGTATTTACATTTTTGACTGAATTGAAAGACTTGCCGCGATTTAAAATCTGCGCGCCATAGAGATCAAATTTCGTGGCCATCCTTGACTTTTTCGTCACTGAAAAAAATGGCCGTTGTTGGGAGATTATTAGTGAGCTTAAGATCCGACGACAGCGAGATTCTACGACGGCAGACTTGGTCGAGGAGGCTTGGGGTGAGGTCGCCGTCGCAATGGCGCGAGAAATAGCATTAAGAAAGCTCGCGCGATAGCCTGAGTATCAGGCGTTTCTGGGGAAAAGGAGAAAGATGGAAGCGAAAAAGGGAGAGAGGTGAAGGAGAGAAACGCCTGACACAGATGCTTTTACTGGAGCCTTCCACCTCGACACAGTATGATTCGATACCATCCAATCAAAATCACTTCCGGTCATTGGGTTGTCAGCTTCACGTGTCAAAAAGCTCGCCTAAAATAAATCTCACTTTACGGTCTGGCCTTTGGTCTGGCCGAGCTCCGGTGCTTGTGTTGCTACGATTTCGCTTTTTTCTGAAACCTCCAATGAGGAGTTTTCGAATATTTGTACTGTAAAACCTGCCATTTATGAGGAATTATAACATGTTTTAGGAATGGTGCTAGTGTAAGTTCGCCAACGCTCTGTTTATAAATAAACGTGTGCCCGGAAAATTATAAATTGCTCTTGTTTACAGAGTTAAATCAGGCGCTTGCCTGGCAGCTAAAAAGCTGATGTTATCCCTCGTATTCTCGGGTGGTTGAAAGGAGCTGCAAGAATAAATAGGAAGGTGCTATGATGAAACACTTATGCCTAGAAATTATCAAGCAGCAGCAAATTCCAGCACTTCACAGAGAGCTCGTGAAAGCTGTTACAAGTTCAAAAAGAAGTGAGAGCCTATAGCAAAGGTCAATCCCGTTGGCGAAATATGATGGCGCCCGCTGAGCTTAAGACATTTTAAAAGTGAGAAAATTTTGGAAGAGGAACCGAACGAATTCCAATCACGTACGCTATCGTAACCGCAACAAGCAAAGTCAAGCTTTTTAAAAGCATTTGCGCTGTCGGCTATCTCAATACATGGCTACCTCGCTATATTTTCATTTACAGTAACAGTACCATTTTAACGGCAGGATGTTGTAAATCTGAACTTAGATATTGGAAACACTGGTAACGTCTTCTTTGTCCCGGTCTTGTGAAACCATATGAGGCTTATCCATACTCCGAGTACATCTTTCCTTTAAACTACGAGGCCTTGAAAACACAATTCTTGCTCGGGTTTTATTTTTATTCCGGAAAAGAACTTGAGAGCGCCCTCTAGACCTTTTTTGAATTCCTCTCTGCGTCTCTGTCTGTAAAAGTATCACATACCAGTAACATGAAATCAAAACATCTATGTAAAATTTCAATGACCGTCTCCTTGCCGATCGCTCTTGCGGTCGGTGACGTCAGGGGGTATTGTGTGTTATCCAATCACTGCCACATCCAGATTTTGGATGTGTCACACGATTTGCTGAATGGTTTTGTGTCAGGCCTTCCTTTCCCTTCTCCCCCTCCCCCCTCCCCCATAGGAAGGCCTGATACTCAGGCTACTCGCGCGACGGCGGGTTGTTGTAGCGCCTTTTCCTGTTGAAGTTTAGAAATAAATACAAGAGCGATGGCTACTTTTAGAAAGGTTCGTGAATGGTTACTGACAAGTTTCGATGATGATGACATTTCAGAAGATGAATTTTTACTGTTGTACGATGTCAACAGATCTAAAAATCCGGATTTTCCCTACCAGAATTACAAACATTTTGACCTCGAGAGGCTTGACGAAAGTGAATTCTTAGCAGAATTTCGTTTCAGAAAAAGTGACATACCTGTTCTCAAAGAGGCAATGGGGTTGCCTGACTCGTATACATGCGAACAGGGGACCTTTGAAACCGGTTAAATCGATTCACCGTTAAATCAGTTCAGATCTTTCTAAAGCAAATCAAAGCGGTCTCAGTCATGTTTGTGTACATGTGTACATGTGCAATATGCCGCCTAATTCAAGCATAAACTAATCGTGATGTTGTATTTTGAGCAGTTTCGAGAAGCGAGCGTTTCGTGTCTCAACGAAGATGCATTTTTTTTGCGTTAATGAAAGCTCTTGATTAAAATTACATTGTAAGAGAAGCCGAGTAAAAAAAAACGCTATTTCGAGAAAAGATGAGTGGCATAATCCATTGGACCTCAATTTAATGCCGAAACAAGTCTACCCTATCATGATTGTTAATAAACACATCAATAAACACAAGAAAAAACTTGTAAAACTGACTGGGTTGCTTTCTTTGTCGAGTTGACCGAGTCCATGGCGATTAACGAGTCAAACTGTTTAGAGAAGGCAAACAAATTTAATTTAAATACCGTGTTCAAATCGTTTAAGTCGCTTAGAAATTCGACAAAAATGGTCTACTGAGAATAAACTGTTAACAGTGTTAAAGAATTTCGCTCACAATGTGTTTAAATGGCATTATTTTGATCAAGTTTACTCACGTTTTACACGCGACGGCAAAATGGCCTTCTTCACGTCACAGACAAGGCCGCTACGGCGGGAAACTTCGCAACGACGGCAGCCGGAAGTCTTTCTAGCAGTAATTTCACTTCCGCTCGCCGTCACAGACGTCTGCCGTCGTCGGATCTTAAGCAGGCTATTTTGGCAGTTGGGTACGCGCTGTAGTGGCCGTTGTAAAAGGGTTGATCAAATGCCACTGCATGGACTGTCAGCCAGGGCAAAAAAATGGCTGTTGTAGAGAGGAAGCCATTAGTGGAGGTTCCACCACATATTTCGCAATTCAATACAGGTTATCACCATATTGATTTGGTATAAAGACGTGCTTCTCGTAAGAGTAGTGAGTGACATGTCCCGCCGCAGGCGGTTTTCGTTACATGCCAATAGTAAAACATCAACAAGGATTTCTTCAAAACGAACTACTGATCGTGAGACTGTTTAAGCATCTGTATCCCGTGCCTAATTGTGTTCTTTGCCCTTTTAATTTTTCTTGACAAAACGACCGACCAACCGACTTTACTTTTTGGGTGATTGTGGTCTAAGCAAGTTTAGTAAGTACATGAACACATTAAAACAGACAACATCACGTTAGATTAATTAAATACCTGTCCAAGGTTTCGTCAATTTGTCAAATGCTTGCCTACGTAAAATAACAGGATCTTATTTAATTTTCAGAGTGAACAAATTTTTATTTATGGTATAGTGCTTTAACATGCCTCTTTGCTCTTTTGACCCAATGTGTCCATAAACTCACCGTTCACTACCAAATGACCAACTGCGTGCGCCTGTCCCAAGATGTTTACAGCTGAACATTTATAGACACCCGCATCACCTCCTTTCAAGTTCTTTAAGAGCAGAGTTCCTCCTGCAACCGCTGACTGGCTTATTTTTGTTTGACTGTTCAATTTACTCCATACAATTGAAGGTCTAGGATTCCCAGTAGCTGAACACTGAAACTTGGCTGATCCGCTTTCGTTTACAGTCGACCTTGCAGGAGAAACAGCAACAGAAGGTGCTGAAAGTGATTCACCAGGCTCTCCTTTAGATCCCGGAATGCCCGCGGGCCCCATGTCTCCTTTTTGTCCTTTAGGACCAGCTTCGCCTGCCAGCCCAACAGGTCCCGTAATGCCTTGCTTGCCACTTTTTCCTGGTGATCCCATGATGCCTTGATCTCCTTTGTTTCCAGGTTTCCCTCTGTGTCCTCTTCGTCCCCGGGCTCCTTTCTCGCCTCTAGGTCCAGGTGGACCCGGAGGGCCTGCTAATGAGCACCTGACACCTTTTGAATGGCAAAGTTGCACTTTGCCTTCTGATAAAAGTTTGTTGATTTTATGCATCGTCGGGTCCACAGAATTTGGGCTGCTTGCATTGATTGAATCAACTTGACGCTTATAGATTCCGTTTCTATGGTCCTCTAGACAGGCAAAAAAACAAGTTTGATTATTGAATGATATACATTGCGAATCATACCTAATATCTAGGATTATGACGTGAATTTCGAGGTGATAAGCTTTTAACAAATCCTTTAATTCATCTTGCCTATTTGAATGTATTTTTTACTGCCCTCGCTAAGTACATGTATTTGATTTTTTTACTGCCCTCTTCACATTATTTAATTAAATACCGTAGAGAACTTAAACAACTTTCAAGGCGTTGACAGCAAAACTGCCTCTAATAAGGTACAAAAACACCCAAAAGAAACGTTCCTTAAAATATCTGTTCCTGCAGACGGGACAGGGAAAATTTCCTTTAGTATTTTTCTGAAACAAAAATAATCACATTCAGCAGTCATTCTGCAAGTGCTTCGTGGTAGAATAAGATTAAGATCGCCGGGAATTCTACAAAAGTTCTAGGATTGCTTGTTTTCCTTGTTTTGTTTTTCTTTTCTTCTTTTCTGTTTTTTCGTCTGGCAAACTGTAGGTGCACCCTCTGGTTGGGAATTTTCCCATCCGTCAGGAGGAAACTGGGGAGTGAAGAAAAGGTCTAATTTTTTCCAGCATTCTCAGAAAACGGTTCAAATGTCTTCGATAAACACAATCTATGCCTTATTATGGTTACTAATTCATTTTCATTTTTGTGCAAAAATCCTCTTTATGAGCTCCTGAAAGTTTATCTCTGTACTTTTAAACTTTTAAACGTGCCTTCACGCGTTGCACCTTATCCAATTAATCCTAAATTACAAGCCGGAATGCAAATAACTGCTGCACTATCACACTAGAAAGGTGAGTCGTCATGTAAGAAAAGGGAGACAAATTTGGTAGCAGAAAGTTATCATCAAAATCAAACTGTACGGGTCTGTACTAGTTTGTACTGTACAGTAAAACTTGAACAGGTGACCCGTTAACCTTTTTAGCTTCCTTTTTAGCCAAACAGAATAGCACTGACAATCCGCTGTGGCTCTGCTCCGACTCTATTCTTCTACGGGCACGTTATTATAATTTTGTTTCGTTTCAAGAAGCACATCTCCACAAGATACTTGCGTATCAGGCTTGCTGAGAATAGATAGCTAAGAATGTCACAGTATAAGTCTAACAGGACTGGGCGGTCAGCGGTAGGAACGAGAAGGATTCAAGGATTTTCCAAAGCAATTTTTATTTTAAACTCAAATCCATCAGCAATACAGCAACAATAAAATAAAACTAACCAAAAATAAACGGAAACTACTAAAATATCAAACCTTGATAGAAGCTAGTTCTCTTGTTAACTTTACAACTGCTGCTGTTTCTTCAGTGACATCGAAACTCAACTGAATTACGGCTAAAACGTGCCTCTACTTATACCAGAGTATTAAACAGTTTTGCACGTAGCAAACCAATAAAGGTGCGTTGCCAAACCACGGTAAAACCGAACGTTAGGCTTTCCTTAGGTTAATCCCACTAACTTAAAAAGATAAGGTCAACTAACTGAACCCTTTCACTGCCATAGTGTTTGATGGAGTTTTGTAAGGTGACTCTAACTTTTGAGTCTTACGACGAAATCCTATGATGTGACCATTAAAATGAAAGCTTTCTGCCCGTACTTACACGTGGTACTATTTGTTTTTCAAAATTTTACAAAATGAAATTTGGAAATCTGGTCGAAATTTGCCTTTGGCTACATTTGGAAGCGAAAGGGTTAAAACAATCTACCGAAAAGAAAAACCACAAAAAGCTAATATCCGCTACGGCATTTAGGCAATAATATGTAGGTTTGCGGGCACACGTACGTACTATCATTCCTAAGCGATGCACAAGCTTGCTAAATCAAACCGGAAAATTCCTAAGCGCAAAAAATATTAGGAGCAAAATAATACAAAAAGTAATGCTTTCTTGATATAACTAAGTGTAGTGAAATTACAGGTCTAGTGACCCTGTCACATGAGATTGCATCTACGAATCCCGAGAGGTCTTTTCCGTAAAGGGAAAGCGAGATCATGGTTCAACTGTATTTCTAAGAAAATCGTCTAATGCTTTCAAAAAAAAGAGTTCCCTATGTATTGAGTAGATAACCGTTTGTGTCGTTTTATGCAGCAAGGAGAATAAACCTTAGCACTAAATGAGGCCGGATCACGGTCCGTTGACAACCGGGTGAGGAAGCAGTACGAAGCAGTAAGAAGTAACAGTACGAAAGGTAACGGTTTTTATGCCGTTTCGAGTTGGTCGGAAATCGGGGATTCAAGTTAATAATAGGATATCATATCCTTAGGAAGTGACCACTGTTCAGTGAAGATTGGAGTTTCCAGCTTACAGCTGGTTGTTGTTTGGCACTGGATAGAGTAAGGTTTTTGTGAAAGGTCTAAAGTAGGGCAGAGAATTTGCAACTCAGCGGCACACACCCACCCAAAAATTGAACGAGTGCATCCCCGAGTGTACGCACTTTTAACAAAGAAGTGCCCTGGAAAAGAGCTTGCACTTTTAAGTGCAAGCAAAATGTACTAAGATGTATGAGTTTCTAAAATGTTTTGGAAAAAAAATGACTGATAGTACCGTAGCGACCGTATAGCTATATACTAGTTAAGTTAAACAGTAAACAAATAAACAAGACTTGAGATCAACAAACTTACCGAAAGAACTTGTCTTGGGTATATCCACAAGGCTTGGTTCGAATGATGGCCGCGGCTCAGTCTGTCCGTTGTCCTCAAGTGCGTTAATTCTCTTCTTCTGCTCATTTAACTCTAATTCCACTCTCAAAAATCCGGCACAGTAAAACACAATAGATAAAAGAGAAAGAACACTGGCAAAAGAAGGCAAACTCTGTTTTTGCGTTACCATTTCAGGCAATATCAACAGACTAAGCAGACTACTGTTGTTCTTCGGTGCTTGGACTTTGACATTGAATTTGATACCGTGATCACAAGTGCAGTTTTTGTAATTATTTTTTCCCTCGGTTTGACCTGAACCAAAGTTCAAATCCATTTTGGCACATCCTCAAATTGTTGGCATTCTGATCAGCGTTTATTATTCCTGTTTATTACATGTAATTCTCAGTAGTCTTATCTTGATTCGCGCCAGTGCCAGGGAATAACTAGCGAGACTAAAGACATACTATTGTCTAAAAATCTCAAACTCTTCTCCGCTTATTTCTTTCTATCCCAAACCATAATTTTGATCAACAACAACAACAACGAGCTTTATCTGCGTAACCATACAGTCAAGTACATGCAGTATTGCAAAAGCTATTTTAAGAACCAAAACTACATCATAGGGCAATTTAGGTGCTTGGGTAATAATTTGTCACGAAGATCAAAGCAAGCTGAATTGTATGTTGATAAAGTAATTAGAGGATTTCATCAGTTCATTTATCAAAACATTAATTAGAGGTAACTGTGTAATATACTTGGAATCAGGCAAAGTCCTGTTTATAGTGTTCATCGTCATCCAAGCCAAGGATATTTGACCAGTCCCACCGCTCTAACATCACATCCATTGAATTTTGTGATGGTCGCGGGTATCTCTAAAACTAACAAATTTCCTACTGGGTTACCAGTTACTAAGGGTGGTACAATGACAACAAGCTGGCAAGTTCTTACAAGTGCTATATGCACTGTTCCTTTTTACCAAAGAAACGGGCAGTTGGTAAGAAAAACGTCTTTGATGCGCTCCGCTCCCCCCCTCCCCCCCCCCCCCCCCCCTCCTTCCTAGTAAATTCTTTGATAATCAACTGATTAATGTCACCAGCAATTACGATCTTAGCGTTCGGATCGTAATCTTATTTATACAAGACATTTCCATCAGCGCATCAATCGGTATTACCTACCTATCTGTCTACTCAACTACGATTATGAACTGATAAAAATTTAAAGCAATAGAAGCTGCTTTCCTCCTTGGAGGCCATGTTTAAAAATGTTTAACTACCGTGGTTCAGTCTTGTCTTGAAGTAATTTCAAAAGAAGTCCCTTGCCTTTATTCTGAGGGTGAGTTGTCCACAACTGAGTTCCATTGCATGAAAAACTTCTCTTCAGTGCTTAATCTCAGGCAGAAGAGGATCCTCTCTGGTCACAAGATCTCTCTCCTCCGCACAGGCCTCTTTGTGTTGTGGGGACGCTGGGGAGAAAGAAAAAGAAGAGCGCGCGAGCCACGTCTTTTCCCTCTTCCCATCGTCCCCCGCGCGCTTTCTATTTTTTTCGATTATTGCTATTTTTATAGGGATACCCAGCGGGAGCCTCGTTGGAGGAGAGAGTCACAAGATTGAGTCAAAGGCATTTTGATCTACCTCTTTAACAAGATAGGGCACCCAACGTCAATTTTCGGAAAATAACTGTTCGGAAGACGATTTGAGATCCAGAATTTTCGGAGCATTTGCTGTAAAATTTCTTGCTTGCCTGCCTCTCCTAGGATTCTCGAACATCTAAAAAATGGTATATTTGCCCATTTTTAACGGATTTTTACCCTAAAAAGGTCACCTACAATTTTCGGGAGCTTTTTTCTGGCTGAAATTTTCGAAAATGTATTAAAGTTTTGATCCCTATAATTTTCGGATCACTAAACTTTCAGGTAGGAAATCCGAAAAGATGAAAAATTTTTAGGGGATAAAAATATGCCTATATCTACCGTTTAAATACTAAAATACGTTTAACAATGCTATGTTAAAGTGGTTTTGAACTATATTATCGTTGGGTGCCCCTGAATACAAGAGCGCAAGATATGAGACAAACATTAAAAAAATACTAAATTAAAAGGTTTAACCAGTCCTATGCGGACTGGTTTTCTATCTAAGATGAAGGCCTCAGTTTCATCTCAACGAATTTAAGTGAAAGAGAACCTCTGAAGTGATCCCACGTGACACCTCTCTGATCACGTTTTTCTCTCAGGTATTTTCCGTTAAGACTGGAATAGTAGCACACGTTGTACCACCACGCACCAGAGCAACTCACAGCACAGTTACTTCTCCATTTGTCATTATCTCTGTCTTTTGTGCTAAAATTCATGGTATTATGATATGCTAACGAATTTCCCGCCGTCCCTGAATATGAACCCACTTCAAGTCGATACTTCGCCTGCTCATCACCAATGTTAAACTTGCCATATTTGGCATATGCTATTCCTCCGTTCCAGTCCTCCAGCTCCACTCGAAGAGAGCTGGGTCTAGAGGCCGTAAACCTGTGGATCTTGTCGTTTCCTAACCAGAACTCAGCCGTCAGCTGACCAAAGCCCGATTTGTAATCGTTCCAGCCGCGATAGAAGTCTACCGAGCCATCTTGTCTTCTCTGGAACACGGTCCATCCTCCACCATCAGTGCGCATGTCACAATATACATTAAAGGATCCTTTACCGTCTGGATTCACAGAGTACACTCCACTCTGAGTACGGCCTGACTTAAACAGATCAGAGCAATCTGAACGGGAAGAAAAAAAATAAGAAAAAATTATTTACGATAATGTACTGAAACAAACAAAGGTGAATTTTTAAGAGCAATAGTTCGTCGAAATAATTCAGAAACATGCGAACAACTTGAAAACACAGAATTATGATTGCACTCGCTGGCAATTGGACAAAATTAAATCCCTTGTTAGAGTGAATTCATTTGCAGCATTCGCGTAAAGCCATCGCAATTTCTCGTTAGAATTTTTTTCATTTTTTCAAGCTCAGAAACATTGAAAAACTCCAACTTCAACTTCAACTTCAACTTTATTTCATAAGACTATTGGTTACAATAGACTGGCCCGCAAAATAGCAATTGCTAATCTAGGCGGACCAGTTAAAAGAAAAATAAATTGAAAGGAAAAGAAAGGAAAGGAAAAGGAAGGAAAAACTACAATTTGAAGTTACAATAAATAATATTCTATCACAGTTTTATTTTAATTACATTAAATCTGAACAAGCAAACAAACAAATACTTTAATACAGAAATCACTAAACTATTAATCGAACTTTTTCAACTATTAAGGGCGTCTCAATATAGTCATCTTCTCTTTTTAAGATATCCGAAAGCAATCTGTGAAGTACTTTCCTAAATTTCTTTTTAGGAAGATCTCTAATATGACAAGGCATCTCATTCCAAAGTTTTACACCAAAGCGAGACAAGGAGTTTTTGTGTATTTCCAGCTTTGAGCTTTTGACGTGAAAGTTACCTGAACTAGGTGATCTTGTATAGTAAGAATGAATTGTTGAGGTTTTTTCAAATAAATTGAGGAGATTTGTTGGCGAATTGTTGTTGTTAATATCGTGCATTAGATTAGCCACAGTTTTATAATACATAAATGACACTGGCCGGTAATATGTCAGCGTCGATAAATAGAGGAATTGCGTGTTCACGTATATCCGTAAAATACATCATGCGAAGCACTTTCTTCTGGAGAATTAAAATTTTATTGAGGGACGTCTTGGATGCCTGACCCCAGGCAGCAAGACCATAGTTTAGGTGAGGGTGGATTAATGTTTGGTAAATATATAACAGTATATGACGGGGTATGGAGTGCCAAAGTTTTGAAATTAGTCCAACGGTTTTACTGATTTTTGCCGTAACGGCGTCAATGTGATATTTTCAAGTAAGATTTTTATCAATCAACACACCAAGATATTTAATATAATTTTTGGACTCCTGCAAGCAAATGCGACGGGTATACGCCTATACTGCAAACGACTCCACCCTTAAGGAATTTGCATAATAGAAGAAACCATTACAGGGCAATAAAGTGAAGATGTCATAAAAACTAAATTTATGACATAAAACGTATATGGGTATGGGTTTTGTCTGGGTATTCTGGAATAACAAGATCAAAAAGGCATACCTGCCTAAAATCAGCATTTTCTTGCGGTTTGAGAGCGCTGTTACGCTCTGGTATAACTCCACACAAATCTCCATACATATCGGTCGTTCTGACACAAGTCAAAGTTAGAAGGATTTGTTTGAGGTTATCATTAATCACGAGAAAACTAATATCTCATGGCCGTAATTTGCCCTGACAAACTGATCTTTGGCTGGGAAGCATTTTTAATCTTACCAGACCACTGATCTTGCTTTTTTTTAAGATCTCAACAAATATCGTAATTTTAAAAATGTTACTATTCACCAACCTCGTTCCCAGAATTCTCTCCTATCCGTCCCTACGGAACCTGGGAACGAGGTTAAATGTTCATGACATCGCACTTCGGCGTTGTCACTATCATTTTCCTTGTCATTGTCATTATTACTGTTATTGTTATTATTATTGTTATTGTTCCGACTAAAAAGAAAAATAAGATCTGACACAGACTTGAGTGATTTGAAAAAAATATATATTCACCTCTAGCAATAAAAAAAATCTTTGTTTACCTTTGGGAAGCAGAAGCTCAACAGATGTGACAGTTTCTACGGTAAAAAACCCTGCACTCCTTGCAGCACAAATGTAATTCCCTGCATCTTCCTTTTTCGTGTTTCTGATAAATAGCACACCATTGATCTCCTGGCTTCGTCCAACTGGAAATTGTGCTCCTTGTTTTTTCCAGTTCACGACTGGCTGAGGATCACCGGTAGCAGTGCAGTTCAAAGTAAATGTTTCGCCAATCAACGCAGTAACTTTTTCTGGTGGCTTTACAGTGAATTTAGGGAGGGAGACCACTACTAAAACAGTTCGTTTTACGACAGTTCCTAACAGATTAGTCGCAGTGCATATGTAGTTATCAGAATCAACCTTACGGACCCCAAACAGTTTCATGACAGTTTTGTTACTCTGTACCCTCCCCGGGGGTAGCTGACCAAATGACTTACTCCATTTGACCAAAGGCGCAGGATAGCCGGTCACGTGACACACTGGTAGAGTAGCATTACTTCCTTCAACGACGTAAAAGGGTCCCGGATTAAGAGATATGGAAGGACGAACTGCAAAACGAAAGAAGTTAATATTATTAGGACGCTCATTAGTTAATAAAAAGAGGCAGGTTTCCTGTTTCCTGGCACTAGCACAGAATAAATGGTCAAATGTTCTTACACTAGAAATACGTGTTTTGCAGAAACTCTCCTAACTGGAGGAGGGAAGGTCATGAATTTAAAATAAAGAGGAAGAGGTTGAATCTTGTAGAATCTATACCATAAGGTCAAGAAACACATGACCAGTGATGTGCGTATTGTAGTTAGCTGCGATTTGAATGTCCGTCTCGTACTTTTTTGGGACAACTGCTGATATTGTGGTGCACTCTGGGAGGTTTTCTATCGTCTGAATAAATTAAAGGACGTATTATGAAAAAGAAAAGAGATTCATAAACTCACCGTTTACTACCAGGTGACCCAATGCGTGCGCCTGTCCTAAGACGTTTGCCGCTGAACATTTATACACACCTGCATCACTTCCTTTCACGTTCTGTAAACGCAGAATTCCTCCTGAAACCGCTGACTGGCTTATTTGTAATTGATTCGGCAGTTTACTCAACACTACCGCAGGTTGAGGGTTACCAGTAGCTGAACACTGAAACGTGGCTGATCCACTCTCGTTCACAGTTACCCTTGAGGGAGAAAGAGCAACAGAAGGTGCTGAAAATGATTCGCCAGGCTCTCCTTTCGGTCCCGGCATGCCTGCGGGACCTGTATCCCCTTTGTGTCCTTTAATACCAGCTTCGCCAGGCAGCCCAACAGCTCCCCTGATGCCTTGCTTGCCACTCTTTCCTGGTGACCCCATAATGCCTTGATCTCCTTTGTTTCCAGGTTTCCCTCTCTGTCCTCTTCGTCCCCGGGCTCCTTTTTCTCCTCTCGGTCCAGGTGGACCTGGAGGGCCTGGAAATGAGCACATAGCACCTTTTGAATGACAAAGTTGCAGTTTGCCCTCAGATAAAAGCTTCTTAATTTTCCACACCGTTTGGTCCACAGAATTTGTACTGTTTGTGTTGGTTGAATCAGCCTGACGCTTATAGAGCCTGTTCCTATGAAGTATGGGGAATTGAAGATCTAGAAAGGAAAAAAAAAATAAACAAAACTGTTCATTGTTATAAAGTTCGAATGATACCGATAAATAATAATAGCCGCTCAGCAGCTATTAAATTTTATCCTGAGTTCATAAACCGCTTGAGAATCATATATTTTTTTTATTTGATTAAAATATGTTATATATTCCCTTTCTTGTGTTTCTTTAATTTAGGGGCTGCCCTAACCCTCTGCCTTGTAGAAAATCAACAGAGCCTGCTTGATTATCTTCAAATTCGGTGGTTCATGCTGCCTCTCATACCCAGACTTCTCTCTCAATCTCGCGCCTGTAGCCGATGGAGACTGGTTCGGGCTGGTGGTTCACCAGAGCCTAATCCAATCGCTGCATCGCCGAAGCAAATTGTCGAGGGAAGGGGCAAAACGAATACAGTCTAACCTCAATAATACCGATATCTCTCTTTCATGGGTAGTTATATTTGCCCTAAACATAACAATTGATACAATTTTGATAGAATTCCTATTTATATTCACGACTAAGAGACGGGAATGGGTGTGCAGCTCGAACTATGGAGCCTGAGTGTTTAATGCCGTCCAAATAACATACAAAGTTCAACATCATAACTAAAGAATGGTAAACAAATATTCCTAAATAAAGTCACTCAGGCTAAACTATTCACGTGCGCCGCCTGATACGAAAACCCAAAAAACCCAATGGGAAAAAATTGGGAACGTATTCCCCAACCGATGCGGTCGCACAACCTCTGGGGGTTAAAGGTAAAAAATCAATCGATAGATGAATAAAGTAAGGTATAAAAATAAAATTTGATAGTTCGAGAGCTGAGATGAATACATTACAACTGTCAAAACCTTATATACCTTACAACAATAGAGTCAATTAACGCCATAACGGCTCACGTGCGTTCATACCAATAGGAAAGTATTTACATTCTCTGTCACTGCCACTACGTTTAGCTCCGCCGAATGTAAATACATTTCCTATTTATATTCACGACTAAGAGACGGGAATGGGTGTGCAGCTCGAACTATGGAGCGGCTGAGAAAACAAAGAACGGGAAACAATACAGTCCAAGAGACATAGAGACCGCTAATCGGCTCTCTATCGAGTCTGCAAAGTAAACATCCTAGCGTTTTCCGAACGCCATCTACCATGGCGCTTAAACATTCTATCGGAGATACCACCATTAGCGGCGGCAGATGCACCGCCACTTCTGAAGCTGTGCCAAGAGAAAGACTTAAGATCTAAGCCCACGTCTGTAGTCTTCTTCAATAAAACTTCTCTACATCTTGTAGTCCATCCGCCCAGGCTCCAAATGTCTTGTAAGAGCCAGACTTGGTTGAATATTTCCGAACAAATAGTCGTCTCCACCTTGGGAAGATGTCGGTAAAGTGAGTTTGGCTTACGATAAGTACTTCTCTAAATTACCCCAGGGGAAAACAATCCGTGCCAGACTTGACAATAGGGACAATAGCGCCCTCGCGAAATTGATCAGTTTTACTACTTTCAATAAAAGCTCAAAACGAGGTGTCATGCAGAGCTAAATCTTTAAGTTTCAGATTAGCCAATTCGTCAAATCTTAAGAACCCCGCAAAGGCCAGTAACGCCATGGCGATGAATCTCGTGTCCACCAAAGATCCATTGAGACTCTGAAAAAACGTTAGTAAAATTTCGGGTGTAATGGGGAGCTTTTTGGAAGTGAGGTGTAATAGCCTTCTCTTAGCGGACTCCACGACCTTCTGGGGAAGTGTATGATTGGTAGGAGAGTCAAAACCAGCAAAATCATGAGCCCAGCGGATGCTATAGAGGGCGTTCTGGACCGGCGCAGGAGAACTAGAAGCCTGGAGAACACTGAGCAGGTATGAAGAAACGTAAGCCGGAGTAGCAGGCAGCACTGCGACCTCGGGAAATCTGTTGGCCCAAGCACGCCATCGCTTAAAACTGTTGAGGTAGGTGAGAGTAGTCGAATCTGCCCTGGAACCAAGGACTACCTCCGGTAGCTTTTTTGCTACGCAGCGTAGGGAGGGAGCTCTGACATCGTTAGGCTCAGCCCACATAGGGCTAGCGAAAAACATCTGAAAAACAGAAGAAATAAAAGACCATATGGACTCAATATAAGGACTTAAAAAATGAAAAAGATGCACGAGAAAAAAGGAGCAGAAAAAGGAAACGCGTGGTAATATGTAGTGCAAAAACATACAACTATCACACAGATACATAACAAGAGAGTGGCCACCGAGGCGCACGCGACCATATATATGGGGGACCTGGAAGGATTCAAAACTGACCGAGGTCACGCAAGAATGTAACGGTACGACCCGTCGGGATCAGTGAAGGTACAAACAAGGTCACCGAGACCCGCGTAAATGCCACCGAGGCAAAAGAAAAAACAGAACAAATCACTCAAAAATAATAAACCACACTTAATATAGGCTAAACAATAACTACACGTAACTGCGGAAAAGAAACTAAGACTAGAAGCACAAATCTAACAAGCCGACAAACGGACGGCTAATACATGAGACTAAAGTTAGGGCCATAAAAAATAGACTCTGTGGAGCCCGGAACAAAAATATTAGAAACATTGGTAAAAAACAATGGTCTCTTTAACGCAAAAGGAAAAGGGGGAATGGGGACCAAAGAGCATGGGCCAAAATGGAGCTGAGACCCACTTGGGGACAATAATAGCGCCCATGGACCGACATACAAACAAATGCCTAATAACCCTGGGAACAAGGGACACTGGGGAAACGAGCTAGTTATTCTCCCCCGCCCTGTCAAAACAAAAGGCATCCACCCCCTCCAAGTCAGGATACCAGAAACGAGAAAAAAATCTGGGCAATTTGCGGTATTAGAATGGGCAAAACGATCTACGGAAGTGGACCCCAAATGTTGTCTACAAGGCGAAAAAATTCAAACGAAACACCCCAATCATCAAAGTCAACGATCCTGCTGATGGCATCCACGTGCCCATTGAGAGACCTAGGAATCCAGTCCACCTGCAAATCAATACCATTTCGCAAAACTAGCTGAAAAATAGAGACGGAAAGTTCGTGTAAACCCCGCTTCATACTCCCGTTGCGAATAATGGACGGAATGTAGCGGTTATCCGTAAACCATTAAATCGCGCGCCCTGACAAAACTACGGAAAAACTAGAGAGATAAATATAGCTGGGAAACATTTCATTAGCAGTCCACGGACGATGACAAATAACACCCTCGTGGTCTTAACAACACCGCCAACCCCTAGATCACTAGCATCTGAATAAACAATGGAACGAGAACATGAAAAGTGACGCCCAGTGGGCCTACCATTCAAACACCGAACGTTCTCTTTCCAGAAAAAAAGCTCTTCTTTGACAGAATCGGACAAAGGAAACCTAGAGTCCCAACCGGACTGAAGGACGATGGACATATGAATAAACTTTGTCATCAACGGTTGTAACATAACCTACAGCTAGTTTAAAGGAATTAATACGACCAGCAAGAACGGACAGTTCCCTGGCAGTGCAACAATTAGCCTCTAAAAGGGAATCAATATCAGAAAGAACCCGTTTGAGTTTTATCCCCTGAACAAAAAGGAAACCCTGAAAAAGATCAATGGGGAAACCCAAACAATCAAGGGCTGATGTAGGAACCCAAACAGATTTCTCGAGGTAGGGTACAAAGCCAGAACGAATCAAATCAGTCTTAACCCTGGTGGAATGGTCTAAAGCAACCGGATATGAAGGCCCCTCCCCTAAACCATCATAAATATAAACGACAATGTGAATACCAACCCACCTTCAGTAGGCAACGAGAGGCCTAAAAATCTTTGTGTAAACAAAAGGGATTGAACAGGGGCCGAAGGGCAGGACCCTGAAACAAAACTAACGGACCTTACCCTGGTAAAACCAGGAAAAACCCAAAAATGTCTGGTGGGGCGGGAAGATAAGGACATGATGATAACCCCTCTTAATATCAAATGAAAACATGAAATGACCCTTGTCAAAATAATTCAGAGCCACCTTAAGAACCTCAAACTTGACCTTTGGCTTCCAGACATGCTTATTTACAAACCTAAGGTCCAAGATCAACCTCTTCCTCCCAGATGATTGAACAGAAACGGAAAGAGGATTGACGTTATGGGGCAGGACCCCAGATCCAAAAATGCGATTGGTAACCAACAATTAGGAAACAGCTTCGTTAACAAAATCAGAATGCGTCAAAGCTGACTTATTATAACTAGAGTGGAAAGGAATACGATAACCATGCTCGATAAAATCTAGAATATATTGACTGGCGCCTATAGAACGCCAAAACTGAACAATGATATGGGATTTTAGCCTACCGGCTACAACGATAGTAGAACTACGACCCTGTTCATATTCAAAAAAAGTCAAAATCATCTTCAACAAAATTCCTTAACTTATCTGTGTCCTCGACGAGTGCACCAACATCGAGTCCATCACGTACGATTCCCAGGTTGGCTAGGTGAAAACTACGCCTGAAGGACGGGGCACTGATTCCTGAAAAGGCCGAAACTGCCAAAACTGCCAACACTGCCAACACGCGAACCACGGTGAGCCCTAGGCCAATTGACGGCAACGAAAGGGTTCGAAAAATTGGAACTTTCCTTTAACTCTTCGAAGGCCTTTTCAACTTGAGGCGAAGACGCCTGAAGGGCGGTAGAAGCAGACTGGACGTGTTCAAGAACTTCAGAATTAAGTAGGAACTGCTTGTCGTTGCCTTTCTTTTAAAACTTCGGAACATTAGCAGTAGCTGTCTTGAGCTTCTTCAGCGCAGCGTCGTGTTCTTGTGCAAGTTCTCTCTTTAAAGAAGATAAACCAGATCGAAACTCGTCTTTGAGCTCGGAAATGCTTCGCGCGAGATCATCATCGGACGGCATTTTAAAATTTGATAGTTCGAGAGCTGAGATGAATACATTACAACTGTCAAAACCTTATATACCTTACAACAATAGAGTCAATTAACGCCATAACGGCTCACGTGCGTTCATACCAATAGGAAAGTATTTACATTCTCTGTCACTGCCACTACGTTTAGCTCCGCCGAATGTAAATACATTTCCTTCCTCTATAAGCGGATACCATAAAATTCCGAAAATAAGCCCCTCCATGTATAAGCCCCTCCAAATATAAGCCCCCCAATCCGGTAACGCAAAAAGCCCTCCGTTAAATCGCCCCTCCAAATATAAGTCCCCGGGGGCTTGTACTTGGAAAATTGCCCTCAAATACAAAGTAAAACAAAGCAAAAACGGTAAATTTACTTCTAACTATATGGTTAGCCCAATCGATTGTGAAACGTAAATTTCCTTCCGTAGATAAGCCCCTCCGAATATAAGCCCCTCAAAAAGGGCCTTTGAAAAATATAAGCCCCGGGGCTTATTTTCGGAATTTTACGGTACCTCTGTAATGCAGACACTTGGCCTTGTCCCTTTCATGTCTGTTTTAGGGAGCTTTGATTGGGTAAAAAATATTTTACGTAGAAACTTTGGATGAAAAGACGACAATGTGTTACGAATGACCTCTGTTTATGTATATGTGTAGCTAATTTCAACCAGAAGTTCTACCAAACAGACAGCGGTGGCAACATGCCAACTCGATTCTCCTCAGGGTACGATGAGCATTTCCTATCCTTTCTACTGGTTAATTTCAGTCACTAAGAATAGACAGACGTACTGGGTTTCTTATCACAAAACCTAACAGCACAGTTACATCTCCAAAGTTAAACAGTAAAGAAATCTAAAAAAAAACTTACGGGAAGAACGTGTCTTTGTTATCTCCACAACACTTCGTTCGTTTGATGGTCGCGGCTCAGTATTTGCTTTGTTTTCAAGAGCGTTAATTCTCTTCTTCTGTTCATTTAACTCTAATTCAACTCTCAAAAACCCGGCGCAATAAAATAAAATAGACAAAACAGAAAGAAAGCCGGAAAAAGAAGGCAAATTCTGCTTTTGAGTTACCATCATATACAAGACTGTCAACCGACTTCTTGGTTCTCCGGTCAGTGAGAATGGATATTTGATACAAGAGATATAAACAAGAGTAGGTAACTCGCCAATGTTTCTCTCGGTATGAGTTAGAGCAAAGTTCACATCGTTTTTGGCATATCCTCAAATTGTTAGCATTCTGAGAGTCTGCAACGTGCCTAATACCTATTCAAAAAATTCTGTAAAGGAAATTCCCTGTACTGCCAAGGAAAAACAAGCGGGCTTAGCCTTCTCCATGTCCACAAAACTCATTTCTTTACATTCGTTCTATCCTAAACCATTATTTTGATCAGCTCCCTATCACTCCAAAATGAAACACACCATATTTACTTGATTCATCGCCGCGGATGGAAGCAAAATTACCGGAATAAACGCCGCAGTCAATCAGAAGAATGCGGTGCTTATTCGAGGACTAAAACAACGGTTCAAAACTCGGTTCAACTTTGTAATATACACCATCCAGACAACGATTGTCCCGGAGCAAAAAGGCCAGACATTAGAACGCAGACATACACATACGTAGCGTGTTCCAGGCTCCGAGATAGTCGGTTCGGCGAAATTGAGAATAAAGCGCGAACACGAAAATAAAACGGGAGGAAACTGGAGAGAGGAAGACCGCCAACGCCCTCTTTTTCCCAGATCACGTGCTTATATTTTCGGGTGCCTTACACTCACGCGTCATCCCTACTATCTGAGAGCCTGGAACAGGCTAACACATATGGTGCAAAGACGGACCCATCCGGGAAAAATAGAGCCTCTTCTCTCTCAAGTGGGAGGGTTCTGCTTTGCACAAGGTAGGGCAAACAATAAATCGTAAAGTTAAAGTCGTTCGTGACTAGCATCAATGTGTCACACCTTTATGGGATATAGATTTTTTTATTGCCTGCGTTCAGATATCTTTTATATCCTTTGTTGTAGAATTTTTTTACCATTTACTTCCCTTTTAAGGAATCAGGAACTACATTTTCAAATTCCCTCTCCCGTTTTGTTATCACCCTGTTATCAGCAAAAGCAAATTGGAATCCCTCAACAAAACAAGCTTTATTTACTTCATTTTAGCCTCTTTTCGAGAGATACAATATACAATAACGCGAAAATGCAATTATGACAAAATAATTCACGCGCCCTGACCACGCTTTTTGGTCATAATGGCGCTGAATACAAAAAATTCAATAAATTATTTATTCGGTAAACATTCTCTATAGCACACATTATTGTATTATTATTTATAACCTTCCTAATTATATTTCATATTTACAATTTGTTGCTAACGGTAATTATAGAACGAAAACACGAAAAAGCACCTCATATCTTGAAGTACTCGCTTGTCTGTACTTGCTGCAAGTAAATTAAACCTCTATTTACGCAGACGCTACAATTCATGTTAAGGCTCGAGATTCGTGTACTGGTCGACTGTTCACAGTCCCCTATTTTTCGTAAAGATCATCGAGATCGAGCGCTTTGAGTTACAGCGGTCATCCTGGTTTCAAAAGTACCTGGGGGACGGGCGCCGGGGGTTTATAGCGGTAGGGAGATAGAGGAGAGAAAATACCCTCCCAAACCGTCCCCCGTCTCCTAAGTAGATGCGACACTCATCTCCAGGCTAGACTAGGAACATTTCAAAACCAAGACGGCCGCCCGTAACACAAATTTATTAGCCACAAGTTTATTAGCCTTTGGCTATTAGGTGCTACCCTCTTTAAATAAAGGCTTTACTTACTTACTTACTTACTTACTTACTTACTTACTAAGCGCTCGTTCTCGATGATCTTACGGAAAAATAGGAGTGAGAACACAACAAAAGTGAAACAAAAAACCGATGATAAAGAGTTTCAGCCAATCAAAGAATAGCTAGCTTGGAGCATGCGTTAGTTTCGTGGGTGAAGCTAAATTCACCGGTTCAGACACTCACTGCATCCTGCAGTTATTTCCAATATCTTCGGCGTACTGGTCAGATATGAACTTTCTCAGATTTTCCACGTCTAACCGAAGCTGTTTTACTTTATTTGTCTTGGATTTTATTGCATCAACATCATCGGATGAGTCGTTAGTTTCACTTTCCCCTTCGTCGATCGTAGCTGAAAAAAGGAAATAAGAAATTAAAGAAAAGTCAAACCAGACGAAAAAAATACTACACCAAAAAGCATTAGCTACACTGACAGGTCAAAGAAACGAACTCGTACATGAGAAAGAAGGCCTACCCCAGCTGTGGAAGAGGTTGGTCAAAAACTAGCTCGTAAATTAGAAAAGAAACTCGTAACAACTGTGGAAGAGGTTGGTCAGATACTTGAAATGGGTTTTTGTATAATATTCACTCAGATATGTTGGCTTTATAAACTCGGTTGCGCTTCATTTCTTCATATCGGTGTTTTAACATTAAATGAAACACTCCTTCGTATATTTAAGAGAGACATGATTACTTCAAGGTGTTCCGTTAAGTTAAGTAGTCTCTAAGAGAGTCAGACCTTTCTAGATCAAACTGTATCCGTTTTGTTGAGTGACAAATCTGACGAGGGATTAAACTTACTTCTTAAGCCAAGAAGAACAGACATGTCCGGATCTTTGCCTTCCTTTCTTTCTCGACATACTTGAACCACTGCTTTGAGCTCTGAGGTACAGTCGGATAGCTAGGGTTTTAACAACAAAAAACTCTTCACTTGACTAACATACAATGCATTAACATATAAAAAATGAGTGTCACCAAATCTACAACGGGGCGGAATAGTACTGAGCACTTCCGAAAAAAAATTCCGCAGCGAAAACTTGATACAGTTCAATATCGTTGCTATCACCATGCAGTGTAACGATCAAGAAACAGTGTACATTTTCACTATACCCCCATTGTATTATATTTATTTCTATTTACTTTTGAAAAGGCAATACAACGCAATACAGTAAAGAAGTACATAGAAGAACCTAGTGAGTTTATAGGAACCTACAGGCTGCAATTTAGAACTGATTAGATCCCAGTACAATGAACTCGTTCAACCTGTCATTTGAGATTTTACCAAGTCTCGGGGCGCTTTCCAAAAGTCAGAACTGGCCGGCCGGACCAGTCATTTTGACAATGAAAAATGCTTTTTTCCAAGTTTTTTGGTAAAACACCATTTCCCTTGTGCATGCTATTTGGGATCTGACTAATCTGACTGGATAGTTTTAGCTGAATAAAAGTGAAATTCTCATTATTACTGGAATGGTCTGGCCGCTCAGTTTTGACAAATGAAAAGCACCCTCGGAGCCTTTTCCCTTACTTATGTTTTGATGAAGTTATAGGAGAAAATTCATGTTGGTCACTTTTGGAACTTAAGCGTTCGCTTCTGGAAAGTATCCGCCAAGCTTAGGTTCCACTGCATTAAATAATAAGTGATACCTCTTTCCAAAGAAGTCTTTGATTTTCCAACTTCTCCTTCGAACTTAGTTTTTTCAACTGTAAAAAAATAAACATATGTAAATTTTTACGAGTAAATCGTCTATAAAAACCAGTTACAGTGGACAAGATAAGGCTATAAAATAGGTTAGCGACACAATGGACCAAAATCTAATATGAGATACTAAATCACGGGTTAAAAACCAGCCAGATTTCATAAAACTTAATAAATACCTGCTCACAACGGCATTGAAGATTTAAGTTCTCTTCTAGTAAATCCTGGTTGTGCGAAGCAATCTAAAAATATTCAAAATTAGGAAACGTGAGTTTAGAATGAATTCATCTTCAGCATATTGTTATGCCATTTTTTTTTGGGGGGGGGGGGAGCGGGGGGAGGCAAACAAGATGCATTATAGGCAACTGGAAGGTAGAAAATGACGTTTCGAAGATGTCTTCGGCTTCATAAATGACTTACTTCCTTAACAGCTTTCTTCATCTCCTCCAATGCGTTTTCTTTTAACGTAAGCTCCTCCCGTAAAGCATGTACCATTTCCTGCCAACACATAGCAAACATGTATATAAAAAACTGACCAAATTACACGAGTATGGAAAAGAAGGCACCGTTTTAGGATTGTACACAAGTCACAATTTGTTCAACATTTGTATATTACCACAGTGAATGTTTAGCCAGATCATTTAAGAGTTCAAAGGTTATTTAAGAGACACTGGAAGGCAACAGTCACCTTACGTTGAACTGTTTTTTCTTACTTATTCCTACGATTTCCACACATGAAAACTGCTGTGTTGCCGGTTCGCTTAAGTTAGTATCAGTAAACGAGATGCTACCCAGGATACCAGACGGATGCTTCGGAGTCGGCACTGCGTCGGCCGAAAAGTCATGAGACTTGATCGAAACCGGAAACGCCGTATAATAAGTCTCTGGTAACCAGGATAATGAATGCCTAATCCTGATATACTGAGTTGTGTGAGATTGCTTCCAATGCAGTGAGTAATAGTTTCAGTGTAATTAGGCTGTAAAGAGTAAAGCTATAACAGTGAAGTACTAGCCTGGGAGCAGGCTCAATTATGCGAGTTCGACCGGGGTAAATTTTTGACGGCCAATGAGCCGAGGAAAAGTGACTTTTCCTCGCTGGATGGCGGCTCTGAAGCCAAAATAATTTTCCCCGAATTCGCACAAATGAGCCTGCTCCCAAGCTAGTGAGGTACTGGCACACCTCTTCTTGTGTGAGTCGTTCCTCCAGGTTGTTCTGTTCTTTCTGGGTTTGATAATGAAGAGCTTTCATCTTCTTGTGCTTATTCTCTAAAATCTATAGGGCGAAATATGTCAGACTGCTTTCAGTAACAAACTTTTACAGTAAACTGGGCCTCAATCTTCTACCACTGCATGACTACTCGCAATTATTTCTGAGTTGGTTAGCCTGTGGAACCGTGGTTCCCTTTCCAAAGCGCGGAAAGCACGACAAGAACTTCAAAGGGTCGCTTAGTAAAACCGAGTTTAGCCGGCGTTAAACAAAACCAAGTTCTATGTTAACAACCACCCCTGTACATATCGATCAAATAATTAACCCTTAGTTTACTGCGTCAAGCACAAATCACCCTTCACTAGTATGGAACACATAGCGAAGACTGAAAAAGCCCTTAATCACGTGAAAAAAAAAACACTTATTAACATGGATGGATTGTCTGAAACCGTGATTTAATCGCTGAAATAGAATCTCATCGTATACCTTCTTCGTTCGGTCAAGCTCTCCTTGAAGTCTCTCATTTTCCATTTTTAAGTCTTCATAGTTTATAAGTGACACTGGACCGTCATTGCTGATTTTATCAAGAGAAACCTGAAGTCTATGAGGAGAAAAAATAAAATAAAATCAGCAATGGATATACAGTGTAACCAATCACTAGCGAATGACGCACATTGAGGACAACACACAGACAGAAGTCAAAGGCACGGTTCAAGACCACTCACGACAGCGTTCAAGGACAAGTGACAGACCTAATGGGGTAAGTTCGATTGACCGGATTAAGAATACGCAAAAGTCTTTTTAATCTTCTACCGTGATTTTTGGGCCACTGAATTACATTCATCGCAATATTCTATTTCAAGCAGATTTCTAGATATTCAATGAAAGTAAAAAAAAATTGATTTCTAAAGTTTATTCTCTTATTCCGGAATGCAGCTAAACGAACACGTTCTTAGGGAGGACAGGACGTTGAAAG